>CM076579.1:1372910009-1373428181 GCA_034641835.2 Pinus albicaulis
AAATTTCTGACATTTGGTCAAAAGTGTCGGAACCAAGTGTCGGAATTTCCCCAAAATGTACTAGTGATGGCCCGAAGTCAATTTAGAGGATAAAACCTCATCATACTTGATCCTAGATCAAGGTGTTAGACATGTGCCATCCTAGACATAGATATTATGGCAATCTCTGATGCATCCATCGGTGTTGATATGGTCTGTATCCACATTTCCCACCTCATTTTCCAAATGAGAGGTACTTCCCATGAGTCTGAAACTCCATGGGTAGGATGTGTGCGGGGCACAAATCAAAGAGAGGCAAACCAAATCAATATCATAACAGTGGGGCAGAAGCACAACAAGTTTTGGCAAGCCTAGCCTTGTGTGTTCTTATAGCTCCAATAAGCTATCCCCAAGCCCCCTTGAGCTCCCAAAACTCATATTCCAACTCAATCAAGACCCTCAGAATAGGGTCTTTCCACAATTCCAAGCTTCTCACGGAAGGTTAGGAACTTGACCTTCCCTAGGGGCTTCATGAGAATATCCACAACGTCCTCATCAGTTCCTATATGATCGATCCTTACCGTGCCTCACTGTAGCATATCCTAGATAAAGTGGTACTTTATATCAATATGCTTGGATCGATCGTGGAACACGGGATTCTCATAAAGATGAATCCCACTTGGGTTATCACAAAGGATAACGGTGGTATCTAGCACATGCCCGAACATCTCACTGAAGAGCTTTTACAACCAAACAACTTCACAATAGGCCATACTCGTTGCAATGTATTCGGCCTCAGTGGTGCTCAAAGCCACTGACTTCTGCTTCCTACTCATCCAAGATGTCGATGCAGAACCCAAGGTGAAGCAACATCGAGATGTGCTCTTGCAATCCACCACACTGCCAACCCAATCGGCATCAATATATCCATGGAGTCTCAAACCCCTGGCAGTGAATCTCAGCCCATGGTTGATTGTGCCCCAAAGATATCTACACAGATTCTTGGCACCAATCCAGTGAATGTGATGAGGATCAACCATATGTTGACACACAGTGTTCACTGCAAAACATATTTCCGGATGAAGAGTTCACTAAGAACATCAGGGCCCCTACGAGTTTTCGATACTCAGTACGAATTTCTAACACGGACCCAGCAGCATTTCCACTCAACTTCTTAAAGTTGAGTTCCATCGGTGTCGACACAGACTTACATTCCACCATACCAAATCTCTCCAACAACTTCACGACATATTTTCCTTAAGAAAGGAAAATCTCGCCTGGCCTTTGTCATACCTCCAAGCCTAGGAAGTGGTGCATCAGTCCTAGGTCTTTCATCTTAAACTCAGAAGCTAGCTCCCTCTTACACTAATGAATGAGAGGTTCAGCGCCTGTCAAGAAGAGATCATCCACATAAAGAACCAAAATGAGAGGCCTTTATCTATTAACCTTAAAATAAATGTTTGAATTAGCATTACTTCGAGTGAAGCCCATCTTCATCAAGTAGCTATCTATCCTCTTGTACCAAGGCTTGGGGCCTTGCTTCAACCCATAGAGGGATTTCTTCAACCTGCATACATGGGTATCTCTATCTCGGACTTCGAACCCCAGAGGTTGCTCCACATACACCTCTTCCTTTATAGATCTGTGCAGAAAATCAGTCTTCACATCCATCTGATGTAGATCCATCCTTGTGTAGAAGCAAG
The DNA here is from genome assembly GCA_034641835.2 of Pinus albicaulis. Classification (NCBI taxonomy): domain Eukaryota; kingdom Viridiplantae; phylum Streptophyta; class Pinopsida; order Pinales; family Pinaceae; genus Pinus; species Pinus albicaulis. The sequence continues at coordinate 1,372,911,692 of CM076579.1, forward strand.
GGAAATAATAGATTGGATGGTGGTATAGAGGGCCAAAGGTGCAAATATATCATCATAATATATGCCTTCTTTTTGAGAGAAGCCTTGAGCAACGAATATTTCATTGTACTTTTCAACACTTCCATCAGATCCATGCTTGATTTTATAGAGCCATTTCAAGGTGACAACAGATTTTTCCTCCAGTATTGGGACCACTTCCCAGACATCATTATTCATAATGGACTCATATTCTTCATGCATATCATCCTTCCAAACTTGATGCTTTACGGCTTCTTCAAATGTTCCAGGCTCACATTGTACTATCATACTCATGGCTGCTAGATACCCTTGGTATCTCTTCGATGCCTTGCTTTCACGGAATGTCCCCCTTGGGGAAATATGTCTCTTGGCATCTTATAGAGTATCCCTAATCCATGAGGGTCTTATCTTATTTGAAGGAGGTGGATCAATGGTATCCATAGGTCCTTCAACATCGGGCATCAAGTCATCCTTCGACTCTTAAAACTTCCCTACTTCTTCATCTTCTTTGTCTTCCTTGGAGCTAGGAATATTTCTTGCTTTCTTGAGGGCAACATATTCATCGAAGGTGACATCGCGGCATATCTCCACTTCTCTTTGACCAGGCACATAGGTTCTATATGCCTTCAATGTTTCATTGTAACCCACAAACATTCCCTTCTTTCCAGAAGCATCCAGTTTGGTTCTCTTTTCTTTCGGCACAAAAAAGTAAACAGGACAACCAAAAAATCTAAAATGAGAAGCATCAGGTTTCTTACCAAAGAAGACTTCGTCGGAAGTTTTGGAGTCCAGAGTGGAATGCGGGCATCTTTTTTGAACATACACAGCAGTTTTTGCAGCTTCTCCCCATAGAAACTTTGGAATACCTTGGTCACATAGCATGACACAAGCAACTTCCACAATGGTCCTGTTCTTTCTTTCAGCAACACCATTTTTCTCAGGAGTGTATGCAGTTGTGGTCTCCCTCTTAATGCCAGCTTCTCTACAAAAGTCATTAAACTCATTTGACTCATACTCGATCCCATTATCGGTCCTCAAAAACTTTATTTTCTTCTTGGTTTGATTTTCCACCAAGGATTTGAAGGTATGGAACCATTTGAATGCTTTGTCTTTATTCTTCAAAAAATTTATCCAGATCTTGCAGGAGAATTCATCTATGAAATTCGTGTAATAGGAACATCCTCCCAAGGATGTAATAGGCAGCATACAAGATAAGTCGGAATGTATCAACTGCAAGATATTAGTTGTCTTTGTGACACTTGAGGGGAATGGTCCCCTTGTATGCTTCCTGTCTAGACAATTTAGTGTCCTAAATTGCTAACATAAATTATCAACCAGGGCTAGTAAACTGATGAAGTGTGATGCACTATACGTGCCTAAGTATCCATTTTTCTTACTTCGTTGTTTTTAGTGTTTTATTGATGTTTTGGGGTTTTTATGTTTGAATCTTAGTATGCTACTCTATGCTAAAAAGATGAAGTTAGATTTATGTCAAAAGGGAGAAAATGAAATGTTAATAAATGAATTAAAACAGAGTTTATTTGCAAGTTCTGTTCCTAACTAGAAAATGATGAAAACAAAAAGTTCTAATCCATGGATATTACAGCTTCTAAATGAACATTCATGAAATGAAAAGTAACTCAAAACACTACAACTTAATCTGATTCATTTAGTTAGAGATTTGTTGGAAGAGCTTGTGAAAAATATTAATTCTAATGCAATGAGGATCTCTTAAAACATAAAAGAAATGATGAAACAACTTATAACATTACAACTAAATCTCATTCATGAGTTAGAGGTTTATTGGAAGAGATTTTTGAAAGAGATTAATCATAATGTGATAAGGATCTTCTATGAAGCAAAACAATCAATAACTCACAATATTACAACTTAGTCTCATTCGTGAATTATAGATTTATTGGAAAAGCTTTTGAAAGAGACTAACTGCAGTATAATGAGGATCTTCTTTTTAACTAAATAACAGAAAATGAAATGCTAATAACTCAAAAAAACACAATTGAATTCCATTAATTTAATAGAGATGTATTGGAAGAGCTTGAGAAAGAGACTAAATGCAATATCATGAGGATCCTTTATCTAAGCAAATGACATGAAACATAATGCTAAAATCTATGATTTCAGAAAGCAGTCTAAGTAAGGAAATATGACAAAACAGAATTGAAAATGACTTATCTAGAAAACATGTAAAACCTCCTTGAATAGCAGGGGCCCTCTGCTATCAATTTGGTGAAATTATTCAGCTCCTTAAAGTTGTAATCAAAACAGCATCAAAGAACTTCTTTATTGAAAAACTCACAAATCTACATCCCATTCCATCTTAAGCTTTGTTACAAAACACTCTCTATTCCCTTCTCTTCTTCTCCTATTTTTTCACTACCCTTGATAGGAGAAATCTTCTCCTATTTATACAAAATATGAGAAGTTATCTCATTAATGGGAGTCCATGAATATCTCCCTCCATCTCTACATTTACAATCAAAATAGGAAATGATAAGACACATGTCTTTTTAGAGTTTCAACACAAATAAGAAATGAGACACATATCTTCTTAGAGTTTCAATACAAAAAGGAAATGAGACACATGTCCTCATGATCTCATGATCTTCTCCAACCAAATTCGAATTTGGTTTTGGGAGGCCACATAAAGGTCTTTTAGAAGCTTCCTTTTGACCTACACATGTCACAAAACTCATAACACATATATAGATATATGAAACTATGTTAATTTTCTAGTTTCTAATCATAAATTCACTTTAAATACACAAAATAAATAACTTTGGAAGAAAAGGATCCTAACCCATATATTTATGAAAATGGTTACTTGATGTAGGGTTTTAGGTCAGATGGCTATGAAATAAGAGCTGAATGGTTATGACATAATGGAAATATGTATGAATATGGAAAACACTTTTGAGACTCAATACTTCCCTTCGTGATTCAGGGTAAATTTTGCTTACCCTTAACCAAGACCTTTTACTTTGGCTAATTGTTAGAATTGCATTTAATTAAAGCGTTAATGAACATAAATGAACAACTGTCTCCTATAAAGAAGAAAAACATAACATGTCGTTTGATAATGGAGTTCATCCAGGAGGGACTACATCTCTGGGCCTCTGTGTCAAGATGGTGTAGGCCGCTACATTAAGTGTTGTAAGGAGTGAAGATGTACATGGATGTGTTTTCTTTGACATACAAAGAAAATTCCCTCATACGGGAGTGGCTATACCTCTCTATGAGATGTTCCATTGCGGAACTCTCATGCATAAAAAGGACTCCTATCAGTATGACAATCGCTCACACATAAAGACTATGATTATCCCACCAACATTGCAAACAAGGGATCTCAAACGACATACATGTGACAATGAGTATCCCGCCAGAATAGCATCAAAGGGATCTCAAAAATAATTCAAGTCCATGACAGAAATTACATCAATAACAAAACAAGACAAGATCCCACAACTCATACATCAACAGGGATCTGTACAACACTATGCATCTTAGGGACAAAGAAGTACATGAAATCAACTCATCATATATCTCACGCTAAAGATGACTGAAAAATGGGTTGTTGTGCGGCTAGATCTAAAATCACCATCACAATCGCGGCGTCGAAAGGTGTGAAATCGACTGCTCACTCGCTGAAAGCTGACACCTGCAACTCCACTTCAAAAAGTGGCTGAAAAAGATAAAGCTCAGATGGAAAATCTAAATATGCCATCAGATTTGTGACTTCGAATAGTGAAAAATCAACTGTCCATTTTCTGAATTCTGATGAAATGAAAATTTAGGGAAAAAATGAATCTTTTAGATTCCCCCTAGATTTCTCTACGATACTGCTCCATGGGTGGACTGGAAATATGCAACTCAAAAGGCGAATCTGACCTCGCCATTGTGTTCCCTGCAAAAACCCGTGAAAAATGACTATAAACTTGACTATATTCCAACATGGAGAAAAATTACCTCCCCGAGAAAATTTCAAGACTCGTGGTTCTGCTCCTTGTTTATGGGCCTACTCATGGTTCCACCGGCATCAATAACTGTGCCTACCTTGAACTATGTGCACGCTCTTCTCTAGTTTGGCCTTGGTACACTCACAAAATGAGGTTTATATTAAAAATATGGGCAAATTTTTCCAAATGGGCCCGTTGGGCAAGTTGGTTTGGATCCAAAATAGGTGGGAGGAGGTCGAGTGATCAAACCCTGACCCCTCTGAAATAACTCGGAATGCATTTTAAATAACCGCATATTTACTTTAAAAACCCCCCCATATTTTATTTTTACCTGTCGCATTAAATTGAAAAGCCATGTTATGGGGGGCTGGACCCGCATGAGGCGCCCTGCCCCGCCCTTTCTGCCAACACTTGTTATAAAAATGGCGCATGTGGCAATCTTGGTGAGGTTGGCAGTGGGGTTCACAAACCCCGCCAACCATAACATATATGTGTTTGTCGTAATATATGGTGGAGGGTTGGGGCCCAGGTGTTGATCAGCAATTGTCATTGATGTCAACCCAAGCAGCACCAAGGGCTAACCCAATATTGCATGGGAATTTTGACCTACCAAATTAATATATTCTGGATCAATAATGCTTTTGATGGTTTCTAATTTTCGAGATGTTTTCGTTGATATATGGCACGCCATGTAATTCTTCACGGTTTGAGAGATATTCATGTTTGAAGTTTGTACCCCCAGTTAATGGGCCAAAACCCCATGGGGTTGGGGCATGGGTCATTGAAAGGTCATAATTAATATTTTTTAAGCTCCTAAAATCCCTCCCACGTTCACTTCTTGAAACCCCTCTCAACTTAAGCATTTATATAAATTGTGATCTTCATTTCCTCCTTATGCAAGGGAATTGGCCATCGGAAACAGGTCATCATGGAATTTTCGCTCTAACTATTTTTCTACGAAGGTTCAGAAGCTGAAATTTTTATGAGATGAAGCTGAAATCCTGAGGAAGCTGTAGTAAAAAATTTAGATCAAGATGCACAACATTTTTGGAGATATGATCTGTGGAAGTCATGGTTTTTACAGGTTCCTGAAATTCATCTCAAAGAAGTGACCTTGGTAAATTCGTCATAACTCTCTCTCTGAGTATCGGATTGAAATTTCATAAAAAGTGGAGGATATTGCACAGTCTTTTCTTTGTTCTCTATCAATTTCAGATCCAAATGAAGAAACAGTGACACGTGGCATGTCGTACAAGTGCGTTCTACTGAAATAGTCCATAATTAAGGCATTGTGAGAGAATGGGTGTAACTCTCCCTTGAAGAATCCAAATTGGGTCAGACCTATGGCATTGGAAAGACGACTCAGAGGACTACTACAGGACCGAAAATCAGATATTGAGGATCTAAAATAATAGAGATACACCAGATTCAATATCGAGCTCCTAGAAGGCAAGAAAAATCTATATCATGTGTTGTCAAGGGTTGCAAAGGACCAGACTTTCTACGGCAGAAAAGCAAAGCAAGGTGCAGCAGAAGGTAGCATGATAAGAGCAGCAACCAAGGTGCATAACAGCAGCAAGAAGTTCATCATATGAATTCTTAAAGTGGGCAGCACTGCATACAATCATTGTAAAGGTATCATTGTACTTAGTCATTGTAAATACATTATTGTACAAATTGTACTAGTGTCTATCTGCCAAGGGTTGAAGAGGGAGTGTTGGGAGGTCTAGGATCATCATTAGGTGGTTGTATCAAAGTTGGGGTTATGGTCTAGTATATATTCTTCTTCTACATCATTCTATATCATTGTAAAGTGGACCATTTTCCTTGGTACGGGAGTCCATTCTTATTTTATTCTTTTATAGGGTGGTAGGGTGGAGCTAGGGCGAGTTGTAGCTCATTGCATGTTGGGGCATCCATGCAGTTGACTACTGAAGAATCTCAGGTGTTGGAGCGTCCATCCAGTGGGAGATGGAGAAGAATGCTTTTCTAGATTCTAGGAAGTTGGAGCTCTATTTTCAATTATTATTAGAAAAGCATTAGGTGGTTTTTGTCCCATAGTGGGTTTCCACCTTAAAACCTGTGTGCATTTGTGTTCCTCTTGTTTACTGCTATCATTGTACAAACACTGATAATAATTGAAGATTAACTAATGCTCTAATTGAAAGGAATACTGATTCACCCCCCCCCCCCTCTCAGTATTTCCAACAACGGGGTCACGACCGTTGGCCCCACCCATAATACATTGACCGTTGTCGTGGGTGTTTGACGGGGTTGCCACGTGGGTAGGGCTGGTCGTAGGTTCAATTCCCGCCAACTTCAACATATGTGTTATATATATATATATATATGGCATGAGCTAGGTTGGGGGGTGGGGGTCATGGCCTGCCCCTCATTTTATATATATATATATATATATATATATATAACACCAATTGGAGGTTTTGAAATTTCCAAAATTTGACTGAAGGAATGAAACTAACGTTCCCACAAATTCCCCCAAAATCTAGCCTGAGCTGGCCAAAATCCGGTGGCCGGTTTTTGTCCAAATTGCATCCTCCTTAACCTGCCTAGTCATCCAAGTCAAACCAAAACTTTGACCGCTCCTAAATTTCGCATACAAGCTCAATTTGACAAACCGTTCGCACCATTGTGATTAGGATGACAAGATCTACAACCTGAACCTGGTTTGAGATCAATTCAAGCACTTTTATTTTTGAGATTCCCTCAGCCCTCTTTGTCCTGTGTGTCTCTGGAGCCACCTGGGTCACTTCAGCACAACCCTGACATATACCTTCATGATCATCTCTCAATTCAGGCATCCCTATCACCACCTTCCTTGCTTCGGGAAGGGCTTTTTAATGAAGGTGTGCAAACCTCCCGTGCCATAACTATGTTTGAAGATTTGTATCACATGTCATAGCCCCCATTGGACTTCCTCCAACCTGGTAGAGTGTATCAAATCTAACACCAATAGAAATAATTTCCTTGAATTTATTATTCCAGATAATTACCTTTCCATCAATGAATGCCACCTTGAACCCTTTGTCTTCCATTACTGAAATGGGTGCAAGGTTCTTCTTCAAATTAGGTACATACAACACATCTTGTAATGGAATGACTTGAACTTGAGATAAATGGAGGGTCACAGACCATGTCCCTTTCACAGGATAGGTGGCATTATCTCCAAGGTTAATTTCCATATTAGTGTTGAAGATTGCAACAAGAAACAGTGAAGGAGGCATCCTGAAACATCATCCTTGATCCTAGTTGGAAAATAATCACCTAAACTAGGTGGGGCCCACACAGGTGATTTTTGGCGCAAAGTCTATTTTTAGAATATGTCTATTTTTAGACATATCGATCATATTCTATGAGTTGCAGCATGCTATTTGTGGATGGTTGGTCAAGTTGGAAAAATAGATGGACTTATATTTTTAGACATATTGGGTGGAGTCTGTTTTTAGACTGCTAGTCTAAAAATAGATATGTCAAATATTATTAGCTCTTAATAATATTTGGACTCTAAACATTATCTTATTCTCTTGGAGCACTTTAGTTAAGTGTACAGATGTGGCACAGCAGCTAACAGAAGGAATTACGCTATTCCTGAGGGTTTACTGGAGCTAATGCATGAGGACTTCAGTTATAACTCATGTGACAGAGTTTGGTGGAGTTGAAGAAGTAGTTGGTGGAGTTGTATTCGCTTAACTCGGCTTAGACTCAGCGTGAGCCTTTCAGATCAGTTCAATCCATCCACACACTAGTGAGAGTGGTGTGAATTAATTAGTTAATTAATTCACTAAATAATAACTCATTAATCAACTGAATAATACATCAATTAACTACAGTGCATGGCAGTTTCAGTGGAGACCCAGTGGAGAGATAGGTGAAAGGGAAAGATAGACTATCTGTTGTGACTAATAGTGATGCATGAATTGCATCTACATATACATTGGAGTTGCCAATGATAATCACGCAGTCAATGAGAGTGGGATTACATTGAATTGGTCTTTGTAATCAGCTTGGATTGCACAGTGGAGGCAGGCTAGCAGGAGGTAAAGATCGGTGCATGGATTTGCAAGATTGGTCCTGATTATTGTATGACGATTGTACTATACTGAGAGCTTGTGATAAGCTTTGTATGCTTTGTATGAGATTGTCATATGATCTCCATGTTACATAATATATAGTTGGGGTTTTTAGCTTCAGGCTTTCCCAGATAAAAACTATGTTATGTGCGATTGATAAAAAAAAATTATGCTTCACATGTGTGTGTAATTAATTTTTCCGCAAAATATTAACAAGTGGATAGATTCAGTATCTTGCATAAAGTTAAATAGTGTGAGATCAGGTGGATCTTGGACATATGCATGCTTAGTGCATATAATTTCTACAATTAGTATCCTTCTCAACCAAATCATAAAGGGCTTATTTATAACCATTGAGGTGCCTTGAAGCACCACTATCAATCAACTGGACATCCAAGGTGTCGGGTGGAGATGCAACAGAGAGAGAAGATACAAGAATAAAATCATTTCTCTTATTATCAACAACACTAGACTCATCGTACCTAGAATTTATTGACCTCTTGAAAGGTTGCCCATTTCTTTTTTTTCCTTTTTTTATTTTGGTAGTTTAGACTAATCCTAATCACCCACGGGTTTCAAACCGGTGACCTTGCAAACGGAGTGCCTTAACAGTGCACTTCATCACTGTCTGCTCTACACCACGTGGGCTAGGTTGCCCATTTCCATTACGATCAGAGGGAGCCTTCATTTTTCCTTGGAACCTGTTGTTCCTACCATTCCTTCTCGAGTTGTTGTTCTCATCATCCCTGGGAGAGTCCCTTTTATTATGGCACTCTCTTGAATAGTGACCAGACTTGTTACAAGTGTAACATATTCCCTTCCTTCCTTTGGGCCCTGCTCTACTATGGTTTTGATTTCTCGGGACACCATGGTTCTTCTTATTTGCATGAGCAGCGAAGGCAGTAGGGTCACTTCGATTACCATTAGAGGCATAATCCATCATTCTTGTTTCCTCTTAAGTGCATCTCGTCAATATTTCATCAAAATCAGGAATCACATTATTATTGAGAATAGTGGTATTGAATACATGCCAATCACGAGGGAGACCTCCAAGTGAAATAAGAACCATCTCTCGATCAGATATTGCTTCCCCAATAGCTAGGATGTTATTATTGATTTCAGTGAGCCTCATAAAAATAGGATTGAATAGATTCATCCTTACCCTTCTTGATATTCTTCAATTAATTCTTGAAGAAGAGGATTTGATTAGCATTGCTAGCCCTGAAAATGCTCACCAACTTATCATACATCTCCTTAGATGTCTTCAGCTCAAAAATGTAAGAAACCAAGTGCTTATGAATAGAATCTCGGATAATCATCTTTGCTTTGATTTCCGCTTTTCTATAGTTTTTCTTCATGGCAACAGTTGAATTTGATGGAGGTTCTTGAATATTCCCCTGTACATATTCCATGACATATTGATCTTCTAGCACCAAATCCAAGGACATCTTCGATGCATGATAATCAAACTTATCAGTCAATTTATCATCAGCCTTGAAACCCTTGTAGGTTGAGGATGAAATTTATCCTTGATAGGATTTCTTCCTTCAGAGATAACTTCTAACACCAGCTTGGACTTTTGGACTTTGTCTGCACCTCAACTCTAATACCATGTTAAATTTAGATAACCATGGTGTTCTATGCTTAATGCACTTTTACTTCAATCTTTCTTAGGCCAGATACAAAATAGCAATCACATAAACTTGAAAGTAAAATGCTGATAGAACACAATAATAGATTAATAGAATACAAGCCAAATACAGATCAGATTTACAAAACCTTTGATCCAACAAAGATATGAGATATTGTGGTGTTACAGCGGTCAGCAGGATGCTTCAACCATCAAAGTTTTTCTCGGTCAGCCAGCACTTTCACGTGTCACACCCACAGCCCTCAAAGATAGCTCATCACAATTCAATGCAAGTCAAACCAGGGATAGTGCAGAAAAGTCAACGCAGGAAGCTTCAGAAAATTCAACGAAGCAAACTAGGGCTTCGATCAAACAGCCTTGAATTCCGCGATTTTAGTGCCCAGCTGTATGGCCTCCTAAAATCAGAATTTCTGCAGAAGATTGAGTCAAACGACCAAGGGTTGACCACGGTCAATGCTGTAGCAGAAAATCCCTAAACAAATCAGTGCAGAAAACAGAAAGCCCTAAACAGATCAGCATAGAAAATAGCAGCTTCACTCCACACGTGTGACGGAAAAAGGCCTCCAAAGGCTATCGAACCAATCGGATCACAATGAGAGAATGTGTTATGAGATGATGAGAAAATGACCTCCAAGTCTCTCCAATTAATATTCATCAATGAGGGTGTGTGACACATCCCTTAAAATCTGGTTGACCTTGCACATGTGGAAAATAAATTCAAAATCAATGTTCTTCTCCTCCGATCAAGATGATATTTAGATAAATCTTGCACCTCTCCGAAAGAGGAATCCAAAAAAAATATGACCATCGTCATATGAGCAGTGCAACATGGAGTTTGGACCTAGTTTCCAAAAATTAACACTTGTGAACCCAAAGGATGACCTTGTGAGCCCAAATGTTGACCTTGGGGTTGTTGAGGATTGGACATTATGGTACCTTACCGCTGTTGAGGTTGGCCAGGTTGACCCTGAGACCCAGGTTGACCCGGCTGAACAAACATATGACTTTGTTGAGATGAGGGTTGTCCTTTTTGGACAAAAGGTTGGCCTTGCTGAAAGTAATGTTGTCCTTTTTGATGAAAAGGTTGTCCCTGTTGAGAGTAGGAAAACTGACTCTGATGGAAAAAAGGTTGGCTGGATTGAACATAATGTGGTGCTTGTTGCACATAGGGTTGACCTTGTTGCACATAGGTTTGTTATTGACCAAAATTGGCCCCCTGATGATATGCATAAGCCCCTGACTGAATTCCAAACTAACCTTGAAATCTTTTTGGATTTGGGAATGGATTTTGCAACTGTTGAGAACCAAAAGGGACATAGGGTTGTTGGTTGAGTATTTGGTTCTGCAAATCTTTTTGATACTAATCGTAGGTTAAACTTTCCATAATAGATGTTCTGGAAGGCATAGGGATACTACCAATAGGTTGAATAGATCCTGGAATGTGAGTTTGTAATCCACTCACAAACGTTCCAGATGAAGATTGAGAGACATTTGACAGGGTTGGTTTCCCCCCAACAATTGGGATCGACAGAATCGATATGTGAACACTGACAAGAGGTGATGAAACATTTATGAAAATAGTTGGTTGTGTTGTTACAGACGTAACTGTATTTTGAGCAAGGATAGTAGCATATGCACCAATGACAAATGGACCAAATGTAGGTATCGTGGTAGTTTGCTAAATGGTGTTGTGGTATAAAGACATTGCACTTGAAACACCATAAACTAGATGTCCCAAGGACGTGTAACCAGATGGAATGGATGGTTGGGTAAAATGTTGAGAGGAATGTCCCCCAAAGGTAAAGTGTTCAAGAGGGAACTGACGCCCCTCATTTAAAGACTCGTCCATACCACTAATGGAGCTTGAAACTTCAAGGGGAGATGAAACCTCTCCTTCGGAGACATGGGTGGAAATAACTAACGAGTGTAACCACGATGCGTGGATGGTGAAGGTACCAAAGGTACAACAAGTGTATCAAATGGACTATATTTTTGTTGAGGGGGGGCTTCTACGGAATCAAACAATGGATTCCAAGGAAACGCGATGTAGCTATGTTGGGTCTTGTAATTTTCGCATTTTTATCATGTTTATCCTTGCCATTCCTCACATTCTATCACCTCATTTAACCATTTATCATACCATTTTCATGGTTTCACCTCATTATTTTCCAATTTATATATTTTTTATATTTTAAGAGAATTTACTATTAATTATTGGAAAAATTAACATATTTCATTAATATCTCAAATGTGGATGAGATTTGTAATGTGTAGGATTATTTGGAAGGATTATTAAAAAATCTTCTTGAATCTTTCCTCCACCATTTCAAGAATTCAAAGGATAATTGTTAAAGCTTATTCAAAGGAGAAGATCATGGAGATTTGGATAACATATCTTATCCAATATTTGTGAGAGATGAGAGAGTATTTGAAGGGATCATATTTTGTAATTATAGGGATATTGGTTGAGAGAAAAGTGGATTTATAATTATGAGTTTTTTATCTTATTCTCAAAGCACTCATGTATAAAAGTGAGTGCTCTCTCTTCATTTTGAGATAGAGAAATATAGGAAAATTAGAGGAGAGAAAAGAAAGAAGAGAAATGAAGGAAGGAAGAAGTATAAAATTGAATTGAGAATTAGAGTTAAGAATATTTTTTTAGTTTTGTAATCTTTCATGATATAATAAGATTTTTTTTTTCTTCATCGTTAATGTTAGCTCACATATGTTAACATGCAGGTTACTCTTCACATGTTGTTTTTCTCTTATAAAATTGCACATTTCCAATTTATCATATGATGCGATGGTAATGTTGTTGGAGTAGAACTGTGAGGAAGGACAATGAGGACCTGCTAAGTTAGGAGCCTCTTCTCTCGCTTTCTACACATCACAAACAGCCACTCTTTAGTCTCTCTTCTTGAAGACAGTACTCTGGGGAAGGATAACCAGGTCCTCCTAAGTTAGGAGCCTATTCCTTTGTTCACTACATCTTGAATTAGAGAAAAAAGCATTATACTATGCTAATTCAACTTAAGTCCTACATATACATTTCATGTGCTTCGTAAGTCTATGAATTCCTCATATTGATCATTTATGTTAGGGAAATTATTTGACGATGATAGTTTCACCCAACAAGCTATATGGCTCATCAGGAGGAGACTGAGTAGCAAGAGGTTGAACACTTGGAATGATGGCAAGCTCAACACTTTGGGCTCTAACCGATGGTGAAGCATCAGAAGAGACTTGTGATGATGTCCCTTCAGAAGAGGATGAGGAAGGGGAAGTCGAACTTGATGGTTCAGCCACGATGACTTTGACTCAATATCGAAAGAGGAAAAGAGGTGATTATTCAAGGCTTTTTAAAAATATGTATTCATAAGGAGTTACTCATTATGTGGCCAAGAAATATATTTACAGGTACGTCGTGTGATAGCGGGTAATTGATTTTAGAACTTAAAAAACAAAATAAATCAATAAGCGTGAACTAGGCATAAAGGATTACCAGGTATCCGTGAACTATAATATACACCTTAGCAAATAAATTTACCAAGGACTTAATGTATGGAAGCCAATATCTCTGATTGTTATGTTCCGTTTATCACGTCTACAAGGTGGCCGACTTGATTACCTATGGCAGGTTTGCAACGTAATGGTGTCTCCCAAAATATACGTGATGGTATGTGGGAGTCCAAGTCCATAGTAGTGTTGTTTGATGTGTAACCATTTGATGAGAGTGCCCAAATATACTTATCATAAATCAATATACTTCCATATGTGGGACGGGATATCACCCAGAATTATAACGCATATTGTTAGCGACATCTCCTAAGTTTTACGATGTCGGAACACGTCTCTAGCCTAGACCACTAAATGTTTTTCATTAACTTCCAAATTCTCCTTATGTTAATTGAATAATTTTAGAGTTTGTCTCGAATTTAGGTTTTAGTTTCAAGGCCTTACCGATGTCACCTGAATTCTTAAGATGTAGCTATATGAGAAAAAGGAAATTATTCATTTCGATGAAAACTACACTAATTGGGATAAATAAGTTCACACAATCAATGCAACAGCCAAGCAAATGCATTAAATGGAAATTTTCACTACTTCTTAAAGTTCATAATCCAAATCAAAATGAAAATCTATTTCACTTTCCTAGTTTCACTTAATGCACTAGAAGCAATCGAAATGAAATTTTTCCCTTAAGATGTGAAATAAATGCAAAAAAAATAATTCTTTTCAATGTAAACAAAATGCAAAAAGATGCAATAATCAATTCGAATGTAATCAATTGCTTTGAGTATTTATCTAATTAAATTCCTCACAATACTACAAGATGCAATAATCAACATACCAAATAGAAATCCCAAATAATTTTCTCAAAACAAGACATTCTTCACTTTTCACACTAAGCAACACATAAAGAAAAATGTTTCAGTTGAAGACAAGCAATGTAATCTATGCTTTTTGATGGAAAAGAGAATCAAATGCACATGGAATGGACACTTAAGAGCCCTAATCACAAAAATCAATTAAAAAAAACAATCAAACCAAAAGGTTCAAAATAGACGACAAAACTAACCCAAAAACGGTTCTCGAACCCAACAAAGCATGCAACCAATCAAATGAATCAAAGCATCTAGAAACCCTAGCATGATGAGGATGCACATTTCGAAAGAAAGAAGACCAAAGATGAACTGATTAAGACAATCAAGTTGTTGAATAGAAGAAAACAAAAGAAAATTGAGCAGAGAAATAAATCTAAAATGATAAGACACGCTCGCAATTAGTGAAGGGAAACCCTAAAAACATTTACATAGATATCGGCGTGCTTGTGAGGCTGCACCTCGAGATGGAAGAGAAAAATCGCTTCTACATTAAAACATTTAGCATTTATCAGCATGTCTGTCAGAGAATTAACATTGATGATCAAGGAAAATGACCAAAATCAAAAGGGTTTGACCAAATCAAGCCAGTCTTATCACTTCAGAATAAATATTTTATGACTATAAGTAATCACTAAAGCTAGAAACCAAGGAGAGATAGATATTCGAAAAAATATGGATGCAAAATCAAAAAAATCAAAGAGTGGAAAAATACTAAAGGTAATGACTCCCCAGTGGAGTCACCAACTTGTTGTCCAGGTAAATCCTCTTTGTGGACAGAGACGATCCCTCTAGCCCTAGGGTGGGTCTAGCAACAAGGGGAACAAGCTAATACCTACTTTCTTAGATTATAAATGAAATATAGATCAAAGGAGATGGCCTACCTCAGTTTGATGTTGCGATAAGTCTCCTTGTCGAAGCTTTTTGGTCCTTTTTTTTTCCAAATTCGATATTCGCTGCTACAAGCATTCAATTATATGCACAAGTGACCAAGAAACAACAAGAAAACATAAAATTGCAACATGCATATACAAGTATAACCTATATAACTGATCAAGGAATGCTAGAATTCTTATCTTGAATCATGGACAAGAATGGAAAATAAATATCAGTTGTATCATATTATTAATAAAATAGGAGTTAAAACTTGTGCCTTAATGTCGAAGCTCTCCTTCAGTGGGTCTGAATCTGAGCACGTCTCCAAAGCACTCGTTTTCAACTCAGTGTGAGAATGCTAAGGGCTCAACTCTCTCCTTCAAAGATTATGACAATATTCAAACCTCTCTGTTATGCTCTTCTATTATGTTCTAACTAGTAGAGGCATTGGAGGGTGATAAATTTATAGAGATGGAGGAGGGGACATGGATCCACTTATTATGGGAAAATGGCTTACCTCTTTGGGAGGTTCCTCTTTTATAGGAACAAGAGGCCCAAGGGAGGAAGCTTGACCATATCCTGATCAACAAACATCCATCTCTCCATTCTCGAAGCTTCTAGGCCATGAAGCTTTGTTTCCATTTAAAAAAATCTTCCAGAAGTAGCTTGGTGTGGGCATGAGGTTCATACTAGCGTCGATCGGTGCTGCTTACAAGCTTAGGATGGGTCATCGGCGTTAGTGAGACACAGAAGGGTTAATAAGTAGGTTTTTAAGGAGCTTCTCCAGGAATGATGAACAGAAATATTGTTCTTCATCCTAAAAGGGATGTAATGGCATATTTTCATAATGGAAAAGGTACACAGGGATCACTGTTAGGGTCCTCTAGGATTCGATAACAGGGAGTACGAACACATTGACAAAATGTTGTGTAACACCTCCTCACATGCAACCTGTGACATTTCACCTTCCGTTTCTCCTATTTTCCATTATTTTCATAAATAAAGGCCACTTTGCCTTTCCAAATCATTTTCTACTGCCTTTGCCAAGTTCCTTTAGCCATAATAACCAAAAACAACACCCACTAGGATGTTTTTCCCACCAATCATCTTGGAATAAGTGTCCCATCAACTGTGGTTATTATTTTTCCTTTATTAACTTTTATTACATGGATTTTTCACGAGGGTTTTTATAGAACCCTCAACCTTGGGGGAACACCATCCTTGGTGTTCAATGACACCTACAAACCAGAAAACCATTGAAAATAAAACTTACTGCATATGGAGCTTTATATCACAGCTCGTTGTAGTATTTACAATTGCATCCATATATACAACCATAATATATCCAATTTACAATGGAAGGCGAAGAAAACAACTGCATCCCCTTCCTTGACATACTCCTCTCAAGAAATGAAGAAGAATCCCTTGGACACAAAGTGTTCAGAAAGAAATCACACATGGATAATTATCTACATGCCGACTCACACCACTACCCAACCCGGAAGACAGGGGTGTTGCTGACTCTCTTTACACGAGATTTTAGAATATCAGACAAAACTCATGTGGAAGAAGAAATTGAATATCTAAGAAAATCCTTCATAAACTTGGGATATAGCAATAGAGACATTAACAAAGCTATTCAAAGAGCCAGATCTAGAAACAAAAGAATGATTACTGACAAACCCTCCACTACAAAAGCATACCTCCCTTATATTCAAGGGGTCACAGACAAGATAGCCAAAGTTCTAGCCAAAAAGGACATTAGAGCATCCTTCAAACCTCTAGTAACCATCAGGAAAAGAATGAAATCGGTTAAGGATGACCCCGACCACCTCCAACAAAAAGGTGTTTACAAAATAAATTGTTCATGCGGAGATTGCTATATTGGGGAAACAGGTAGGACCTTTAAAATAAGGTTTAAAGAACATGGGGCAGACATTAGGCTTGGAAGAATTAAAACCTCAGCTTTGGCAGAACACTCAAGAAAAACATGTCACCACATATGCCTTGAAGAAGCAGTGGTCATTGCCAAAGAAAAACATCATTTTAAACGCAAAATACATGAAGCCTTGGAAATCATAAAACACCCTCACAACCTAAATAGAGATGGAGGCTTAGAAGTTAGCAGAAATTGGGTCCACGTTCTTTCCCGTTAAACATCTCACACCCTTGAGTCGTTGGTCTCCTTGTACCCCTACTCTTCCTTCCTCCCTTTAAGATCTTTAAATTGACTTTCACTTACTCTACTTCGTACCCTTTCTCCTTCCCTCTACCCGCCAGTTCGCATCAAACCCTGACCCTACTCCTTGCCCTTACCATGCTACCCTTCTTTAACCCTAAAAAAGTTATAAGTAATTATTTTAAAACAACCTTATAAATCTCCTAATAGTAACTTAGACCTTAATTAAACCCCAACCTTCTACAAACCTTAGTTTATAGGATTAATTGGTTACAAACCTTATCTATGGGTTATAATCAATTGACCTATTCCAAACCTATTATATTTAAATAACTATACCATCATCAGTAATGTAATATAATTTACATAGGACCGTATGATCATAAAATTAGTATAAGGAAAATACTAAAACTCTAAAGTATCTCTAAAATAAAGCTTTACAACATTAAGCAAAAAAAATTAATCTAAATCATAAGCTAAAATAGGATTAAAAACTTAGGACTTTTTAACAAGGATTTATAATTAATGAAAAAGTAGACATTATAATCTATATAGGATCTTATAAAATTAATAAAATCAAATCTTTAATCAATTAATGTAATCTTCTAGGACCTTTTTGCATAATATTAGGATATAAAAGAAAATACTATACTTTGATATTATTAAAAACAAAAACAATTAATCTAAATCATAAGCTAAAATAGGATAAAAAACTTAGGACTTTTTAAAAGGATAAATAATTAATAAAAAAAGTAGACATTATAATCTACATAGGGTCTTATAAAATTAATAAAATCAAATCATTAAATCAATTAATATAATCTACTAGGACCTCTTTACATAAAATTAGGATAAAAAAGAAAATACTACACTGTTAGTATGAATCCTTTGTCGAAGTTTACGAAAAAGGACCACTTTAGCTACGCATAACTAATAGCCCTAACAACAAAAGTGGCTGCCAATATCTTCAGATTTGCGGTTAGTTGAACATAAAAGAGCTGCAAAAACCAGATCTATACATGGAAAGACATTAAGCAGAAAAAATAAGGGTTTGCTCCATATACCAATAGACAAGACAAGAACAATTTTTGAAAGAATTTTTATATTAATCGGGCACCTGGGAGGAAAACAAGAAGGCGTATCCAATTCTCCTCAGTGGGATGGGTTCTTGGAAGTCCTCGGCACTTCAGATCTAAGATTTCTCTCTCTTGTTGGTGTAGAAAACCCACACAAAGAATGGAACTCAAAGGGAGCTCACACAGCAAATGGCAAAAAATGGTGACCAAGTGTATAGATCCAGAGTGATCTAATAGGCAACAAAAGGTGAAGAATGGTAGGAAAAACCCTTCTATTTATAACAAAATATTAGGTCATTCTAGATCTTGGTGCATGGGTTAATCAGATCTAGATCCACTTTTTATGGAATATTTTATTATATTTGTTGGAGGGAAAAGGTATTTGACTTGGGTCCAATCCCTTAATTTGTCAAAAATAAATAAATAAATGATTTATTTATCTTTTTAAGGAAGCAGTTAGAAGATAATCAAATAAATAATGATTTATTTAATTATTTAAGGAAGTAGTTGAAAGATAATTAAATAAATAATGATTTATTTAATTATTTGTGGGTGATTTGGTCATATTTAACAAGGAATATTATCTAAATAAGGTTTAAATAATTATTCCTAGAAAATAATAAGATAAATAAAGGTTTATCTATTTAATTTCTTTGATTTTGGGTTAAACATGACTGGGAATAATAATTAAATTATGGTTTAATTAATTATTCCATGAGGAAAATCAAACAAATATAGGTTTGTTTAATATTTCTTTTTGGGGTTTCCTGTTTTAACATAGTGAAAGCAATTTTACTTAGGGTAAAATTGGTCTTACATGGTGTACTTGGGTCCATCTAATGATAATAGGTTAGATGACCAAAAAATGGTGTAACATACACTTTGATATTATTAAAAACAATGCTTTATAACAATTAAAAATAATAAAAAACAAAAAAAAATAATTAACCCAAAAAAAAAAAAAAAACTTAGGACTTTATAAAAGGGATAAATAATTAATAATAATAAATATTAAACATTATTAGCATTAAAACTCAAAGCATCATAATAAAGATTATGATACTTTTATAAAACATAATAACTAAAACTCAACTAAATATAAATATAAATAAATTGAAATTATTTAGAATTTAAATCATTAAGTTGATATCTGGTTGGCTCTCTTTTTTGTCATTGTTTCCACTATTTATTTAACACAAATTGTCTCTCTTATTTGCAGATTTGTCCTGAAGATGGGTCTTGTTTTAGACCTGAAATGTAGACTGAAATGAGGACTGTGGAGATTCTGAGTTTTGAATCTAAAAATCTATACCACAGAAATCTACAATCCATCATGATACTTCTTCTCTTGGCCTCTTGGAGTTTCTATCTTGTGGGGTTGGAGTTTGCAAGATGGAACTAGTATCACCTTGATTTTCCGCCTCTTTCAAAGTATTCTCCAACCACTTTGACTGGTTGGAGTACTTTTCTATTTCTGGTTTGGACTCATGTACAAAAGGAGTTAATTTAAATTTGATTCTTAACTTGCTGGTAACTCCTATAAGATCATAATTCCATTTGAAACTTTCACTGAACTTGTATTCCTGTAAGTACTTTTTTTCTTGTTGACTAGCATTGTTTTTATTGCAGATGAAAGGACTAATCTGGTTTTTGATCTTAAACTGTGTTTTCTTCTTGGCTGACAGAAAATTCACCTCATCATAGTTTAGGATTTGCCTGATATATTCAAGAGCAAATAAACTCATTGGGAGGTATTTGGGCAGCTTATATGGAGTGACTTGACATCCATACACCCTAATCTCAGTGTGGTTCTGATATAAATACCAATATCCTATTCTACTATGTTCTGATAACTGTAAGACCTTTTTTATTTCTTCATTGACCCTAGGTTCACTGCTACTGCTTAACATATTGACAATTGGATGAATAAATGAATCAATGAAGTTATTGTAGGTAAACTATGTGGAATATTTCCTTATTATGGAAGTACAGAAGACAACTGATTGTGGATTTTGTTAGTGTCTTGTGATTTGGTAGATTGGTAAACCAAATGACAGGGTAACATCAGACCAGTCTTTGGAGTCATAGGACCTAGCCTTCCTAGACTCAGAGAGGGCTCTCTCTATTATACAAAGTATGTGAACTTGTTTGCTTTGGATAATTGATTTTAGGCTAGTTGTTAAGTGTAGGTTTGTTTGTTTGTTTTGGGTTGGGGTAAGATGACTAAGTAGGATAGGTGGAGTGAGAGGTTATCAAATCAATTGGGCAATGGAGTCTATGAAATTATTGATATCTCGATAGTGAATGTGGGTACATCACAGGGCAAAACTAGTGTAGTCAATGGATCTTTAAGTTTATGTGTGAGGTGAAATGGACAATAAGTTTGGGAACCAAGGTAGGGCAAAGGGAAGTTAAGAATCCTTTGTCAAATACCTATGAACATGGAGGTCTTTAATATTGATAAGCAAAATATATTAATCATGAGATAGGGCGCACCATTTACTCAGTGACAACACTTTTAAACAAATAAACATTGAAGATGTTATCACCCAAAAATTTTCAAAATTTTACTTGAAATGTGTCAAGTTGGTCTTTAGGTTAGTTAGGTTGCACAGCATCATGAAATGATAAATTTTATGATAAACATAGGTTTTAAGTTTTTTTTAAGTTGTTAGAGATGATCTCCAGTCATATCAAAAGAGTAGATCTTGAGTAGATACTTTAAAGTGACTTAGAGTCTTAAATCTGGCAATCTACCAGAAATTATCTGATTCCGCAGCGATTTTAGTACAAAATTAACAGATTTTGCGGTGGAAACACCTAGTAATTCCATAGAAAAATTGACACTTGTCAATTTTGATGTACTATGAAAGTTTTCTCATTCTATAACGGCTTTCTGCATAATGATGAGTGGTTAACCTCTAAAGGTTTCAAGGTTGTGCTGTCGGAGTAGGGTTATCATTCGAGAATTAGGCACGTTTTAGCATCAGCCACCATTTGAAATCCATCCCATTTTCCTTTTCAAAGATATACCTCATTTCTCATACTTTGTTTCTTGCTTTTGCAATCTACTACCAAAACACCTTAATGTCATTCACATCTCCCATAGAAATCCCTTGTTATGTCAGCCGTCCTCTACCATAGCAACTCACTGTCATCAAAATATTTTGCTGAACAGGTGTAAAAATATAAGGAAGGCCACTGCTGCAGAACAAGAAAGTGATGGCTACACCAAATAAATTTAATAAAGGAGGCCTGCCATTTAGGTATGAGCCTACAAGTCCAAATTTAATCATGGAAGACCCATATTTTGTTGAGCTTTTTACAAGAGCAGGCTACATTCAGTTTTGTCAAAGGTTGCAAGGTTATCATAAACTAGTCTCACAAGATTTCGTGATCAATTTCAAAGGCACATAAACAAAGGTTGGTTGTCTTCATGTTGTAATTACACCTGATAGCATTTCTAAAGCAACAGGGATCCCGAGGACCGGAGAAGAATGGTTTAAAGCTACCAAGTTTAACTTGAAAAGTTGTGATGATTATCTAAAACTTGAACATGTAGGGATAAAAATTACTAAAGGGATTCCTAGAACTTGTCTTAGAGATAATTATTCTAAATTATTGACAGTCATACAGAAGTACTTTACATGCAAAGGAAGATTCCAAACAATCTACATGTATCACTTCAAGTTGTTGCTTCATTTTACAGGGAAGAAGTTGATAGATATTCCTTTTTGCCTTTTTAGAAGTCTTGGAAAAATGGCAGACAAAGTGAAAGGAAGACCTGAAAGAAGTGAAACTTCCATTTTTCATCATGGGTTGATGAAATTACTAGTGTTGGAGGAATTAAGTAAATTGAACAGAGACTGGGCATCCTTCTTGTTCATGAATGGGTATGAAATGGATGTTTTGTCTCCAAGGAAAGCTCCTAAACTCAAAACTTCTTCTTCTAGGCAAGAGCTAAGTGCCACTGTAGAGTTAGAAAGGAATCAATAAGAAGGTTTAAAATCTATAACTAAAGATATGGATGAAGAAACTGAATTCATTCAAGGGACAGCATCACCTCCAACAACTAGCAAGCAAGCTAACAAACTTATCATAGATAGAAAGACCAAACCTAAAACGAAAAGGTCTAAAAGAAACACTAAGGAAATTATTGGAGGTAAAGGCAGACTTGAAGACATTCTACAAGCTATAGACATTGCAGAAACTCTTGTAGTGAAAGCAGCTGAGATAGAGGGATCCAAGGTCAGAAGAAAGGGACTTATAGCCAAGAAATTAGATTTTTCTCCAGAAGATTCAGGTTTTATTTTAAAACCTAGAAAGCCTTTTACTAGATCCCAGATTTCTGCAACTATCACTGTCAGAGATAAACAGCAGGAGGAAGATAAAGGAAAAAGGGCAGCAGTACAAGAAGTTGTATTCATATCTCCTATTGAAACAGAGGTTACCAAAGAAAAGAAGGATCAATCTAAAAGAAAGTTTCAAAAGAAATCTGAAGCAGACTCTCTAAAGAGACAGAGCAAAGACAAGGAAGAAACAGTCAAACAGAAAGGAGAAAGTCATAGAGAAAACTGAAAAGGAGATTCTTCAAGGACAGTTAAGAGAAGTAAGGGAAGAATTAACTGAAACAAAGAGAGAGATGGAAAGATACAAGAAATATAGAAAAATGATAGATGAGGTTGAAAAGAAAGTGAATGACTAGGTCACTCATTTTGAAAACTCTATTGGAAAAGCCAAACAATTGTTGAAGAAATCACAGCCTTTACGCATCGTGATGACACACACAAGAAGAGAAAATTATGGTTACAGGTAGAGAGGAGAAGTCTTCAAAGACAAGTCGAGGAGTTGAAAAAAATATGGAAATGATGAAGATAGAATCAGTCAAGAAATATTTGGAAAGAGGAACTATGGAGAAAACTGTGAAAACTACTCATGAAGAAACTGCTGGTAAATAAGAAGGTGATAATGGATTACAGATCTTTTTTGTCTTATATTAATCATATTTTACATGCAGGTATATTCGTGGATCATTTCAGCCTCAAAACCTAAGTTTTTTCAAGCCTCTAATAAGTTAGGCAATTCCGCAGCGTATGCCAAGCTTGAAACACATTTTCTGCTGCGGAATTTCTGAAGAATTATTTTTGGACTTAAGTTACTTAAACTGATAGAGATGAAGAGTTTTGAGGGTTATGTTTTATTGTTTTTTATCGTTTAATATCATCCAATGGTCAAAAATAGTAGAGGATCACTACATATCACCTTTTTTTTCTTATGCTACGAAAGTAGTTCTAAGACTCTCTCTTGATAACAAGGTTAATTTTGGTGGCTAATTTTGGAAAAAGAAGAAAGGTAAACAGATATTTAAAGATGCTTCTCATGAGAAGGACAAAGAGTATCAGGGAAATGTCAAAGAGTATCAGATCAGTGGTTTTCTATGTGGGAATATTCTGTTAAGAATACAGTTTGAAGATATCATTTAACTTTATTTCCAAAATCATCAAACTGACAACTCCTAAATGGTAGGCAGAGCAACATCACGAAGACAGTTAGAGTATTAAAGTCTTGTTTATGGTCAGCATAGTTGAAAGTCATGATTCATTTCGAGGAATATTTGGATCATCTTCAGTTTAAATGTAATAAGTAGGTGTTTGAGTCACAGTAGGAATCTAACTCCTAATTCGAAAAGTGTCAGTCCTAGTTGTAAAAAATCTAGTTAGTGGTTAGATTTTGTTAGAGTAATGAAGTTTAATGGTCTAGCCACTTGTAAGACTGAATGTAAGGGCTAGATGTCTATAAGTAATGAGTACTTTGATGTATCAAGGGTTGGAAAATGTTATCAAAAAGACTACTTTTGTAAAACTCTGGATTGACTGATATATACAGAAGCAATTTAACTTTTCTGGACCTGAGATTCTTAGTGTATTTCAATGAGTTTATATCTTATCTTTGAAATGTTTTCCTTTCATAGTTTTAATACTTATTACTCAAAATTCATGCTTATTCATGCTCTGACTTCCTTTAAGTGTTGAGCTTTGATGAATCTCCTTTAATACTTTCCTTTTCAATACCTTGATGTATCATTACTCATAATTCATGTATCACATGCTCTGACTTCCTTTGAACCTCAAGTTATTGAGATTTTCCTGAATGTGTCATTCTTTCATTGAAGTATATACAAGCCTCAGCTTCTACAAGAAGAGCTATTTTTATCTTTATCCCTGTCACTGACTCCATAGCCCAATGGTAGCAAGTCTCCATCTTTTCAACCTGTAAACATACAAAATCAAGACACGTAGAGTTAGCCATCTATCTACATCTTTATTCAATATCATTAACCCTTGAGAGAGCCCTCTTAGGTTGAGGAGGCTAAGCCTCAATAAAAATATTGGTTTGAAATAGTTACACTGAAGTTGTCTGATCAGCAGCCAATCAGGTACGATTTTGGTGATAACAAAAGATAAACAATCCAGTACAACACGGAAGCAAGACAACTTATCTAACTTCAATGATTCAACTTTCAAGATTTGAAAACATATAAGAAACAAATAGCATCAATAAATGAAGAGGGAACGCCTAAACATCATTCATTAAACTATAAAGAACTTTGAGGCAAACTGATAAGCATATTCAAAGGGAAAGATCGAAACAAGACCTCTTTGACTTGACCTAACAATCAATACATCAAAGATAGATTTCAAGATAGAGTTTAGATAGCATTAACCAAGCAGGGCTTACCATGAATCATGTTTAGAAACTAGCATATTAATCCAACAATGAAATAGACAAGCTTAGGTGGGCCTAAGGAGCAATGAAGAATTCTTTAAGCTAACCCAGCAGAAGAAAACATGAAAACAATAACTAACAGGAGGATTGAGGTGCCTCAAGCAACATTTCTCATCCTATACTTTTCTGAGCTATTGCAAAATAGAAATATGGACATATGAAAAACAAGAAAAAACATGAACATATGAGAGATACATCACCGTTAACTAAACTCAGGAATCCTACAAGCAAGCCTTCATCACCATCAATCAAGGAAATCCATCCAGAAGCTCCACAACACTAAATTGTAATTCAACTTTCAAAAACCATGCATTTCTCTTAACACATAAAGTTCCCAACTGTTTACAATGAATCTTCATGCCTTATATAACAAGCAAGGAAGAGGAAAACCAAGAGAGTATCTAGAAGCCTATTGGCCAACAAGAAATATCCTAAGTTATCCTTGAGGCTTTGCAAAGCCCAAGGCACAAAAATATCTAACAAATATCTTTTCCGACAATAAATGGAAATTAAATTGACTTTTAGGCCCGACATGCCTTTGAAAACTTGTTAAACGCACATTCTGTCTAGTCACCCACGGGAGCGCAGCAGCACTGTTTTGGAGGCCTTCCCGATGTCAGAAAAGGCTCCGTGATGGCTCGTTGGAAAGCCATTGAAGTATAATTTTCAGATATTTCTTCAATATGACCATTGAAAGTTTCCCAAAAAGTGAAAATTCCAAGACTTTCAGGAGCGCAGCACATGCTCAAAAAAGTGGGCAGAAAGGTGAAAAATTGAGTGTTTTTTACCATTTTGGGGGGTCAAAACAACTCCAATTGAGCTGAAATTTGGTGAGAATACTCCTCTAATGATGGGGAATCCAAAAATTTAAAACTCTACTCTTGAATTCCCTGGGAAAAAGCACAACACAGGGTGTGCTGCGCTCTTAGCCTCAAAATTTCCAAAAAACAAAAAGTTGTTCAATTCCTCTCAAAATTGGTAGGTAGGTGCCTCATGGGTCCCTAGAGACCTGTAGAGAAGCTTGGGCCAAAATACCAAGCCTAGCTTGGTATTTTTCATCTTTTTGTGTCGGGCCCTCATTTTGGGCAGTTTTGAGTTTTTTCCTTGCAAAGTGGTTTCTTCGTTTATAGTGCTCAGTCATTCTTCTTTGCAAGTTCAAATCTCTGTTGGCCTTCTCCAGTTTGGTCTCAAGATGTATGTTGGCCCTTTCAAGCCATGATTCCCTGTTATGCTCAATTTCCATGGCAAGGAGTTCAGTGAGGGGAAATTGTTGCGCTTGGGCTGATTCTTGCTCCCTTTCTTGTGCCAAAGCCTTTCTTAGACCCATAGTTCTAGGCCTCCTTCTATTAGCCACCCATAATATTTTGTTATACCAAAAGGTGGTTAAAAACTTTTGGGAGCCTCCAAGGAACAAATTTCATCTCTAAAAATTGTTGGCTCTTGAAGTCTCTATAAGGCCTCCTGCTTTCCTTCCCTCTATCCAAAATCCTTCATTACTTTTTCACATCTCAAAGGCTTCTGAAATCCCATAAAAATCCACAGTCATATGCTGCTGCAAAGGACCCCTTTTTCCCCTTTTTCCCCCTTAAGCTAACCTTCTTTTCTTTTCCTCCATCTCCCATGAAAGCCTCTAAATTTCATGATTCTCCCTTTTCCCCTCATTAAAAACCCATTTCATAAGGTCTAAGACCCCTTCTTGACCTTATCGAAGGCCTTCATTTCCTTGAAAAACCATAGAAAACGCATATTTTCTATGTTCTGGGCTTAAGCCCCCTCGGGCCAAGCCTCTAACCCTTTTTCGTCCATGCGCCCGAGCGCCAGAACCGAATGCTAAACCCGTCGGGCGCTTATCCGTTTAAATTTAATATTTCTCCGCCAAACCATTGAAAAACCTTTGTAAAATTGTTTTTTGG
The DNA here is from genome assembly GCA_034641835.2 of Pinus albicaulis. NCBI lineage: Eukaryota > Viridiplantae > Streptophyta > Pinopsida > Pinales > Pinaceae > Pinus > Pinus albicaulis. Next base: position 1,372,938,638 of record CM076579.1, read on the forward strand.
GTTTTAATTTATTTTCGGAAATTTTCCACCGTGTAAATGGTGGAGCGATCTCGACCGTCAATCTGCTCCGCAGATCGGACGGTGCGGACCCCAACTTACCATGTGGTCCCCGCCTCTCGTACGTTGTTTGCCCAAAACCGGCAGTCTTTTCCACACTGCCTTTGAGCCAAAGGCTGTTTTCTCCCGTCGGCCAGCGATTCCATACGCTGCACGCCGCGTGTCCTCCGTACCATTTTCTAAAAACCGCCGTCCCCGCGCATTAAAGTTTTCCCCCGCGCATTAACGTTCGGACCAGGGATGCCCAGCGAAATGGATCTCCGCCGTCCGCTCTGGGCCCACTCATCCAATGGTCAGCGCTAACCAAAGTTGCGCGATAGGTAACGAAGGTGCGCACGCGATAAACAGGCCATCACCGCGCGGAAATCACATCTCCGCCATCGATCTGATCTGATCGACGGTCCAAAACTCATCCTCCAGATTCCCTCCGTTTGACGTTCAACGCCCCCAGATTCCATCTTGACCATCCAAACTGATCCAGATCAACGGCGCAGTTTCACTACGGGGGTATGCCCCCAAGATTTTTCCTCCGTACATCCGAACCCCCCGTAGTCATCCCCGACCGTCGATCTCGGCGCAAATCGACGGCTCTGATTTAATCCTCCTCCCCCCATGTTTTTTTGACTGTTCTGAGATTAAATCCCAGCCGTTGGATGATGCCATCCAATGGCCCTCCTTCCTCCGCACATCCTCCGATGCATATTGCCCTATAAACGCATGATTTTTGTAACATTCGTTGTTTTTTGCAGATTCTAAGGTTTTTTTGCTTAAAATGAAGAAATTTTCGCAGGCTGAGGATGACGATCCTCCGGCCTTCGAATACATAAGGAAGTCGATCACTGGGTATAGATACACATGTTCCAGCAAGGTTTCATGAGCCTTGGTGCCGAATGCCTCGGTTAAACCTGAAAACATCAAATGGAGCGCAGAAAAAGAGTATCAGTTGCAGAAGACAGAGCGCAACAGAGAATTGATGGACAGATTAGCTGGGATTACAGCTAAGACAGTTATCAGTAGCCTAACCCCCAATCTAAAACACAGATTAAAAGAAAAACCTAAAGCGTTTTAGCAGAAAAACCCTCCACCGCCACAGATGGAGGCGAATTGATTCCTCCCAGTGACTACAGTGCCACCTGTGCCTCAAAGTATTCAATCAAGAACAAAAGTTATTGATTGGGATCAGATATTTTACCCCGACGCAGCCGAAGAGTTACTTCTACCAGGATTTAATGAAAGAATGTATGCAGAGTAGCCATAACATCACACAGAGCCTCAAAGGTCAACAAAAGCTCCCACTGAGCTTAAATCGTGAGTGTAAATCAGTTAATGCAATAGAACACCTGTACATTTTCCTTTCTGAGCCTCCCAAGGGCCAAGAAAACATTAACTTTGTATTAATTGTATTTGAGATCTTTAATCAGATCTCACCTCCTCATCCTTCTATAAATACTTCAGTAGAAGATGAGTGAGGGGTTGGTTGCTAATGTAATTACTGAAGCATTGTAATGTAATTGAGTTGAAGACTTCTGTTTGTAAATAGTGGTTTCACTGGCTCTTGGAGCTCTGCTTGTAACAGAGAGGTTAGGTTATGAAGAGAGATGGATTAAAACACTGGATTTGAAGATTGTAACTGGTTTGAAGCATCAATACAAGCTGATTTATGGGATCCTGGTCTATGCTGACGGTGATGTTATTCTCACTGTAACTTGTGTTTTATTTCTGTTTCCATTTTGTTTCATTTTCTGCTGTAAAGAACAGTTTAAACAGAGTTAGGACCTATTGTATACCAGTAACCTTCTCTGGCTGAGAAATCTTTATTTAGATGTTTTCTTCTATCTGTGTTATTTGGAAATGATTAATTCAGTTTAGGCATAGGCATGTTGGTGTTCCCTCATCTTATTGCCTTGACTGAATGTTATTTTTAAATGTTACTTTCAATATATGTTGTCTGAATATGAACTGAGGAAATTAAGGTTAGCCCTGAGTCCCTTTATTATTTGCTCAACTATTTGATTGTTTCGCTTAGGATGTGTTAAAAGCTTACTAGTTTCAAAGTACTTATCAGATCTTAGGCCTTTCTGTGTTATCTATGTGATTGCCTTGAAAGTAACTAAGTAAAGAAGAGATAGGAGAGGATTTGTGGTGCGCCCGGCCCACTAGTTTCTACTCCAAAAGTTGCCTTCAAAGTTTCCCTTTGTTTTTTATATGTTTTCTATCAGAAGTATATCAAAGGCTGGATAGTTTCAAAGTACTTACCAGATCCTAGTTTTCTTCTGTGTTTTTCCTAAGTGCCTGGTCAAAGGCTGGCTAGTTTCAAAGTACTTACCAGATCCTGGGCTGCTCTTTGTTCTGCATCTGTTTATTTTCCCCTTCTTAATGTATCACTCCATTCCATAAATCAAACCTTAAAGAGATCCTGAGGCATAGATGACTTGCCCCATAGACCACTCTTGAACCTGATTGTTTCAATTAAATCCCCTTATGACTCCATAGCCCAATGGACTGAAAACCTACCATCATCTTTCTTCTTGATCAAAGCTTACTCTTTTTGCTTGCAACTTCTCACTTTTGAACCTATTTGCATATAGATCTTTCCGCCTCAGACATCAACTATGTTCAACCATCCAAAAAACCAAACAAACCCTTGGACTTCATAACTAGCCTAATATTATTACCCAAAACTTCAAAGACAAATCCATCTTTGTACATACTGGAGAGATCCCTCTCCGGATTCAGGAGGGCTAGATCCTAGAATCCCAAAGTTGGTTGAAATGATGTTAACTCTGTGATCAGACTTTTTCCAATCTTGCTTATTACAGAGACCTAACACCTTCTAGATTGACCCTCCTCATCCTCACTTTCTTCATAGGCACCCATGTACTCCTCCAACTTCACCTGTGCTCTTTGAGCCTCTTTTTGGTATTTTAGCGCCCTTGCTTCATAGATGGCCTGTTGGCCACTCATTTGTTTGTTCTGCATTTGTAAGAAATGAGTGACATCCTTAGCTCTTTCTAATTCAACTTCCAAATCCCTGATTTGTGCATTCTTGTCTTGTAAGAGAGAGTTTGCAATTATTGTTTCATTTTCCTCATCATTGTCTATGTGAATGAGCTCAAATTCTCTCTCCTCTTCATGATTGTCTTCTTCCTCTTTTACTTGTTCTTTACCTTTGTCAATCATTTGAGCTGAGGAGGATGACATGGCCCCTTTCCCTTTGGAGGCAGCAAACACATGCCTCACTCCTCTTTGATAGGTAATGGGAAAAGGTACAACAAGTTCCACTTGCAAACCTTGATCATAAGTGACCTTAGGACTTCTTTTCTCCCCATGTATTATCTTTGTGAGTGCATCCTTTTCACCTTTCCCTTGACTGCCCTTTTGATAAGAATTCTCATTATCTCTTATGCCATCATTACTATTAATACCTTTAGGACTGTCACCCTCTATTTTTTCAATTCTAGAGTTGTCTTCATCATTGCTGGGTACATCTTCATTTCTATGACTGTCCTCTTCTTCATCTTTTGACCCACTGTATTCACTATCTAACTCAGCCTTTGTATCACTGTTTTCACTCTTCGTAGGGTCACTATCTTGGGCATTCTCATCAGCCTTTCCCTTACTATGATGGTCATTTTCTTTTTCACTAGGTGAGTTTTCTAGGTTGGTTTCTTCTTCACTGTCCTATTCATCATATTCATTTCTTGGCTCATGATATTCATTGTTTTGTTCATTGAAATCTCTTTCAAAATCTGCTTCTTGGTTGCCTTTTCCATCTTGGTCATTGTCTTCTTTGTCCTCTTTGCTACTTTCATATGCCTCCTCTCCACTGTCCTTTGCATTTTCAATGTCACTTTCTTCATTGTCTACTTCTTTTCCTTTACTGTTATTTGCTTGCTGACTGTCACTAGGCTCCTTGTTTTGGTCTTTTTGAAGCTCACTGTTTTCCTCTTGATAAGCTGCCTCTGACCCTGTGTCCTTGAAGTCGTCCTCTTCACCTTTAGACCCACTATTTTGGCCTTTTTGCTCATCATCTAGCTAACTGCTTTCTTCATTTTCATAATCCTCTCCCTCACTGCTTTCTTCATTTGCATCATTGCTTTTATCACTTTATTTTGCATCACTGCTTTCTTCTTGGCCATCTCTTCTTTCTTCTTGGCCATCTTCCTCTCCTTGACTGCTTTCTTCATTTTGATCATCCTCTTCCTCACCACTTTCTTCATCTGCATCATCCTTTCCCTCACTTATTTCTTCATTTTGATCATCCTCTTCCTCACTGCTTTCTTCTTGGCCATCACTCCTTTCTTCATTTGCATCATCCTCTCCCTCGCTGCTTTCTTCTTGTCCATCACTGCTTTCTTCATTTGCATCATCCTCTCCCTCATTGATTTCTTCTTGTCCATCTTCCTCTCCTTCAATGCTTTCTTCATTTTCTGATTTCTTAGGGGAAGGTGAATGAGGAAGGTCTATTTGAGGAAATGATTCATTTGAAGAAGATGAACCAAGGTTAGTGGAGGGTGATGGAGGTGTGTGAGAGGGGATTTGAGATGATGATGGCAGACTTTGCAGAGGGATGGGCTATGGAGTTATGAAATCATCATGGGCGATGAAAACCTCCCAAGGGATGCCTTGTTGTTCTAGTTGGTGTGAGACAGTCACTTTGATGAGGGAATGATGAAAAAGTATTGACATTTTTTGGGATGGAGGCCTTTTTTGCATGATGGAAGACATTTTCTCAATACTTTTGCAAAGGTAGTAGGGCATATGTAGCAGCTTGGTTTCGGTGAAGTGCATGAGGAGTCTTATGTTGTAGGAATAGACTTTGGAGAACCTACCCTCGCAGGTGAAGTATTTCATAATGATCTTCATTAGGAGAACATATATGTCCAATAGATGAGAGAAGGGGAACATGGTTTTGCAATCAGTTTGACAAATTGGTTTCAAGAATGGGCGATAGTGGCTTAAGTCCAGATGTATTTGTTTGAACCACCTTTCTCCTATGCAAGGTATTCCAGTGGCCCTAGAGATGGCATTGGTGGTCAACTAAAATTTCACCCTGGCTAGGTGTACTTGATTATTATGAAGGTTTAGGGCTAAGAGCTTGGTCAACTAAGGGTGACTCTGGATCTTTTGTACTTTTTTACAGAATTCATAGCACCCCAATTCTTGAAAACAAGAAAAAATAGTAGGGGAGGTTATCAGCTCTTCAGTGCTTATAGGTTCAAACCTATTTGGCATCCCTCCCTTCCTTTGCTACATTTTAGGCCTTTGACTTGCCTTATCAATGTCAACATTCTCTTCTTTAGACATTTTTTTTTTTTTACCCCTGCCTCAAAATCCTTAAAGAGAATTGGCACTACTTGTAGAATGATGTGATAATGGTGAATGAGATGGTGAGGTTTATAATTAGGTCAAGGCCCAGTAGTGTGTAGGCCAAGTGTTTTCTTTAGGATTTCACTGCCTTCTCTAAACCAACTTTCAAATTTCTTTGTGAACTTATCTTTTAGAAAAACATGAACATGAAGGAAAAGTTCAAAATATCTCTCTAAATGCCTCCACAGTGGAAAAAATAGCTCAAAAAACCTTGTTAGGCAATTTCGGTCACCTTCTAAACGTGAAATCGGGTAGAGGCTGCACATTGTGGCGGGAGCGCAGCACAGCTTCTGTCAGGCGGCTCAGGTCACCTTCTGAATGTGAAACCGGGCAGAGGTTGCACATTGTGGCAGGAGCACAGCACAGCTTCTGTCGGGCGGCTCGGGTTACCTCCTGAACGTGTTTTCATGCAAAGGCTACACGCCATGGCAGGAGCGTAGCACAGCTTCTGTCGGGCGGCTCAAGTCACCTCCTGAACATGTTTTCATGTAGAGGCTACACATTGTGGCAGGAGCGCAGCACAGCTTCTATCAGGCGGCTCGGGTCACCTCCTGAACGTGTTTTCGTGCAAAGGTTGCACACTATGGCAGGAGCGCAGCACGGTGTTGGGTGGCCCTGAACAGGTTTTCGTGCAGAGGCAGCACGTGGCATTTTTTACAGGCGTGAAGCGCCTCCAGACAGGAATGCAGCACTGAATGGAAAATAACACAAGGAGATGGTACAGGAGCGCAACGCAGCTGCTCAGGAGCGCAACGCAGCTGCTCAGGAGCGCAACGCCTAGAAAAATTTGCGTGAGGACTCTGTCGGAAAATTCGAAAAAACCCTCACTCATTCTGTAAATATCCAAATGGTGAATGGGAGATGCTTTGCTGGAGTTGTTTTATACCCTTTGATAAAAATTAAAGGCAAAACCCACTTTATAAGGTTTGTTCCCTTTTTATTTTGCTCACGGTCTTCCTTTGGCTCTTTGGTCCTGTAGGTGGGAAGTTTGATTAAAACATTGTTCTTTTTACTGCTGGAGGCCTCTTAAGTTTCTTTTCAAATTGATAACCTTTCTGAAGAAGCCAAGACTATGCCTATCACCTATAATTGGAAAATGAACCTATTTTATGAATTTTAACGCCTATACACAGCAAACTTATCATTTTTTCAATTTCTCCCTGTGACTGATATTCTGCCATGTTTTCATCTTTAAGTAATGAAGAAAAAACCTCTTGGTGGGTGAAATACCCTAGCAGTAAGTATAAACAGCAGCCTGGTATTTTGATATGTGCCACCTTCATTTGAAACATTTCTTGCCTTGACCTTATTAATTTTCTTGTAAGAAAAAACTTTTGACAGTCTTGTAAAGTGCCATTCATGTTCATCTATCTTTTGCAGAATAGTCATTTGATAAGGAGGCCCTTATTGGGAGTTTCACTGCTCTGTTGTAAACCAGTGGTATATCTGTTTCTCAGGCCACTTGAAATATGCCTCTAACTATTCAGAAAAAATACCCTTGAACTGACATTTCTTGCCTCTTTTTGCTGATACTCTTCATCATTTTTCTACCTTTGGTGTAGTGGAGTATTGATTTTCATGTCTTCCCTTTTTTATCTTCTTTAAAACCTCTGATTTGACCTTTTGATGAAGTGGAGTTAGTGCTTGTCTGCCAAACCCTAGAAGGTTGTTTGAAAACCCTTTGAAACCATCTGTTGTGATGAAGGAGGCTTCCCTGTCACTATTTGACCATTTTTGTCCATCTTCCCAAACTTCTGAGTTTTTGGGGATGTTTAGAAAAAACAAACAGTGTTTCTTCTAAGTTCTCAAAGAAAAACTTACCAAACTCATTACTTATGTCTAAAAAGTCTTAAATGAACATTTGAAGGGGTTGAAGTGTCCTTTGCCTTTGTAACCTTGGTATTGCTTTATTTCTTGATCAAAACAGTCATAAATCTTGATTCCCATCAAACCCATACCTTGCTGCTTTCTTCTTGGTTGTGAGTGGTTTTCTTGTGATGGTGCCTCTCATTACTTTACCTCTTGCTAGGTTGATAGGCTTTTGACTCTTTTGCAGAAATGTAAGCAAGGGGCAGTTGTCCCCCTACAAAACTTGTGCTTCAGGCCAAATACCTTTGAATGATATCTTTGATGAGTTTAAGACAAGACCACTAGTCCTTTCCTTCTTTGAATGCAGTTTCTTCATATAGGAAAAACAGAGTTTGTAGGGCACCAAATCCACCCTATGACTTTGTGAAATTCTAGGTGGCCTATTGGAGGCTTTCTGGGACTTGGCTTTTGGACTGGAACCTAGAACCTGGGATTTATCAAGTGTGAGACAAATTTCATGATAAACTAATGTATTGAAGACCCAAAACCCAATGTACTTGATTTATTAAAGAGTCTACAGAGATAGTTTGAGACTATCAGTGTTTAGGAGTAGTTTGGTGGACACAACAAGTTGATTGATTGTTGAGCTTAGGTAGCAGTGGGGTCTTTAGGTGAAATAAAAACAGGGGATTTGGGTCAAAGGTGACAAGATATAGATAAAATGGATGACATGGGCTCTTAATGGGTATTATGAGACTGGTAGGCAAAGCTAGATAGGATGAAATGATGAAATAGTGAAAAATTATCTTAAGGATAACGAAGGCAGTGAGATTTCTAGAACTCACAATGTCTATGAACTTTGTTTCTATAAATATTGGGATAATCATTTAGTCATCTAAACAGGTAAAAATTATTGATGACTAACATTGGCTCCACTTGGGGAGGGCAGCTCCTTTTTAGGAGGTGTCCAGAATTTCAGATCTCTTGGTTTATGAATACCAGTGCCTCATCCATTGGGCGGATTTTCTTCTTTTCTTTTGCTGTTGCTTTCCTGAAGTAGTGATTTTGATAATATGAAAGCATGATTAGCTCAATTCCATCTCTACCTACCCAACCTACTTGCCTATCATTTTTTCTTCTTTAGGTGCATTCATACTAGCAACCTTGACATCCTTTTATTTTTGAAATTAAAAAACTATCTACTTCTACACTTTTTTCTTCTGGGAGTTCAGATTAGGCTAATGAAATCCTTTGATTCTCTACCTATACTATTCAACTGTCAAGGTTAAATTGTTTGACAAGATTTATTCACTAAGATAAAAACATGAAATTGAAAACATGACTAAATCAGGACTAGACAATCTGATTTATCATGGGTTTGTGGCATAAAAAAAAGCTACACACAAATGTTATTTTTGTACAAAATAAGACTTAGAAAAATCAGGGCTATGATACATAGTTTGCTATTCATCCCTATTTTTCTCCTTGCTTCTGTTTTGAGCATGTGGAACCAGTATCTTTCTTTCCTAATCTATTTTCTTTGACAAGTCAAGTTTCAATGATCTGACCAACATTCTTTTCACTAACTTGTCAACAATAAATTTAAAACATGTTCAGCCATAATTAGGCTAGATAGTTGAACAAGACATTCTTTTTGCACCAGTAGTGGCATTTAGGCTTGCACACTTTTAGTATTAATATTTTTTGGGTATTGGGTTGTACCTTGTTTTTTGAATCTGCCCTCTTTTCCATTTTTTCCTATGTTTTTGTGTTTTTCTCTTTGTGACTCTTTCTTCACACAATGGTATGTACAATGAATGAAAATTTTAAAGCTAAGGATCTTGACAAAAGTAGTGTTTTAGTGTCCTGCCATTGATAAGACCTCCAAATGCTTCAGTTCCATCCGGCTCTTGTAAAAAGAAGGCATTATTTCCTCTAATTGAACTTATAATGAATGGCCCTTTCCACAAGTTTTAAAACTTATCATGTTTACCTTTGTCTTCTCTCCTTGAGTCCCACTTTAGCACTTTATCTCCAATCTGGAAATCATCCTCCTTGGTTCTTCTGTCAAAGATTTTCTTCATTCTTTCTTGTATTACCTGAGCCCTTTTGTAAACCTCCTCTCTTGTTTGCTACAAATGGATAGTTTGGTTCAGCCTTCTTTTCATATCATTCTCTTCTGATTGCGCTTCTTGTAGCAATTTCATTACCAAAACTCCCAAAGATGTTGGGAAGATGGCATCCATGCCATACACTAGTTGATAGGGAGACATACCAATCAATTTCTTGGCAGTTAGTCTATCAACCCATAGTGCATGTACTAGTTTTCCATGCCATTCTTTTTTATTCTGTTCCAGGAGCTTCTTAATGATATTGACCAAGCTTTTATTATAGGACTCAGCTAGCCCATTTCCTTGAGGGTAATAAGTTGTGGAATGTCCCAAGGAGATGTGATATTTATAACAAAAGTCAACCATTTTTTTGGATGTAAAGGCAGCAGCATTATCTGTGATGATATTTTTGGGGCAACCAAATCTAGACAAGATATTGGTCTCAAGAAATTTGATAATGACTAAATCGGTGGCGTTCCTAGACGGGATGGATTCTATCCACTTGGTGAAGTAGTCAGTGGCAGTGAGGATCCACTTGTGCTGGGCAGATGAAGTAGGGTGGATCTCTCCGATGAAGTCTAAACCCCATTGTTGAAAAGGGACTTCAACAATGATAGGATGCAAAGGTAAAGGTAAGATTTTTCTCTTGCCATCGAAAATCTGGCATTTATGGCAAGTCATGACCAGTTTGTGGGTGTCAGGGAAAAGGGTGGGCCAATAGTAGCCATCTCTGAGAATTTTCTTAGTTGTGGTTTTCCAGTAAAGATGGCCCCCACATTCACCCTCATGCAGTTCATGCATGATTTTTCCTGCATCATCCTCAAGTAAACACTTAAGCAATATACCAATAGGATTTTTCCAATATAAAACTCCATCTAAAATGCATAAATTCAAAGCTTTTTGTTTCAAGAATCTTTCTTTTGTCTTTGATAAGGTAGGAGGAGCATTAAGATAAAATAGTACATAAAGAATATTAGCATGCCAAGGTGAATTCAAAAATGTTTCTTCAACATGAGGGGCGGTGCATTCTCCTTGTTCTTCTAAAATATCAACAAAATTCCAATGATTGGAGATTTTTTTCAGCCATAAGTTTTGCAAGCCCTTGTCCTTTAACCAATTTAGTGGGTCTGATTTCTAAGTCATGTTCCAAAATGATAGCAATCCACTTTCCCATCTTACCATCGGCGTCCTGATTTAAAATGTCTTTGACAACAGTATGAGGAACAAAAGCTATGATATGAGAATGTAAAATATAAACTCTAAAACCTTTCAATGCTTTAATCAATGCAAAGACTTGATTTTCCATGATGTTGTACTTCAGGGGAGCATCTCTAAGGGATTTGTTGAAGAAGGCTATGGGTTGCTCATGTCCCATCGTGTTTTTTGTAACAACACTGCAGCCACAGTATGTTCATATGCAAATGAGAAAATATAGAAGTCTTTGGTGAAATCAGGACTTATTAGAACTAGTGTTTGGGTGAGTGCTTGTTTAACCAGTTCAAAAGATTGTTTGGCCTCCAAAGCACACTTAACTCCTACCTCTTTTTTGAGAATGTTTGTAATATTTCTCAAGAGTTCCACAAGGTTGGGGATGAATCTTCTTAATAAGTTGATTTTCCAAATAAAGGATTGCAATTCCTTAATGTTTCTGGGATGGTTGATTTGCAGTATGCCTTCAATTCTTTTGGGGTATATTTTGATTCCTTCTTCATAGATGATGTGGCCTAGGAGTTTTCCTTCCTCGAGACCAAACAATGTTTTCTTGGGATTCAAAGACAGGCCATATTTCCTACATTTTTCGAAAACTTTTCTTAAGTGGACTAAGTGCTCTTTATCGGTCTTAGAGTAAGCAGTGATGTCATCGAGGTAAATGACTATGAAGTGGCCTATGTCTTCTAAAAAGGCTATTTCCATGGCTCTTTGGAAAGTGGCCCCTGCATTCATCAACCCAAATAGCATTTTAACATACATGAATGTGCCCCAAGGTGTGGTGAAGGCAGTTTTGTGTTGATCACTTGGGAATACTAGCACTTGGTTGTAACCGAAAAAACCATCGAGTAGTGAGATTCTCTTAGAGCCGACTACCTTTTTAAGTATGTAGTCCATTTTAGGCAAGGGATAATTGTCTTTCAAGGAGGACCTATTCAGATTTCTAAAGTCAATGCAAAGTCTGATCTCTTCGGTTTTCTTCCTAACTGACACAAGGTTGGAAACCCATTCAGAGTATCTGAGGGGAACTATTATCCTGGCATCATACATCTTTTTCATCTCTTGTTCAACTAGAGGTAATAAGACAAGGTTTATTCTCCTTAACTTTTTCTTGAAAGGTTTATGGTTTTCCTTGAGAGGGATTTTTTGTTGAATAATGCTTGTGTCATAAGATTTTAAATCTTGATACCCCCATGCAAACACATCTTTAAACTCCTTAAAGAGCTCAATATATTTCTGTTTTATGTGAGGCGGAAGGGTCTTGGAAATTTTGATCATTTTAGGTTCCTTTGTGTTTCCTATGTTGTATTCCTCTACATCAGCCTCAGTAGATTCTATCTTTGGTTTTTTAGCTACATCATTAAAATTGAACAGCTCTTCCAAAGTTGCAAGGCCTCTTGGTAATGTGTCATTCTTACAGTGTAAGACTTCAAGGTCTCTTTGGTCTAGGTCCTCACACATCTCAGCTTCATAAGGATGTGTGATCAAATTTATATCAGCAAAAGAGGACAACTCTGATTCATGATCTCTATCTTCAGCAGGACCATCTTCCTCATGTTCTAAGCTAGGTTTAGCCAATGTAAATACATTCCTAGATTGCAGGAAATCATCAATTTTTTCGTTGCCCTCAAATACCTGCCAATGGTTAATGTTGTCAGGTACCGTAGGACGATTTTTGACTTTGATAAGGTTTTGTTCATTTGCAAGTGGTATTTGGCAATTGCTCGCAGCAAAGGCGAGCTCATTAGCAAGGCTATTCTGGGCTCTAGGACTGTAAGTGAGCTCATATTTCTCGAAAGTTTTGAGGAGGTCCAGGGCTACATTTCTGTACTCTATTAATCTTGGGTTCTTGGCTGAGTATTCACCTTTGATCTATTTAATGACCATCTCTGAATCTCCCTGGGCTGATATTTTCTTAGCTACTAAGTCTTCAAGCAAGTGTAAACTGAGGAGGAGAGCCTCATATTCTGAAATGTTATTAGTAAATTGAAATTCCAATCTGTAAGAATGGCCTTAATTTGTGTTATGTATCCATACACCAGCCCCTAAACTGGCCTTGCCACATGAAACATCAAATCTCGTGTTCCAAAGTGTTTCTATTTCATTTTTATCACTAAGTTGTTGTTCAGGGTTGCTAGAGTTTTGGTTATCATTTTCCTCATTTGACGGTGAGTATGAGTGTTCTGGAGGGCCTAGCTCTTTCTCACTTCCTTTTACTTGTCCACTAATCTCATGATCTAGGTGGATATCGGTGGCCACCCACCTATTCCATTTGGACTTGCAGCATCAGTTCTTTCAGTTTTTCAGCTTCATCACAGCTTACTACTTTTAGCAGGTTTTCAGGTCTTGCACTCCCGGAGCCGTTTTAGGGACTTAATGATCTAGGTGGATATTGGTGGCCACCCACCGAGTCCATTTGAACTGTTAAGTCCCTATATTAATAGTGTAGTCCCTTATTATGTTAGTGTAGCCCCCCTTATTGTTATTATTGTACCCTTGTAACCCCCATTTTGTTATTATTGTGCCCTTAAATTATTATTGTTAGGTCGGCTAGGATTACATTGTTGCCCACTAGGATTACATTATGGCCCCATGGACTCCTATATATAGAAAGGAGGTTTTGTAAATTGTATCATCCAAGAATTGTTCATTTATGTAATGTATTGGAGGTTGCCCCCTCGAAGTGGCTTATTTCTAAGGCGTTTATATCTCTTTTCTTCTCTTTTTGGAGCTGGTTACTCAACATGAACCCCCACCATCTGTTATTGCAGTTTGTAAGTTTTAGCACAACTTACTATTTATAGCAATTTTTTGGGTCCTGAACTTCTGAAGCCTTTTTGAGGCCCTAAACGACATTTTTTGGGAAAATGGGAGCAACATGGCTTGTACACTCAAAAGTTGTAGTTCTCGGATAGATCTTTCTAATGAGCTATTAAGCGTCTCAAACAAAGATCAAATGCCAAATTTACATCCCCGGGAAGTTGAAACACCAATTTACCCAAACGGGACCCACAGTTTTGGCACTTCATCTCCTAGGGTTAGGTTTTTGGACGTTTCAGATTTTACATTATTTCTCAACAATAAATAGGCCTTCGAGCCTCATTGTAACACAGTTCAGGGGGTTGGTAGCCAGCACATCTCTTCTCAGGGATAAGCACTACCAGTACCCTAGCTCACTTGTTTTGATCATGTCTGTATTGTAACACAGTTCAGGGGGTTGGTGGCTGACACGTCTCTTCTTAGGGATAAGTGTTGCCAGTACCCTAGTTGTTCATTTCCATTATGTCTCATTGTAACACAGTTCAGAGGCCTATAGCCGCCACATATCTTCTCATAGATACGCTACCAGCACCCTAGCTATTTTATTTCAGTCATTTGATTATAATAAAATGAAGCATTATTTCCGTTGCATCTCTGTGTTTATGGTTATATCTGTATTTTTTTGCGTTCCTGCATAAATATGGATCAGTGGTTTCAGAACGGTCTGCTCTTTCTCTATTTTTCTTTTCATGTCCCCAATGCGGCCAAGGTATAAGGAGTTCAACCTCGCAACCCCGACGACCCCCCATGGCGGAAGGAAAGAAATACGACGGAGCAGGAGATCCCATCAAAATCTTGCTTGAGGAGGCCCTCAAGAAACAGAGGAACGCGATGATGGATAACTTTTCCCAGATCCTTCAACGATTGCCCACCGGCGGCACATCTACATCCAGCATGTCTGCCAATAGGTCCGCGACATCCTGGACAAATCCAACACCATGTTCAGTAGAATTCCCCCCCCCCCCCCCCCATGTAGGAACTTAACGCAATGGAGACCATTACTTCCTAAGGAGGGAGGAATGATTCAAGTGGATATCGGTGGCCACCCACCTATTCCATTTGGACTCACAGCATCAATTCTTTCAGTTTTTCATCTTCATCACAGCTTACTACTTTTAGCAGGTTTTCGGGTCCTGCACTCCCAGAGCCGTTTTGGGGACTTAATGATCCAGGTGGATATTGGTGGCCACCCATCGAGTCCATTTGAACCCCCACCATCAGTTATTTCAGTTTGTAAGTTTCAGCACAACTTACTATTTATAGCATTTTTTCGGGTCCTGAACTTCCGGAGTCGTTTTGAGGCCCTAAACGATGTTTTTTGGGAAAACAGGGAGCAACACAATGTTGCTCACTCAAAAGTTGTAGTCCTCAGATAGATCCTTCTAACGAGCTATTGGGTGCGTCAAATGGAGATTGGATGCCAAAGTTACGTCCCCGGGAAGTTGAAACACCAATTTACCCAAACGGGACCCATAGTTTTGGTGCTTCATCTCCTAGGGTTAGGTTTTTAGACGTTTCGGATTTTACATTGTTTCTCAACAATAAATAGGCCTTCGAGCCTCATTGTAACACAGTTCAGGGGGTTGGTAGTCGACACATCTCTTCTCAGGGATAAGCACTACCAGTGGCCTAGCTCACTTGTTCTGATCATGTCTGTATTTTAACACAGTTCGGGGGGTTGGTAGCCGACACATCTCTTCTCAGGGATAAGCGTTGCCAGTACCCTAGCTGTTCATTTCCATTATGTCTCATTGTAACACAGTTCAAAGGCCTGTAGCTGCCACATCTTTTCTCATAGATACGCTACCAGCGCCCTAGCTATTTTATTTCAGTCATTTGATTATAATAAAATGAAGCATTATTTCCGTTACATCTCTATGTTTATGGTTATATATGTATTTTTTTGCATTCTTGCATAAATCTGGATCATCTCATTCTCATTATACAAGATAAAAGAATCCAAATCTAAATGAATGGAATAAATCGGGGTGTTTTTGGGCCTATCTAGGCTACTCACCATATATTTCATGTGGGATTCTCGATACAATATTCTGGTTTGATTGAAAATAGGGATAGTAGCATATGTCATATCCATTTGGAGGTTGCCCTGAAGTTTGGCTCCCCATGATCTGGAAAAAAGCATGCCATACTTTGGGGGAATGTCAGCGACCTCTATATCCATGACTAGACTTTTGGCGGGTATTTGCACCAAAGTGATACATATATCCTTGATTAGGCCCAAACACTTTACTCTACTCGAATCAAAAGAGTATAAGTCTTTGTATGGTTTGGTTATTTCTAGGCCTAATCTCTCCATTACCACCTTAGGCATGAGCTTATGCAAGGCACTGGAATCTAACATGGCATTGTGTAATATTTTTCCGTGTATGTTTAGGCTAACATAGAAAGGAGGGACAGCTCCTTCTTGGAGTTTTCCTTCAACCTCGGGACTAAACAACAGTTCTGGTTTGTCATCTGTTATATTTAGTGTATCTGTATCATTCCCTAAGTTCAAAATTTTTAAAATTTGGGAGCGGTACATATCCTGAGCTACCAGTTCAGTGAGAGGGATGGTTATTTTGATTTTAGCGATCTCTCTTTCAAAACTGAAAGGTACTTGAGTTTTGGACATATTTACATCATTTTTATCAGCCATAAATTTTTCCACATTTTTAATTTACTGATTTTGATTCGGGGCTTTGGTCAGTAGAGTTTTTTCAGGGGCACTAGCAGAGGTGCTAGGACAACTTGTGTCAACACTTGGTTGGCTAGTTTTATCCTTGTTAGGATCAGTTTTCTTAGCCATGGTATTGTTATTGTATGTTGTTCTTTTAAGAATTTTTTCGGGAGTTTTCTTAACAGCAGTGTCTGAGTTTTTTTCCCTGGAGTTGTCTTGGTTTTTCTTACTCATAAGATCATATTTCCTATGGACTTCCATTATGGAATTTTATAATCCCAATTCATGGTCCTCGGAATCTTCATAGCTTGTTTCATCTTGGTTTGAGGAGAAAAAACCTTGTTCTTCTTCTGTGTGAAAAACATCATCCTCACTATCAGAGCCCATTAAGTTTAGATGATTTTCATCTAGTTGTTCAATATCTCTTTCCCTTTCATCAACATAGTTATCATGGAAGGGTGGCCTGATTTGTTGATCATTTTCCCTTGGTCTGTTTTGGGGCAGGTCTCTTCTAAAATTCTGATTCTGGTTTCTATTTTTGGGATTTGGTTGGTTGTACCTAGGGGGTGTTCTTTTGTTTATGCTTATTCTCTCCATCATTCTTTCCATGGTCCTAAGAAGGTTGTCCATCTTGGAATCAGATGAGGAGGTGGAGGGCATGGTGTCATCTTTGTAGGTTACCCTCTTTTCTGATCTTAGCCTAGCTCTTTTTTTAATTAAGTTGGCATCTACACTTATAGCTCCCTTTTGCATGTCTTCTAAAGTTAAGGGCTCTCTTTCTCTCTGTTGATAGCCCATGTTGGGTTCAAAACCTTCTGATAATTTGGCTAAGGCTAGGCCTAATGGGGGTTTCATGTTTGGCGGCAGTGCGTTGTAAACACTATTGAACCTAGTGCAATAGTCTTGGACACTTTCCCCCGTGTTTCTTTTAAGATTACTATATTTCGAGAGGATCTGAAGAGGGTTTTTCTTGATTTTCCATTTGTTTATGAAAGTTTGGTAAAGGGAAGGGAGATCATGTATGTTGTTGGGAGTTAGGCTTTTCAACCATTTCTTAGCTTCTCCTCCTAGGCTTTGGGCAAACATCCTCATCTTCATGGTTTCCTCTTCTAATTCCATGTAGTCAAAAGCATCATTCATTCTATCTACATGCTGTTGGGCAGTGGTAGATTCTGCCCCGGTGAAGTGTGGGATTCTGGAAAAGGTACCAATGGATGTGGTAACACAAGGGGTGCATACCATGTTGCCATGATAGGAGCTAATGGTGGATTTACAAGCTTAGGATTTGTGATATGAGATGGAGTGGTTTGCACAGTGGAGGTGTGAATGCGTGTGGTAGAAGTACTCAGACCAATAAAATGATCCTGAGCAGACTTGGGGTGAAAGGAGCCAAAGTGGTGGAGAAGTTGGAAATCAAGTGGTGTGGAAGCAGAAACTTCTCCACTAGGACTCTACTGCAATTCTATGGGCTCAAGATCGGTATGGTCGATTCTACTTTGTGACTTGGTTATGAAAAGGTTTCTAGTATGGTGCAAGTCAAACTGGGAATCTTACAAGGTTGTAATATGTTTAGTGTTGATCAGCGGTTGTCATTGATGTCAACCCAAGCAGCACTAAGGGCTAACCCAATATTGCATGGGAATTTTGACCTACCAAATTAATATATTCTGGGTCAATAATGCTTTTTATGGTTTCTACGTGTCGAGATGTTTCCGTTCATATATTTCACGCCATGTAATTCTTCACGGTTTGAGAGATATTCATGTTTGAAGTTTGTACCCCCAGTTATTGGGCTAAAACCCCATGGGGTTAGGGCATGGGTCATTGAAAAGTCATAATTAATATTTTTTAAGCTCCTAAAATTCCTCCCATGTTCACTTGTTGAAGCCCCTCTCAACCTAAGCATTTATATAAATTGTGATCCTCATTTCCTCCTTATGCAAGGGATTTCGTCATCTGAAACAGGTCATCGTGGAATTTGTGCTCTAAATTTTTTTCTACGAAGGTTCAGAAGCCACAATTTTTATGAGGCGAAGCTTAAATCCTGAGGAAGCTTCTGTAAAAATTTTAGATCAAGGTGCGCAATATTTTTGGAGATATGATCTATGGAAGTCAGGGTTTTTGCAAGCTTCTGAAATTCATCTCAAAGAAGTGACCTTGGTAAATTTGTCATAAATCTCTCTCTGAGTATCGGATTTGGATTTCATAGAAAGTGGTAGATAGTGCACAGTCTATAATTTTTTATCTATCAATTTTAGAGCCAAATGAAGAAATAGTGACACGTGGCATGCCATACAAGTGCGCTCTATTGAAACAGTCCATAATTAGGGTATTGTGAGAGATTGGGTATAACTCTCTCTTGAAGAATCAAAATTGGGTCAGACCTATGGCATTGGAAATATGACTCAAAGGACTACTATAGGACCGAAAATCAGATATTGAGAATCTGAAATAACAGAGATACACCAGATTCTATATCAAGCTCCTAGAAGGGAAGAAAAAGCTAGATCATGTGTTGTCAAGGGTTGCAAAGGACCAGAATTTCTACAGAAGCAAAGAAAAGCAAGGTGTAGTAGAGGGTAGCATGACAAGAGCAAAAACCAAGGTGCATAACAGCAGCAAGAAGTTCATCATATGAAGTCTTCAAGTGGGCAGCACTGCATACAATCATTGTAAAGGTATCATTGTACTTAGTCATTGTAAATACATTATTATACAAATTGTACTAGTGTCTATCTGCCAAGGGTTGAAGAGGCAGTGTTGGGAGGTCTAGGATCATCATTATGTGGTTGTATCAAATTTGGGGTTCTGGTCTAGTATATATTCTTCTTCTACATCATTCTATATCATTGTAAAGTGGACCATTTTCCCTGGTACGGGAGTCCATTCTTCTTTTATTCTTCTATAGGGTGGTAGGGTGGTGCTAGGGTGAGTTGTAGCTCATTGGGTGTTGGGGCATCCATTCAATTGACTACTGAAGAATCTCGGGCGTTGGAGCATCCATCCAGTGGGAGCTGGAGAAGAATGCTTTTCTAGATTCTAGGAAGTTGGAGCTTTATTTTCAATTGGAGTTGAATATTAAAGAATTATTAGAAAAGCATTAAGTGGTTTTTGTCCCGGAGTGGGTTTCCACCTTAAAAACTGTGTGCATTTGTGTTCCTCTTGTTTTCTGCTATCATTGTACAAACACTGATAATAATTGAAGATTAACTAATGCTCTAATTGAAAGAAATATTGATTCACCCCCCCTCTCAGTATTTCCAACAATTGGTATCGGAGCTTGGTTCCTTCAATAGCAGTTTAACAGCTGGAAGGAGGTCATGGAGCATACCAAGAATGGTGTACCTCTATTCAATGAAAATAATTATGCACTCTGGAAAGGAAGAATGGAGTTCTATCTCTTGGCGCAAGGTTACGAAGTATGGGACACTGTTCAAAATGGATTTACATCAACCACGGATGAACATGGTAAGAAGAATTTGGTAAATGATGCAAAAGCAAAGAATATTATTATCAGTGGACTTATTGAATCTACTTATCATAAGGTGTTGGGTTGTAAAACTATCAAAAATGTATGGGACAAGCTTGAGAATATATATGCAGGTGACTCAAATGTCAAAGCAGCAAAGCTTCAAATCTATAGAGCAAAATTTGAGCAACTCAGAATGAAAGAAGATTGCAACATTGCTACATACTTCCAATATGTTGATGAAATAACCAATACTCTGGAAGGATTGGGAGAGAGATTTGATGTGAAGACTATTATACAGAATATTCTTAGAACGTTACCAGGGAGATTCAACCCAAAGGTATTGGTCTTAGAATACAGTGCAAATTTGGACAAACTCCACAAGGAAGAATTACATGGAGTTCTCATAGCATATGAAATGAGACTTGATGAAGAAAAGGGTACTTCAAATCTAGAAATTGCGTTCGTTGCATCTACGAAAACCAATAAGGACAAACAACCTTCAATTGAAATGACATGCACCTACAAGTGTGAAGAAAAGGGAGATGATGGAGAGGGTCTTTCAGATGAAGAATATGCTTACTTTACGAGAAAACTAAAACCTGGTAATGGAAAATTCAAAGGTAAACTTCCATTGATATGTTTCGGTTGTGGTGAGGTTGGGCATTTCATAGTAACATGTCCTAACAAAAGTGATGGAAAATCAAAAGGAAAGAAAGGCTTTAAGAAATTCAACAAGCAAGGCAAAAGGAAAGGATCCAAAAGGAACTTTCTCTCTAAAGAAGATAGCTCATCAACCGATGAAGAAAGTGACAGCAAAGAAGAAGCCAATGAGAAAGTATTGTTTATGGCCAAGCACAATAAACAAGAAGTATCAAACAATGAAGAAGAAGGGTTGACCATAGAAGAATTTTATGAGGAGGCAATCAAGCTTATAAAAGAGCTCAATCCTGAGAAGATTTGTTCCAATACTCTTGAAGAACAAGTTCAAGGTCTCAAAATTGAGGTTGAAGAACACAAATGTATTGAAGAGTCACTTCAAAAGAAGTTGGAAGAAAGCAACCAAGAAGGGGAAGCATTAGAAGCCGAAGTAGTCTCACTGCGTAAGGAAGTGAAGAAGGGAAAAAATGTCCAAAACTATGCCAACAGCTCAAAGGCATTGGAAGAACTCATCAACAATCAACGATCTTACAACGACAGAACTGGCATCGGTTACAAAGAAGAAGAAGCAGGACCTTCTACAACAAAATAAAATGAACCTATGAGATCTGACATACATGTAGACTTCATTGCACAAGATTCGCAAGCACATCCTTGGAAGATGATTCCTCGACGAAGTTTTTCGTCCAGGTATCAACATATTTTTCATGGCTATTGTTATTCATGTGGAAAATTTGGTCATAAATTTGTACAATGTCGCACGTACCCTAGGAACCAATACAATTCCAAGAGATTCTTCAAATATGAACCTCCCAGGGCTCAACGAAACATCAATAGATTTGAACATTTAAGAAATAATATGGAATGTTACAAATGTCATAATTTTGGACACATAGCTAGAGACTGCAGACTTGAAAATCCTCCAGAAGAATCTTTGAAGCCACAAAATGAATGAACATGGAAGAAGAAGAAGACTGATAATTGTGCTCTCGCTCTCAAGGCTCAAAAAAATAAAGATGTGTGGTATGTTGACAGTGGTTGCTCAACGCATATGACTAGAGATAGAAGGAAATTTGTATCTCTGAAAGAAAAGAAGGATGGAACCATATCTTTTGGAAATGATGGATCTTCAAATGTTATAAGATCAAGTACTGTCACTCTCGGAAGCAAAGATGTTATTGGTCGAAAACATGAATCACAATCTGCTCAGTGTTGGACAAATGTGTGATCAAGGACACACAATGCTATTCAACTACACAAAATGTGAAATCAGGAAAGGCAGGTATGGTAAAATTGTGGCTACAGCAAGTCGAGCTCAAAATGACATATATGTTCTAGATGAAGCAACTAAAGCATGTCTACTAGCTAAAGAATATGAAAGTTGGTCATGGCACAAACGAATGGGTCACATAAACTTTGACAATATTGTTAGGATAAGGAAAAAGGAAGTAGTGCGAGAGATGCCGAAAATCTCAAAACCTTCCAACACACTATGTGAGGCATGTCGGCATGGCAAGAAGACAAAAGTCCAATTTAAACCAAAAGAACACTTTACATCACATCCATTGGAATTGATACATACTGATCTATGTGGTCCTATGAGAACAAAAGGCTTAGACAGAGAATTATATTTCATGTTAATGATAGATGACTATACTAGGATGACAGCCGTCAATTTCCTAAAGAAAAAATCTGAAGCAATTGAGTGCTTTAAGATCTACAAGGAGTTGGTTGAAAATGAAACTGATTTGAAAATAAAGTGTTTAAGATCAAATAATGGTGGAGAATTCACTTCCAAATTATTTCAGCAATATTGTGACGAAAATGGAATAAAAAGGAAATTTTCAACAGCACGAACACCTCAGCAAAATGGAGTTGTTGAAAGAAAGAACAGAACCGTACAGGAAATGGGTAGAACAATGTTGAAGGACTCAAAATTGGATGAAAAAATTTGGGTCCAAGCAATTGATACGATAGTCTTCATTATCAACCGAAGTCTTCTCAGAAATAATTGCAACAAGACTCGATATGAATTATGGAAAGGAAAACCAGCTAATGTAAAATATTTCAGAATCTTCGGAAGCAAATGTTATATCAAAAGAGAAGATCAAAATTTGGGTAAGTTTGAATCACGTGTTGATGAAGGTATGTTTGTTGGTAACTCACACAAAAGAAAGGCCTATAAATGCTATAATCTAAGACGAAAATAGATAGTGGAGAGCATAAATGTTACATTTGACGAAGATGGTGTTCTAGCGAGTAATGATGAGGATCTAGAATCTTTGAAACTTGAGACAAAGGCTGAAAAAGACAAAGATAAAATTCTAGAACAAGAAGAAACTATCAACGAGGAAGAAGTAAACAATGATCATCAATATATACCATAACAACAACAAGAAGCTCCTCCAAGGAGAACAAAAGTGTGGATTCAAAAGAACCATCCATAAAATCAAATCATTGGTGACATAAATGAAGGTCGACAGCTTCGTTCATCACAACAAGCTCACGTTGTTTTTCTAGCAACCTTTGAGCCTAGTAGTTTTGAGGAAGCCAACCAGAATGAACATTGGGTAGCAGCTATGAATGAAGAATTGGATCAAATTGAGAAGAATAACACCTGGGAATTAGTTCCATGACCAAAAGATAAAAATGTCATTGGGACTAAATGGGTGTTCGGGAACAAATTGAATGAAGATGGGCAGGTTACTAGAAACAAAGCAAGATTGGTTTGCAAAGGCTATGCACAAGTGGAAGGAATTGATTTCGACGAAACATTTGCACCAGTTGCCAGAATGGAAGCCATCCGAATGTTTCTTGCCTATGCATGTTCAAGAAAAATCAAATTCTACCAAATGGATGTTAAGTCAGCATTTCTGAATGGAGAATTAGAAGAAGAAGTTTACATCGAACAACCTGAAGGTTTTCTACTATCACAAAAAGAAGACTATGTCTGCAGGTTAAAGAAGGCTCTATATGGTCTCAAGCAGGCTCCTAGAGCATGGTATGCTCGTCTTGATGGATATCTATGTCAACAAGGGTTCAAGAAAGGTACTGTTGATAGCAATCTTTATGTACAGATAGATAAATATAATTTAACAATCGTTGAGGTATATGTGGATGATATAATATTTGGCAGCAATGATGATCGACTAAGTAAGAAATTTTCTACAAAGATGCAAAGTGAGTTTGAGATGTCTTTACTTGGTGAGCTGACATACTTCTTAGGGCTTCAAATATCTCAGCAAGAGAAAGGAATATTTATATGTCAAGCCAAGTACATCAAGGAAATTATCAAGAAATTCAAAATGGAAGATTGCAAACCCGTCCTTACTCCAATGGTAACAGGTTGCAAATTGAGCATAGACGACTCATCTAAGGATGTGGATCAGAAGTTGTACAAATCTATGATTGATAGTCTTCTATATGTAACAGCTTCTCAGCCAGATTTTATGCAAGCATTTGGACAAGTAGCAATATTCCAAGCAGCACCAAAAGAATCACATATTATTGCCGTCAAAATAATTCTTCGATATCTAAAGGGCACAGAAGAATATGGCTTACGGTATCCCAAGGGTAACAATCTCATTATTCAAGCCTTTACAGATGCAGATTGGGCAGGAAGCGTTGATGATCGTAAGATTACTAGTGGAGCAGCATTCTATCTAGGTGGTTGTCTCGTATCATGGTTGAGCAAAAAGCAAACTTCAATCTCGTTATCTACAGCAGAAGCAGAATACATTGCAGCAGCATCATGTTGTACTCAAGTCCTTTGGATGAAACAAACTTTGCAAGATCTTCAAGTACAATTCAGTGAGCCTATTCCCATATTCCGTGACAACACTAGTGCCATCAGCATCTCCAAGAATCCTGTCATGCATTCAAAAAAAAAACACATTCCGATCAAATATCATTTTGTTAGAGAACAAGTCGCTGAAAAGAATATCAAACTTGAGTATGTTTGTACAAAAGAACAAATTTTTGATATATTCACTAAACCTTTACCTCGTGAAGCATTTGAATATCTTCGTCAAAAGCTTGGGATTCTCCCAAGTTCTCATTAGATTACAGGTCTGCAGGACGGTTGTGTGTCAGCGGGAATGGAAGTGTGTACAGGTCTGCAAGATTGTTGTGTTTCAACGGGAGTTACCCTTTGCCATTGATGTCAAAGGGGGAGGGAATGTTGTAGGAAGAGGTGTCATGATCGCAGGGGGAGTACTTGTGTTTCCATCAATGCCAAAAGGGGAGATTGTTGATCAGCGGTTGTCATTGATGTCAACCCAAGCAGCACCAAAGGCTAACCCAATATTGCATGGGAATTTTGACCTACCAAATTAATATATTATGGGTCAATAATTATTTTGATGGTTTTTACTTGTCGATATGTCTCCGTTGATATATGGCACACCATGTAATTCTTCACGGTTTGAGATATATTCATGTTTGAAGTTTGTACCCCCAGTTAGTGGGCTAAAACCCCATGGGGTTGGGGCATGGGTCATTGAAAATTCATAATTAATATTTTTTAAGCTCCTAAAATCCCTCCCAAATTCACTTGTTGAAGCCCCTCTCAACCTAAGCATTTATATAAATTTTGATCCTCATTTCCTTCTTATGCAAGGGATTTCGCCATCTGAAACAAGTCATCGTGGCATTTGCGCTCTAACTTTTTTTATACGAAGGTTTAGAAGCTGAAATTTTTACGAGGCAAAGCTGAAATCCTGAGGAAGCTACTTTAAAATTTTCAAATCAAGGTGCACAATATTTTTAGAGATACGATCTGTGGAAGTCGGGGTTTTTGCAGGCTCCTCAAATTCATCTCAAAGAAGTGACCTTGGTAAATTCTTCATAAATATCTCTTTGAGTATCGGATTGGGATTCTGTAAAAAGTAGATCTCTATCTGCCAAGGGTTTAAGAGGTGGTGTTGGGAGGTCTAGGACCATCATTAGGTGGTTGTGTCAAAGTTGGGGTTATGGTCTAGTATATCTTCTTCTTCTACATCATTCTATATCATTTTAAAGTGGACCATTTTCCCTGGTACGGGAGTCCATTCTTATTTTATTATTCTATAGGGTGGTAGGGTGGTGCTAGGGTGATTTTTAGCTCATTGGGTGTTGGGGCATCCGTTCAGTTGACTACTGAAGAAACTTGGGCATTGGAGCGTCCATCTAGTGGGAGCTGGAGAAGAATGCTTTTCTAGATTCTAGGAAGTTGGAGCTTTATTTTCAATTGGAGTTGAATATTAAAGAATTATTAGAAAAGCATTAGGTGTTTTTTGTCCCGGAGTGGGTTTCCACCTTTAAAACTATGTGCATTTGTGTTCCTCTTGTTTGCTGCTATCATTGTACAAACACTGATAATAATTGAATATTAACTAATGCTCTAATTGAAAGGATTAATGATTCACCCCCCTCTCAGTATTTCCAACATTTAGGTACAAATCTTGCTTTATGAATGGTCCTATTAGTAGCTAAGTTTCCAGTTTCAAAAGTTTGCCACAAAATCCTTTCTGGGTCATCAACTATAGTAGGAGGGTTTGGGTCTGGATGAGATCTGGTATTGATTCTTCACGAAGCCAGATTTCAAACTCAAAATTTAGAGAGGCTAAAATTTTTCAAACTTTTTTTTTGAAAATTTTGCCTCTTTTATGTTTGCTAAACTCACACAGTGTGAGACTAGGATTCTAGACTTCCCAGGGTTGATTCGGCACAATCCTATAGGGGTCTAGGGACACTAGTAAAGTTAGAAGGCCTACTGGAGGCTAGTGGAGTCGCCAGGTGGATATTTTTAGTTGTTTTGAAGATAATTGTCTATGGTCCACCACCAATACTAACAAAAAGCCAATCTAGAAATGTTTAGGGGTTTTCTAAGTTTCTATATGTAGCCCTTAAGGTATGTAAGAGTGTCATATAGCTGAGTCATCATTTTGCTAGGATGGTGAAAAATCTAGATTCTACTCTTAGGCTATTAGTTAAGTTCTCTATGATTAGACTTAGGTTTCTGAAGTCCTAAGGGATAATTAGATTGTCACTGACATTAGAGGTTGCATCATGATCACCATTGTGTTGGTGAAAGTGATGAGGTGATTTACAAATCACAGGATTTCAAAGTTTAACTGAGGGTTAAAAGAGTCTATAAGAGTTTTTAGGCTACTATGTACTCAGTCCCACCGTGATCGCCATTATGTTAGTGTGGCGATGAGGTGGCAGATAAACCACCAGATACTATCAGTCAAACTTGAGGGTCTAAAGAGTCTTAAGAGGTGTTCATGCAACTATATATTCAGAAATTCCCACCGTGATCGTCATTATGTTAGTGTCTCGTGATTTGGTAGATTGGTAAACCAAATGACAGGGTAACATCAGACCAGTATTTGGAGTCCTAGGACCTAGCCTTCTTGGACCCAGAGAGGGCTCTCTCTGTTATGTGAAGGATGTGAACTTGTTTGCTTTAGATGATTTATTTTAGGCTAGTTGTTAAGCGTAGGTTTGTTTATTTGTTTTGGGTTGGGGTAAGATGACAAATAGGATAGGTGGAGTGAGAGGTTATCAAATAAATTGGGCAATGGAGTCTATGAAATTATTGATATCTCGAAAGTGAATCTGGGTACATCATAGGGAAAATATAGTGTAGTCAATGGATCTTTAAGTTTATGTGTGAGGTGAAATGGACAATAAGTTTGGGAACCAAGGTAGGGCAAAGGCCAGTTAAGAATCCTTTGTCAAATACCTATGAACAGGGAGGTCTTTAATATTGATAAGCAAAAGATACTAATCATGAGATAGGGCGCACCATTTACTCAATGACAATACTTTTAAACAAATAAACATTGAAGATAAACAATCTAGTAGAAAACGGAAGCATGAAAACTTATCTAACTTCAATGATTCAACTTTCAAGATTTGAAAACATATAAGAAAAAAATAGCATCAATAAATGAAGAGGGAATGCCTAAACATAATTCATTAAACTATAAATAACTTCGAGGCAAACTGATAAGCATATTCAAAGGGCAAGATCGAAACAATACCTCTTTGACTTAACCTAACAATCAATACATCAAAGAGAGATATCAAGACAGAGTTTAGATAGCATTAAACAAGCAGGGCTTACCATGAATCGTGTTTATAAACTAGAATATTAATCCAACAATGAAATAGACAAGCTTAGGTGGGCCTAAGGAGCAATGAAGAATTCTTTAAGCTAACCCAGCAGAAGAAAACATGAAAACAATAGCTAACAGGAGGACTGAGGTGCCTCAAGCAACATTTCTCATCCTATACTTTTCTGAGCTATTGAAAAATAGAAATATGGACATATGGAAAACAAGGGAAAATATGA
The DNA here is from genome assembly GCA_034641835.2 of Pinus albicaulis. Lineage (NCBI taxonomy): Eukaryota > Viridiplantae > Streptophyta > Pinopsida > Pinales > Pinaceae > Pinus > Pinus albicaulis. Next base: position 1,372,966,159 of record CM076579.1, read on the forward strand.
ACATATGAGAAATACATCACCATTAACTAAACTCAGGGATCTTGCAAGCAAGCCTTCATCACCATCAATCAAGGCAAAAGCTCCACAACACTAAATTGCTCTTCAACTTTCAAAAACCATGCATTTCTCTTAACACATCAAGTTCCCAACTGTTTACAATGAATCCTCATGCCTTATATAACAAGCAAGGAAGAGGAAAACCAAAGAGAGTATATAGAAGCCTATTGGCCAACAAGAAATATCATAAGTTGTCCTTGAGGCTTTGCAAAGCCCAAGGCACAAAAATATCTAACAAATATCTTTTCTGACTATAAATGGAAATTAAATTGACTTTTAGGCCTGACATGCCTTTGAAAACTTTCTAAACGCACATTTTTTCCAGTCACCCACAGGAGCGTAGCACACTGTATCAAACTCTGAAATTATGCCAGGAGCGTAGCACAAAAATAGGCCTTTTTGCAGCAGTGTTTTGGAGGCCTTCCCGATGTCGGAAAAGGCTCCGTGATGGCTCGTTGGAAAGCCATTGAAATCTAATTTCTAGATATACATTTATTTCTTCAATGAAACCTCTTAAAAGTTTCCCAAAAAGAGAAAATTCCAAGACTGCCACGAGCGCAGCACATGCTCAGAAAAGTGGGCAGAAGGTGAAAAATTAAGTGTTTTTTAACCTTTTGGGGGTCAAAACAACTCCAATTGAGCTGAAATTTGGTGAGTATACTCCTATAATGATGGGGAATCCAAAAATTTAAACCTCTCCTCTTGAAGATGCCCTGGGAAAAAGCACAGCACACCCTAGCCTCAAAATTTGCAAAAAAACAAAAAGTTGTTCAATTTCCCTCAAAATTGGTAGGTAGGTGCCTCATGGGTCCCTGGAGACCTATATAAAATCTTGGGCTAAAATATCAAGCCTAGCTTTGTATTTTTCATATTTTGGTGACGGGCCCTCATTTTGGGTAGTTTTGAGTTTTTTCATTGCAAAGTGGTTTCTTCGTTTATAGTGCTCAGTCATTCTTCTTTGCAAGTTCAAATCTCTGTTAGCGTTCTCTAGTTTGGTCTCAAGATGTAAGTTGGCCCTTTCAAGCCATGATTCCCTGTTATGCTCAATTTCCATGGCAAGGAGTTCAGTGAGGGGAAATTGTTGTGCTTGGGCTGATTCTTGCTCCCTTTCTCATGCCAAAGCCTTTCGTAGACCCATAGTTCTAGGCCTCCTTCTAGACTAACCCTCCTCATCCTCACTTTCTTCATAGGCGCCCATGTACTCCTCAAACTTCACCTGTGCTCTTTGAGCCTCTTTCCGGTATTTGAGTGCCCTTGCTTCATAGATGGCCAGCTGGCCACTCATTTGTTTGTTCTGCATTTGTAAGAAATGAATGACATCCTTAGCTCTTTCTAATTCAGCTTCCAAATCCCTGATCTATGCATTCCTGTCTTGTAGGAGAGAGTTTTCAATTCTTGTTTCATTTTCCTCGCCACTGTCTATGTGAATGAGCTCAAATTCTCTCTCCTCTTCATGATTGTCTTCTTCCTATTTTACTTGTTCTTTACCTTTGTCAATCATTTGAGATGAGGAGGATGAAATGGCCTCTTTCCCTTTGGAGGTAGCAAACACATGCCTCAATCCTCTTTGATAGGTAATGGGAAAAGGTACAACAAGTTCCACTTGCAAACCTTGATCATAAGTGACCTTAGGACTGCTTTTCTCCCCATGTATTATCTCTATGAGGGCATCCTTTTCACCTTTCCCTTGACTGCCATTTTGATAAGCATTCTCATTATCTCTTATGCCATCATTATTGTTAAGACCTTTAGGACTGTCATCCTCTATTTTTCATGCAATGCTAGAGGTGTCTTCATCATTATTGGGTATATCTTCATTTCTATGACTGTCCTCTTCTTCATCTTTTGACCCACTATATTCATTGTTTAACTCAGCCTTTGTATCACTGTTTGCACTCTTGGTAGGGTCACTGTCTTAGCCATTATCATCAGCCTTTCCTTTACTGTGATGGTCATTTTCTTCTTCACTAGGTGATTTTTCTAGGCTGGTTTCTTCTTCACTGTCCTATTCATCATATTCATTGCTTGGCTCACGATCTTCATTTTTTTGCTCATTGAAATCACTTTCAAACTCTGCTTCTTGGCTACCTTTTCCATCTTGTTCATTGTCTTCTTTGTCATATTTTTTGCTTTCATATGCCTTCTCTCCACTGTCCTTTGAATTTTCAGTGTCACTTTCTTCATTGTCTACTTATTTTCCTTGATTGTCAATTGTTTGTTGACTGTCACTAGGCTCACTACTTTGGTCTTTTTGTAGCTCATTTTTTTCCTCTTGATAAGCTGCCTCTGACCCTGTGTCCTTGGATTCATCCTCTTCACCTTCAGACCCACTGTTTTGGCATTTTTTCTCATCATCTAGTTGACTTCTTTCTTCATTTTCATAATCCTTTCCCTCACTGCTTTCTTCATTTGCATCACTACTTTCTTCTTGGCCGTCTCTGGTTTCTTCTTGGCCATCTTCCTCTCCTTGACTATTTTCTTCATTTTGATCATCTTCTTCCTCACTGCTTTCTTCATCTGCATCATCCTCTCCCTCACTTCTTTCTTCATTTTGATCATCCTCTTCCTCACTGCTTTCTTCTTGTCCATCACTACTTTCTTCATTTGCATCATCCTCTCCCTCACTGCTTTATTCTTGGCCATTACTGCTTTCTTCTTGGCCATTTTCCTCTCCTTCAATGTTTTCTTCATTTTTTTATTTCTTAGGGGAATGTGAATGAGGAAGGTCTATTTGAGGAAATGATTCATGTGAAGAAGATGAACCAAGGTAAGTGGATGGTGATGGAGGTGTGTGAGGAGGATTTTGAGATGACGATGGCAGACTTTGCAAAGGGATGGGCTGTGGAGTTTTGAAATCATCATGGGTGATGAAAACCTCCCAGGGGATGCCTTTTTGTTCTAGTTGGTGTGAAACAATCACTTTAATGAGGGTATGATGAAAAAGGCTTGACGTTTGTTGGGATGGAGGCCTCTTTTTCATGATGGAAGACATTTTCTCAATACTTTGGCAAAGGTAGTAGGGCATATGTAGCAACTTGGTTTTGGTGAAGTGCATGAGGAGTCTTATGTGGTAGGAATAGACTCTGGAGAACCTACTCTTGCAGGTGAAGTATTTCATAATGATCTTCATTAGGAGAACATATATATCCAATAGATGAAATAAGGGGAACATGGTTTTGCAATCAGCTTGACAACTTTGTTTCAAGAATGGGTGATAGTGGCTTAGGTCTAGATGCATTTGTTTGAACCACCTTTCTCCTATGCAAGGTATTCCATTGGCCCTAGAGATGGCATTGGTGGTCAACTTAAATTTCACCCTGGCTAGGTGTACTTGATGATTATGAAGGTTTAGGGCAAAGAGCTTGGTCAACTGAGGGTGACTCTGGATCTTTTGTACTTTTTTACAGAATTCATAGCACCCTAATTCTTGAAAAAAAGAAAAAATAGTAGGGGAGGTTATTAGCTCTTTAGTTCTTATAAGTTCAAACTTATTTGGCATCCCTCCCTTCCTTTGCTGATTTTTAGGCCTTTGACTTGCCTTATCAATGTCAATATTCTCTTCTTTAGACATTTTGTTTTTTTACCCCTGCCTCAAAATCCTTAAAGAGAATTAGCACTACTTGTAGAATGATGTGATAATGGTGAATAGATGGTGAGATTTCTAATTAGGTCAAGGCCGAGCAGTGTGTAGGCCAAGTGTTTTCTTTATGATTTCACTACCTTCTCTAAACCAACTTTCAATTTTCTTTGTGACCTTACCTTTTATAGAAACATGAACATGAAGGAAAAGTTCAAAATACCTCTCTAAATTCCTCTACAGTGGAAAAAATAGCTCAGAAAACCTTGTCGGGTGGTTCGAGTCACCTTCTAAACGTGAAATCGAGTAAACGTTTCATGTTGTGGCAGGAGCGCAGCACATATTCTATCGGGCAGCTCAGGTCACATTCTAAATGTGAAATCGGGTAGAGGCTACACGCTGTGGCAGGAGCGCAGCACAGCTTCTGTCGGGTGGCTCGAGTTACCTCCTAAACGCGTTTTCATGCAGAGGCTGCACAATGTGGTAGGAGTGCAGCACAACTTCTATCGAGTGGCTCAGGTTACCTCCTGAACGTGTTTTCGTGCAGAGGCTGCACGTTGTGGTAGGAGCACAACACAGCTTCTGTCGTGCGGCTCAGGTCACCTCCTGTACGCGTTTTCGTGCAGAGGCTGCACGCTATGGCAGGAGCGCATCATGGTACCGGGTGACCCTGAAAGGGTTTTCGTTCAAAGGCTGCACACTGCCTTTTTACAAGCACACAACACCTCCAAACAAGAACGCAGCGCCAAATGGAAAATAGCACAGGGAGACACTACAGGAGCGCAACGCAGTTGCTCAGGAGCACAGCGCCTGAAAAAATTTGCCCGAACACTCTATCGAAAAATTTGAAAAAACCCTCACTCCTTCTACAAATATCCAAATGGTTAATAGGAGATGCTTTGCTAGAGTTGTTTTATACCCTTTGATAAAAATCAAAGGCAAAACCCACTTTATAACGTTTGTTCCCTTTTTATTTTGCTCACTGTCCTCCTTTGGCTCTTTGGTCCTATAGGTGGGCAGTTTGATTAAAACATTGTTCTTTTTACTACTGGAGGCCTCTTAAGTTTCTTTTCAAATTGATAACATTGTTGAAGAAGCCAAGACTATGCCTCTCACCTATATTTGGAAAATGAACCTGTTTTATGACTTTTAACACCTATACACAGCAAACTTATCATTTTTGCAATAACTCCCTGTGACTAATATTCTGCCATGTTTTCATCTTTAAGTAATGAAGAAAAAACCTCTTGGTGGGAGAGATACCCTAGCAGTAAGTATAAATAGCAGACTGGTCTTTTGATATGTGCCACCTTCATTTTAAACATTGCTTGCCTTGACCTTATCAATTTTCTTGTAAGAAAACACTTTTGACAGTCTTGTAAAGTGCCATTCATGTTCATCTATCATTTGCAGAATATTTATTTGATAAGGAGGCCCTTGTTGGGAGTTCCACTGCTCTGTTGTAAACCAGGGGTATATATATTTCTCAGGCCACTTAAAATATGACTCTAACTATTCTTCAGAAAAAAGACCCTTGAACTGACATTTCTTGCCTCTTTTTGCTGACACTCTTCATCATTTTTCTACCTTTGGTGTAATGGAGTGTTGATTTTCATGCCTACCCTTCTTGATCTTCTTTAAAACCTCTGATTTTACCTTTTGATGAAGTGGAGTTAGGGCTTGTCTACCAAACCCTAGAAGGTAGTTTGAAAACCCTTTGAAACCATCTATTGTGATGAAGGAGGCTTCTTTGTCACTATTTGACCATTTTTTTCCATCTTCCCAAACTTCTGAGTTTTTGGGGATGTTTAGAAAAAGCAAACAGTGTTGTCTTCTACGTTATCAAAGAAAAACTTATCAAACTCATTACTTATGTCTAAAAAGTCTTCAATGATCATTTGAAGGGGTTGAGGTGACCTTTTCCTTTGTAACCTTGGTATTGCTTTATTTCTTGATCAAAACAGTCATAAACCCTGATTCCCATCAAACCCATACCTTGCTGCTTTCTTCTTGGTTGTGAGTGGTTTTCTTGTGATGGTGCCTCTCATTACTTTACCTCTTGCTAGGTTGATAGGCTTTTGACTCTTTTGCAGAAATGTAAGCAAGGGGCAGCTGTCCCCCTACAAAACTTGTGCTTCAGGCCAAATACCTTTGAATGATCTCTTTGATGAGTTTAAGACAAGACCACCAGTCCTTTCCTTCTTTGAATGCAGTTTCTTCATATAGGAAAAATAGAGTTTGTAGGGCACCAAATCCACCTTATGACTTTGTGAAATTCTAGGTGGCCTAGTGGAGGCTTTCTGGGACTTGGCTTTTGGACTGAAACCTAGAACCTGGGATTTATCAAGTGTGAGATAGATTTCATGATAAACTAATGTATTGAAGACCCAAAACCCAATGTACTTGATTTATTAAAGAGTCTACAGAGTTAGTTTGAGACCATCAATGTTTAGGAGTAGTTTGATGGACACAACAAGCTAATTGATTGGTGATTTTAGGTAGCAGTGGGGTTTTTAGGTGAAACAAAAACAGGGGATTTGGGTCAATGGTGACAAGATATAGATAAAATGGGTGAACTGGGCTCTTAATGGGTATTCTAAGACTGGTAGGCAAAGCTAGATAGGATGAAATAATGAAATAGTGAAAAATTATCTTAAGGATAATGAAGGCAGTGAGATTTCTAGAACTCACAATGTCTATGAACTTTGTTTCTATAAATCTTGGGATAATCATTTAGTCATCTAAATAGGTAAAAATTATTGATGACTAATAGATTTCCCTCAATGTCCAATTTTTGAAGGCTAACTGCAAACCTATCAAATTGGAAGTATAGGAATAAATGAAATAACACAAATGAATACTTAAAAACTCATTCCTTGGGTAATTTAACCAGTTTCTCATGAATAGCATCTGATAAGTATTGAGAAAAGTTATATGTGAAAGCTTGAGGTTGTCCTGGGCAAAAAATAGACAGAAAACCTAGGATTGAAGCATATACATACTCATCTGTGAAATAGCCTATAATGCAAGACAACATTGTGATAATATGTCTTGTTCTTTCTGATAAAATCGAGGCTTGATAGGGAAGGTTGCTCTTTGGGGTTTCAAATGATGAAGGCAAGAAGGTTTGGAAGATCTGAAAAATTTTTGGAAAGTCAAGTTTCAAATATAACTTAGTAAAGATTTCAATTGGCAGAGGGGTTTCATTAGGCTTGGGTTGAATTTGAAGCATTTGGTTTATTGATTCAGCAATAATGGTGAACAAAATTTCCTTGTTGTTGCTTATTAGGGCTCTTTCATTTGGCAGGTAATTTATTTGACATAATCTGATGATATATTTGGGCAAATTTGATTCCCAAAGGTGGATATCATCAGCCTGGTCCATGAATTTATCATGGCTCTAGCAGTGGAGCTCAAGGAGGTTGAAATGAGTGACAGGGTTACTGATTTTTAAGTCTTTTTCTGTAAGGGGGGTATGTTCAACATCAATAACAGGAGGTTGCAGGGGATTGACTGTCACAATGCCTTGGGAAGCCATAGTTTTTTTTTTTTTTTTATTCAACCGATTACTCTCTGACTTAAGAAATAGGATCAGGCCCTTAGGAATATTGTGAAAAGATGATTACATTCTGCAGAAAGAGTTTTGGAAGAAACAGTGGCTTTTCTATGGTCTGCAAAGCTTTTAAACTGTTTCAATTGATTAAATTATTACTTTCTTGCTTAAGAACAGGTCTTGGCACTTCAGGAATACCTGGAAAATGAAGCTTTTGGTATGAAGAATGAGTTCTAGAAGAAACAATGGCTTTCGGCAGTGAAATAGGCTTCAATGGTCTTTATAAGGCTTCAAACTGGTTTTGCACCAGCTTTAGTAGCAAAAGGGTTGAATTCTGGTTGAATTTGGCTTAAAACTAGGTCGGCACTAGTTGCTTTAGCTGGAAAACAGGTCGGCAAGGCTTCTTCTCCATAGACTTCAACAAACAAATGGTGAAAAAGGCTTGAAATGGAAGTCTTTATGTTTTTAACCAATAGTGGTTAAACATATGGGCATGGGGTTAAATTCAAATGGCAAGGTGGTTTTACTACAGCGGGCAGAAACAACCCAGCGGTTTTCGCATTGCAAAAAGATGGTAAATGGTTTTAGTGGGAGGGATGCGATACAATTCGAGGCTACCACGTAGCAGGGGGTAGAGGTTCCAAAACTTCTTATTTTGCAAGCCCTCAGTGGTGTTAAAGGTTGGGCAATCGGGGGTGTGATAGGTCCTATTGGCCATTGGATCTAAGGAATGAAGATCCGACAGATGGGCGAATGGGAGGGTGAGTCAGGGATTTGATAGGAGGTGGGGCCCAGGTTTTTATAAGTCATGCGATGGGTTTATATGATATGAATCGGGATTTTTTAGTAGAGTGGTTTGATATATAATCAACGGGGTTAGAGGAAAGTGGGACCCGAGATTATTTATAATGGTAAGTGGCTTAATAAAACAAAACTATATATTAAATTAACATAAGGGGTCTGGGGAAATATAATTAAGCGGGAGTTAATGTAATATGGGGTAAATGTGTATACATGTGGGGATATAATAAAGTTAAACATAGGATGAATACATGTGCAGGATTTTTAAAATACATTGGGGATATGTGTTTTTAAAAGATATCGGGGAGGGATTTTAGAGTGGGGCTTGATTATTTTAAACTTTTTAGACTTAGGATAAGGGGGTTTTATTGTGTTTAAACGGAAAAAAGGGAAATTAGTAAGGGGAAATTACTTTTTCAAAGGAAAATGTATTTTTAACTAGGGAAAGGGGTTGTTAGGAAGGGGAAAGGGTTAAATGAGGAGAAACGAATATTTTACAAGGGGAAATGAGTTTAGGAGGAATTTAGTTATATGAAATGACCAATTTGATGCTTTCCATGTCTTGTGAAAACTGTTGGAAATACTGAGAGGGGGGGTGAATCAGTATTTCTTTCAATAATAGCATTAGTTAATCTTCAATTATTATCAGTGTTTGTACAATGATAGCAGCAAACAAGAGGAACACAAATGCACACAATTTTTAAGGTGGAAACCCACTCCGGGACAAAAACCACCTAATGCTTTTCTAATAATTATTTTCAACTCCAATTGAAAATAAAGCTCCAACTTCCTAGAATATAGAAAAGCATTCTTCTCCAGCTCCCACTGGATGGACACTCCAACGCCCGAGATTCTTCAGTAGTCACTAAATGAATGCCCCAACACCCAATGAGCTACAACTCACCCTAGCACCACCCTACCACCCTATAGAAGAATAAAAGAAGAATGGACTCTCGTACCAGAGAAAATGGTCCACTTTACAATGATATAGAATGATGTAGAAGAAGAAGATATACTAGACCATAACCCCAACTTTGACACAACCACCTAATGATGATCCTAGACCTCCCAACACCGCCTCTTCAACCCTTGGCAGATAGACACTAGTACAATTTGTACAATAATGTATTTACAATGACTAAGTACAATGATACCTTTACAATGATTATATGCAGTGCTGCCCACTTGAAGACTTCATATGATGAACTTCTTGCTGCTGTTATGCACCTTTGTTGCTGCTCTTGTCATGCTACCCTCTGCTGCACCTTGTTTTGCTTTTATGCCGTAGAAAGTCTGGTCCTTTGCAATCCTTGACAACACATGATCTAGCTTTTTCTTGCCTTCTAGGAGCTCGATATTGAATCTGGTGTATCTCTGTTATTTCAGATCCTCAATATCTGATTTTCGGTCCTGTAGTAGTCCTCTGAGTCTTCTTTCCAATGCCACAGGTCTGACCCAATTTGGATTCTTCAAGAGAGAGTTATACCCAATTTCTCACACTGCCCTAATTATGGACTGTTTCAGCAGAGCGCACTTGTACGGAATGCCACGTGTCACTGTTTATTCATTTGCTTCTGAAATTGATAGAGCGAATCGTACAGACTGTGCACTATCTGTCACTTTTTACGGCATTCCAATCCGATACTCAGAGAGAGAGTTATGACGAATTTACCAAGGTCACTTCTTTGAGATGAATTTCAGGAGCCTGCAAAAACCCTTACTTCCACAGATCATATCTCCAAAAATATTGCGCAAATTGATCTAAAATTTTTACTGCAGCTTCCTCAAGATTTTGGCTTTGCCTCATAAAAATTTCAGCTTCTGAGCTTTCGTAGAAAAAAAAATTAGAGCGAAAATGCCACGATGACCTGTTTTCGATGGCCGAATCCCTTGCCTAAGGAGGAAATGAAGATCAAATATATATGAATGCTTAAGTTGATATGGGCTTCAACAAGTGAACTTGGGAGGGATTTTAGGACTTTAGAAAATATTAATTATGAATTTTCAATGACCCATGCCCCAACCCCATGGGGTTTTAGCCCACTAACTGGGGTACAAACTTCAAACATGAATATCTCTCAAACCGTGAAGAATTACATGGCGTGCCATATATCAACGGAAACATCTCGACAAGTAGAAACCATAAAAATCATTATTGACCCAGAATATATTAATTTGGTAGGTCAAACTTCCCATTAAATTTTAGGTTAGCCCCTAGTGCTGCTTGGGTTGACATCAATGACAACCGTTGATCAACAAAAACTGCTTCTGCCTACCCATAATTTACCCCAACATTTTTTTATTTATTTAGTGGGTGCATTTAAGCTTGCTGACCCTTTTTATTTTTATTTGATAAGAAAACTATCTAATTCTAACCTTATGACTTCTAATGGCTCAGATTAAACTAATGAGCTCATTATTATTCTCTACCTAACTACTGATCTGCCAAGATTAAATAGTTTGGCTAGATATTTATTCTCTAACTATCAGCATGAATGAATCAAGATTAAAGTATTTGATCCTCATGGATTGTGGAATTTTAGACAAGCTGTACAAAATCTTATTTTGCAAAGTAAAGTAAAAGTAGTGGCACTTGAATTTGCATCACTTTCAGGATCTATTTTTATCTCTTTTTGGTGGGGTTCATATTTTATATTCTTTTTTGATCTTTTTCTTTCAGTCCTTTGATTTTTTTTTTATGACTTACCCTCTTTACATTTTTTAATATGGGAAAACAATTTGCAGAAAGCAAAGTATGTACAATATTACAAGACTAAAACATAGTCAATTCAAAATTATGAATCCTACTATTATAGGAACCTAACTGTGGCTCCACATGGGGATGGCATTTCCTGGTGAAATGTCAAGAACTTTAAGGTCAGTGGCCTTGGAAATTTTCTAAGTTCTCCTTTATTCATACATATGATATTATGTCTTTCAAAGCTTAGGGCCTTCTCTTCGTGCTTCAACTTTGCAATAAAAACATCCAATCCAATCTATGCTTTTTAATGGTATTTACAATGAGCAAAGTGAACTAGAGGTTAATCAGGAGAAAATTAATGCTTCAAAATTCTACCATTGATGGGTCCATTGGTAGATCTGGTCCATCTAGCTCCTTCAAGAAAAATGCAATATTACCTCTGTAACCATAAATGATGTATGGGCCTTTCCAAAATAAAATCAAATTTACCATGTTTCCCTTTATCTTCTCTTCTAGAATCCAATTTAAGCACTTTATCACCTATGTAAAAATCATCTTCCTTTGTTTTCTTGTCAAATATATTCTTTATTTTATCTTGGATCACTTGTGATTTGACATAGACTTCTTCCCTGGTTTGCTGCAAATGTATTGTCTAATTTATCCTTCTCTGGATATCATTGGGTTCTACTTGCAGCTCCTGAATTATTTTCATCACTGGAACTCCTAAAGAGGATGGAAAAACAGCATCCATCCCATATACTAGTTGATAGGGAAATGTACCAATGTACTTCTTTGTAGTTAATATGTCTGCCCATAAGGCATTAACTAACCTTTTTTTCTAGGTCTTCTTGTTGTCTTCTAACAGTTTCTTGATGATATTAACCAGGCTTTTGTTTGAGGATTCTGCAATTCCATTACCTTGAGGGTAATAGGCAGTGGAATGGCCAAGGTTGATGTTGTATTTGTTAAATAATTCAATCATTTTCTTAGATTTGAAAGCAGTTGGATTATCAGTAATGAGCTTTTGAGGGCATCCAAATCTAGAAAGGATATTATTTTCAAGGAATGAGATGATGACAGAAACGGTGGCTTCTCTAGAAGGAATGGCTTCTATCCACTTGGTTAAATAATCAATGGCTATCAAAATCCATTTATGATGGGCTGAGGAGGGTGGGTGAATTTCACCAATGAAGTCTAAACCCCATTGCTGAAATGGCATTTTTTTGGAGATGGGTTTGACGGGTAAAGGTAATATTTTTTTCTTCCCTTCAAAGATCTGGCATCTGTGATAGGAGGTCACATACTTTTTAACATCTGCAAAAAGAGTGGGCCAGTAAAAAATCTCCCTCAAGATTTTATCAGCAGCTGATTTCCAGTAAAGGTGTCCTCCACAGTCACCTGCATGAAACTCTTGCATAACTTTATCAGCTTCATCTTTCAGTAAACAGTTTAATAAAATGCCACCATGATCTTTCCAAAATAAAGCATTGTTTTTGATACAATATTTCATTGCTTTTAACCTTAAGAATCTACCTTTAGTTCTAGGAAAACCAGGAGGAACTTGTAATTTTAGTAAAACAATTATGATATATGCATACCATGGTGAATCTAAAAAATTTCACTGATCTGTTGAGTCACCTTCTCTTCATGGTCATCTAATTAAGCAATAAAATTTATATCTAAGGCCTGACAGTTCGATTCAACCATGATTTTAGCTAAACCTTGGCCTTTAATCAATTTATTAGGCCTTATTTCAATGTCATATTCCAAAATAGTGGAAATCCATTTGCCTCTCTTACCATCAGGCCCATTCTGAGTCAGAATGTCCATTACTACTGAATTTGGAACATATGAAATAATGTGTGAGTATAAAATGTACACCCTGAAATCTTTAATAGCCTTCACTAAAGCAAGTGCTTGTTTTTCCATTATGTTGTACTTTAGTGTTGCATCTCTTAAATATTTTTGGAAAAAAGAAATGGGTTGTTCATAACCTTGATCATTCTTTTGCAGCAAGACTACTGCAATGGTATGTTCTGAAGCAAAAGAAAAAATAATAAAATATTTTTTGAAATCGGGACTTATTAGGACTGGTGTTTTTGTAAGGGCTTGTTTAATTGATTCAAAGGAATGTTTTACCTCTACTGTCCATTTAAGTGTTGAATCTTTCTTTAACATGTTATTCAATTCTCTAATTAGTTCTGCAAAATTTGAAATGAATATTCTAAAAAAGTTTATTTTACCTAAGAATGTTTATAATTCCTTGATGTTTCTAGGATGACTTATGTTCAAAATTGCTTTTATTCTAGCTGGATATATCCTAATTCCCTCTTTTGAGACTATGTGTCCTAAGAATTTACCTTCTTCTAGTCCAAATAGTGCCTTTTTGGGATTTAAGGAAATACCAAATTTTTTGCATTTAGTGAACACTTGTCTCAAATGATCTAGATGTTCATTGTCTTTTTTTGAAAATACTATTATATCATCTAGATAAATGACAAGAAAATCATGAATCTCCTTGGCAAAAGCTATTTCCATAGCTGTTTGGAATGTAGCTCCTGCATTCATCAATCCAAAAGGCATTTTCAAATACATGAAAGTACCCCAGGGAGTAGTAAATGATGTCTTTGGTTGGTCTTCTAGTTGAACTAAGACTTGATTATATCCAAAGAATCCATCAAGCAATGAAATGTTGGATTATCCTACCACCCTCTATAAAATATGGTCCATTTTGGGGGGAGGATAGTTATCTTTTAGTGACACTTTTTTTAAGTTTCGGAAATCAACACAAAGTCTGATTACCCCTGTTTTCTTCCTAGTGGGAACTAAGTTTGATACCTAATCAAAATATCTAATAGGTGCAATGATTTGTGCTTCATACATCCTTTTTACTTCTTTTTCAATCAAAGGAATAAGAACTGGATTAGTTCTCCTAAGATTTTGTTTAAACGGTTTCTAATTTTCTTTGATGGGTATTTTATGTTGTATTATGCTGGTGTCATAAGACTTGAGGTCTTCATAATTCCAAGCAAACACATCTTGAAATTATTTAAACAAACTTATGTATTTCAGCTTTTCTTCTGGAGGTAATGCTTTGGATAACTTGATGAGCTTAGGTTTTTGTTCCGTTCCTATGTTACATTGTTCTATGTATGATCTTAATGGTTCCATTTTTTGTTTTCTAGCTACATCATTTGAATCTAAAAGATCTTCTAATGGGGATAATCCATTAGGAAAAAAAATTATTTTTAAGGTTTAAAATATCAGAATCATCATTTTCTATTTCTTCTATTTCTACAATTTCTAATTTATCTATTTCTACTTTTGTGAATTTAGTGGGTTCAGTTAAATCTAAATTATTTGCATCTATCTCACTATCTATTGTATTATTTGTTGTACAATCAGCGTCTATGTTACAGTTTTGGAATTCTCCCTCACCATTCATAAAATTGTAAATTTGAGAATCGTGTGAAAAAATATGCCAATATTTCAAATTGTCTGGTATAATTGGCTTGTGTCTTACCATCTATAGTGTACTGGTGATTTGGTTGAAAAGGAAATATGCAGGTGCTGGAAAAAGTAGCCAAATTGTGTGCATGCATGTTTTGTTTCCTTGGAATTACAGAAGAATCAGTTTCAAGCAACTCTTTTATCAGATCTAGAACAATTTCTCTGTATTGGTTAATTCTAATATTATTCACAGAATACTCTCGTTTAATTTGTTTTATCATCAATTCCGAGTCTCCCATGATAGAAACTTTCTTGGCTCCCAGTTTTCTTACTGTTTGTAGTCCTAAGATTAAAGCTTCATACTCTGCCATGTTATTTGTGCATTTAAAGTTTAACCTAAAGGCCTAACCCTCTGAAATATTGTTTTCAATGTTATAGATCCAAACTCATGCTCCTTCTCCTAATCTATTCACTAAACCATCAAATTCTAAGTGCCACATTGATTCATGAAATATATTGTGACTGTCAACTTCTTTATGTTTCTGTTTTAATGTTGTGTTTTTATCTATTCCATAATCTGAATTACATAAAATGAAAGAATCCATATCAGAATGTACAGAATAAATAGGATAATTTTGTGTTTGTTCTGCACTACTGACCATGTATTTCATTAAAGTTTCTCTGTAAAGCTTTTTGGGTTGACCAAATACTGAAATCGTAGCATAAGACATGTCTAACTGTAGAGATCCCTGGAGTTTTTATCCCCACGAGAGAGATAATAGCATTCCATACTTTGGAGGGATATCAACAACTACAATATCCATGACAATACTCTTACCTGGGTATTGGACTAGGGTGACACACAAGTCTTTTATCAAGCTAAGACATTTAACTTTGCTAGAATCAAAAGAGAAAAGATCTTTGTATGGTCTATTGATATCTAAGTTCAATGTTTCCATGATAGATTTTGGCATTAAGTTGTGGGATGCTCCTGAATCTAGCATAGCATTGTGTAAGATTTGATCATGAATACTCAAGATAATGTAGAATGGAGGAACACAACCTTCCTGATGTTTTCCATTTACCTCAGGGCCAAATAGTAATTCTGGTTTATCATCATTTATATTAACGGAGTCTTCTCCTTCACTCATGTTCAGTGTTTCACTGATTTGTGATTTGTATAAATCATGTTTAACTAATTCTGTTAAAGGAATTGTTATTTTCAATTTGGCTATCTTAGTTTGGATATTAAATGGTACTTGAGTTTTTCCTAACTGAGTGATTTCTTCTTTACCAATTGCAGTTTGAGTGTTTTTCTCTTCTTTATCTACAATTGGTTTTTCAATTTGTGTTTCCACTGTTTTGCTATTTTCAATATTCTTATCTGGGATAGTTGGAGTAACAGTGGTAGTTTTGGGAGCATTTGTTTTGGCAACAGCAATTTTGGCATCAACTGAAGTTTTAGCAGCATTAGTTTTTTGGGTATTAGCTGAATTTTTAACAACAGCAAATGTTTTAGGATTAGTTGTTGTTTTAATAGCAGTTTCTGTAATGTCTACAATTTTAGGACTGGGTGCAATTTTTGGACTCAAAATTTTCTGATTAGGATTGGAATTTTTCTGATTAGGACTAGAGTTTTGTTGAGTTTCTCTAGGGAGAATTTGTAGTACTTTGATTGTAGGAGATTCTACTGTTTTATTGGTCTAAGTTTGGGCGGTTTTCTTAGTAGGAGCTTTTGTGTTTTTCTTACTCCTAAGGTTATATTGCTTGTGAACTTCATTAATGGAAAATTCATAACCTTGTTTATAATCAAAAGACTCTCTAGATTCTAACTGTAAGTGTTGTAGCATGTATAATTCTTGTTCTTCTTGTGTAAGAAAAATAGTATTATCATCATTTATTCCCATTAAGTTAATTTGGGTGTCTTCGTTTTTTTCATTTTGGTGAGAAATGTCAACATAGTTCTCTTGGAAAGGTGGTCTTATTTGTTGATCAAGTGTTGATTCTCTAGATTTACCAGTGTTGGGATTCTTTCTAAAGTTTGGATTTCTTATTTGAGGACCTTATTGTTGATTATCCCACTGTGGTTTTCTTTCCATATTTTCTAATCTATCCATAATTTTTTCCATATTTTTTGCTAAACTATCTATTTTACTGTCTGATGTGGATGGTTCATCCTTAATTGTTACTCTTCTTTCATTTCTCATTCTAGCTATTTTAGCTAACAAATTTGCTTCTACACTAACTGCATTGCTTTGCATATGTTCTAATGTTTATGGGTTTCTTTCTCTTAATTGGTATGACATATCAATATCAAAACCATCAAGAAATTTGATTAAAGCTAGATCTGGTGGGGGTTTGATGTTTTTTGGAATAGCATTATAGATGTTGTTGAACCTAGTACAATAGTCTTGAACTGATTCATTAGGAGCTCTTATAATGTTTTCATATTCAGATAATATTTGTAAATGATTCTTATTTTTCTCCCATCTATTGATAAACAATCTATGGAAAGCTTCTAAATCAGCAATATGATTGGCAGGTAAATATTTAAACCATTTATGTACATCTCCAGCTAAAGTTTGGGCAAACAATCTCATTTGAACATCAGCTTCATCAATTTCATGAAATTCAAAATAATCAATCATTTTGTTTACATGTTTTTGTGCAGTGTATTGACCAGTACCATCAAATTGAAAGATTTTACTTTGATAATCCTGAGGCATGGCATGTAATTGAGCTGGTAAGACGAAAGGGGCATATCTGGTTGTCATGGCTAAGATTCTAGTTTGGCTAGGAGGTAAATTTGTGGTGCTTGGTGATAAGGTTGAAGTACTTGCAGATGAGCTTGGGATACTAGAAGATGTGCTTGGAAATAAGGTTGAAGTACTAGAAAATGTAGTAGAAGTGCTAAAAGGAGAACTTGAAGTGTTTGGAGATGTAAATAAAACTCTAGGTTGAAGAGGAAGCTTGGGGATGAATGATTCAGTGGAATGAAGTGTAGTGGAAATAATAGATGATGTGGTACTAAATAAAGATGAATTTACAGACTCTAAATGAATGGTAGAAGCCTTAGGGGTATAAGCAGATAAAGCAGTTAATTCAATAGAATATTGAAAATAGGCTTCATCTATATCCTTAATCAAAGTTGTAGTTAAAGCCTCAAGTTTATCAAAAGGTTCTAAAGCTTGTTGATCTGAATCAAGTGAAGCATTCTCCTTTTTTTCAATAAATTGATTGAAATTAGGATCTATTACACTATCATAGATTGAACTTTCAGATTTGGTTCTAAATAATGAATTCTCAAATGTTAAATCAAACTCAATATCTTGTATACTTGATGATTGTTTGGGGAGTGAATTTGCTTTGATTAATTGACTTGTATTTCCTAAACTTTCTACTTTTTTATTTTTTCTTAAAATTCTGTCAGGATGATCAACTATTACAGTAGGTTGTGGATCAAGATGAGTCCTGGTATAATATGTTCTTCTAGAAGCCAGAATTTTAATTTTTAATGAAAACTTTTCTAACAACCCTAAAACAACCTTAAGGTGAAAAGATGAGAAAAAGTATTTGCTTTAAGGTTTATTTTAAACTGAAGATTGATTTGTCCCCAGTATGAGTCGCCAGTATGTTATCACTCTGATAATTCCTAGGGTTGTTATGTTTTGTTTTAAAGAATATTAGAGGTAACCACAAACCTACTTTTAATCTTAGGATCTAGCCTTTCTAATTCTCAGAGAGGGCTCTCTCTTTATGATTTAACTTTGTTGTTTTTAGGCTAGTTATATGAGATTGATTGGTTTTGATTTTGGTTTGCTTTGGTGGTGGAACTACTGATTCAGATGGATAGGTGAAGATCTGTTTTCCATTGGGATATGGAGTCAATGTATCAAGCAACAGATCAGAATAAAGTTCTAAATGAAGTGTTCACAGGGCAAGGTAGCTGAGTAAATTCAGATCTTTAGGCTAGATGGTGAAATGGTTTCAATCGGGATCAAGGAGCAGTAAAGGGTTCCTCAAACCGGATAATTAGGGAAATGAAAGAGGCCAATTGAAACTAAGGAGAAATGAAGAATTCCCTAATCTGGATATCAGAAGAAAACATGAAAATGAATAATTGTTCAAGACAGAGTGTATTTAAACAAGTTCTGAAATAAAATTCATGTTATATCATTTAAATTGGAAAACATGCAAGTATGTGAAAAACTTCAGAAAATAACAATTGAACAATAGAAAGATACTTCACTAAAGTGGCTCAACACATGAATCCTGTAATGCAATGCCTTTATTACGCAATCAAGTATGCTGACTCGGAAATGGTGCAATAAACCCTCAGGTTTAAGATCAATGCAACTATAGAAATGTTTAGCAATCCACACACAATACTTCAAATTATGAAGTATTTATATAAAAACTAATACAAAATATCCTAAAACTGATTTATGAATTATTCAAGGAAAAATAAATATCTTCATGCAATAAGATAGAGACACCTAGGAGACTATATTCTAGTTGTCCCTGCTTTATTTGGATTTGTTGTTTTGTTCTTTGATATTTTGTTGCTTTCTCATTTTTGTTGTTGCTTCACGCTGGTTACCTTCTTTCTGTTAAGTATCTTTTACGTTTAGCTTTGTCTTAACTCTTTTTTTCACTTTAAACTCTATCTTTCACCTGATACTCTTTAACATAACTGATATGTTACTCTTTACTTTTTTACCTTGACTTATTTTTACCATGTGTCATTTGACTGTTCTGTTTTACTTTTCACTTTCATAGTAAATCATTCAAAATTTTCCAAGCTTCTGCATCTGGTAATTTAACTTTACCATTCTTCTGAAAATTTCTTCAGCCTCTATATATTTTGCAAATGTAGGCTTGTTGACGAAGAGATGATTTACCTCATGTTGGAGGTAAAAGAGATTTTCAAAACTATTATAGAGTACTTTTCCTGTAGGCATTCCTTTCATGGAGGAATTGTTGGTCTGTTCCTTTTCCACTTCTTTGATTTTCTCATCATAATCCTCATGTTTCATTAATCTTCCATTTATCACCAAAGGATTAGGCAGACCTTTCTGCCTCAAAACATCAAATTTAACCATAAATTTGGTTATTGCAAGCTCCATGTTTTGACACTTATCTTCAAGTTGTCATCAAGTTCCTCTTGGAAATAACATTTCTGACTTCTAGGATTGTTCCAGTCCTGTCACTTATGCCAATTTCTTTCAATTCCTATTTTTTCTTAAAATTGAGAAACTTAATAATCTCAGTGGCCTCTTTTGGCTTTTTACCAAGTTCTTCCTTGACTTTTTTAATGGATTCACTTGTTGCCTTGATCAAATCCTTTTTCTCATAAATAACTTGGATATATGGCCAAATATTATTGACGGAGTAAATAATATTGGCCCACAGCTACTGCTTTTCTTGGGCAAGTGGTTCTTTCAATGTTAATTCTTTCTCTAACTTCTGTACTTTCTCAGTCAATCTGTTTGACTTCTGTGTTTCATTCTTATGCATGATTTGAACTAGTTTCTTCTCATCCTCTAGACTTTGTATTTGTTCTTTAAGTCTATTTATTTCATTTGTTTGGATGGACATATCCTGCATGGATTTAACCAGTTTACCTACTTCATCACTAGGATGAGTTGCTGTTGTAGATGATTTTGTAGCTGATGCAGTTGTTGATGTTGTTGGAAGTGTTGTAACTATTGGAACTGTTGTTGCAACTAGAGCTGTTGAAGTAGAAGGAACTGTTGTGGTAACTGTAGGAATAACAGTGACAGGGATTGCTTCCATACTGGCCTTTTTATCCTTAAATAACTTATCCATCTCATTTTCCATCTCTTTCAGTTGAGCTGTCAACTGAATTATGAGAATCATCATTTCATCTTTTTGTCCTTCATTCTCTATAACTTTTGTTTCTTGACGATGTTCAGTAGGAGGAAACTTTAGTTGTTTTTTCAATGCAACAATGTCTGAATTCTTTTTCTTGATGAGTTCTTCTGCAAATTTAATTTGCTTGGGATCATATCCTACCTCTATGACCAATTCTTCCAGTGATTTGATTATGTTGTCCTTGGCTTGTGAGGAAGCCTTCTCTAGCTTTAACTGTCCTCTGATGTTTTATAGAGTATTTTGCAGTTTCTGGACACTCATGGCTTTATTGGTCAGGGTAGAATATAACATTTCACCAGCTTGCTTATGAAATTCTATTTGGTCTATGGGATGAAAATATTTGGCCTGAACTTCAAATGTTTTCTTTTTGTAATCTTATGATGACTTAAGAGGTTGTATTGTGGGCTGCAAGAAGATCATCTGCATCTTCTTGGTCTTGTAATCAAATGCAGAAAGCAACCTATTCTGGTCACTAGGTGTCTTCTTCCAGTATTCGGCATAAGTAACTTATTTTAATGCCTCATTCCTAAGTTTTATTTCCTTGTACTTGTCCATGATATCCTTTTCTTTATTTGCTTTTTTACTTGATGAAGACACTTCAAAACTATGTTGCTTTTGAATGATTTGAGTATTAGAGGTTGAAGGCTGGTGAGTTTCCTCTGAAACTGTTGGAGGTGCATTTTCTTTAACCACTGTGTCTGTATCAATAATCTCAATTGTCTCAACTTGTTCATTTACAGGATTTAGCTTGGGCTTCTTCCTGTACATTAGCTTAAACATAGTTTCAGTAGTGGTTTGGGCTGAATATGATCCTTCTTCTCTTGTCCTCTTGGAGTTTCTATCTTGTGTGGCTGGAGTTTGCAAGATGGAACTAGTATCACCTTGTGTTTCTGCCTCTTTCAAAGTATTCTCCAACCACTCTGACTAGTTGGAGTACTTTTCTATTTATGGTTTGGACTCATGGACAAAAGGAGTTAATTTAAATTTGATTCTTAACTTGCTTATAACTCCTATAGGATTGTATTTCCATTTGAAACTTTCACTGAACTTGTATTCCTGTAAGTACTTTTCTGCCTGCTGACCAGCATTCCTGTTATTGCAGATGAAAGGACCAATCGATTTTTGATCTTAAACTGTGTTTTCTTCTTGGCTGACAGAAAATTCACCTCATCAGAGTTTAGGATCTTCCTGATATATTCAAGAGAAAATAACCTCATTGGGATGTATTTGGGAAGCTTATATGGAGTGATTTGACATCCATACACCCTAATCTCAGTGTGGTTCTGATTTAAATACCAATCTCCTGTTCTACTGTGTTCTAATAACTGCAAGACCTTTTTTTTCTTCATTGACCCTAGGTTCACTGCTACTGCTTAACATATTGAAAATTGGATGAATAAATGAATCAA
The DNA here is from genome assembly GCA_034641835.2 of Pinus albicaulis. Classification (NCBI taxonomy): domain Eukaryota; kingdom Viridiplantae; phylum Streptophyta; class Pinopsida; order Pinales; family Pinaceae; genus Pinus; species Pinus albicaulis. The sequence goes on from CM076579.1 coordinate 1,372,987,602, forward strand.
TGAAGTTTTTGTAGGTGAACTCTGTGGAACCTTTCCTAATTAAGGAAGTCTAGAAGACAATTGATTATGGATTACCCTCAGTGTCTAGTTTTTGAAGGCTAACTGCAAACCTATCAGATTGGAAATATAGGAATAAATGAAACAACACAGATGAATACTTAAAGACTCATTCCTCAGGTAATTTAACCAGTTTCTCATGAATAGCATCTGATAGGTATTGAGCAAATTTATATGTGAAAGTTGGAGGCTATCCTGGGCAAAAAATAGACAGAAAACCTAGGATTGAAGCATCTACATACTCATCTGTGAAATAGCCTAGAATTCAAGACAACATTGTGATAATCTATCTTGTTCTTTCTGAGAAAATTGAGGCTACATAGGGAGGGTTTCTCTTTGGGGTTTCAACTGATGAAGGAAATAAGGTTTGGAAGATCTGAAACCTCTTTGGAAAGTCATTTTTCATATATAACTCAGTAAGGATTTCAATTGACAAAGGGGCTTCATCAGGCTTGGGTTGAATTTGAAGCATTTGGTTTATTGATTCAATAGTAATGGTGAAGAAAATTTCCATGGTGTGGCTTATTAGGGCTCTTTCTTTTGGCAGGTAATTGATTTGATATAATCTGATGATCTCTAGGAACTAGAAAGTCTGTGGGAAGATATATTTGGAAAAATTTGATTCCCAAAGGTAGATATCATCAGCCTGGTCCATGAATTTATCATGGCTCCAGCAGTGGAGCTCAAGGAGGTTGAAATCAGTGAAAGGGTCACTTATTTTGAAGTCTTTGTCTGTAAGGGTGGTATGTTCAACATCAATAACAGGAGGTTGTAGGGGATTTACTGTAACAATGCCTTGGGAAGCCATAGTTTTGTTTATTTTATTCAATCGATTACTCTCTGGATTAAGAAATAGAATCAGGCCCTTAGGAATATTGTGAAAAGATGATTACAGTCTATAGAAATGGTTTTGGAATAAACATTGGCTTTTCTGTCATCTGCAAAGATTTTAAATTGTTTCAATTGATTAACTTATTACTTGTTTGCTTAATAATAGGTCTTGGCACTTCAGGAATACCTGGAAAATGAAGCTTTTGGTATGAAAAATGAGTTTTGGAAGCAACAGTGGCTTTTGGCAGTGGAATAGGCTTCAATGTTGTTTATAAGGCTTCAAACGCATCGGCTTTAGTAGCAAAAGGGTTGAATTCTGGTTGAATTTGGCTTAAAACTAGGTCGGCACCGGTTTCTTTAGCTGGAAAATAGGTCGGCAAGGCTTCTTCTCCACAAACTTCAACAAACAAATGGTGAAAAAGGCTTTCAAGGGTGGTCTTTATGTTTTTAACCAACAGTGGTTAAACATATGGGCGCGGGGTTAAATTCAAATGGCAGTGTGGTTTCATTGCAACGGGCGGAAAACAGCCCAGCGGTTTTCGCATTGCAAAAAGATGGTAAATGGTTTCAGTGGGAGGGATGTGATACAATGTGGGGTTTCCACGTAGCAGGGGGGAGAGGTTTCGAAAATGATTATTTCACAAACCCTTAGTGGTGTTAAAGGTTGGGAAAATTGTTAGAAAATTATATATTATGGAGCAATGCAACACATAAAATATGCGGAAAATACAAGCACACAAAACACATAAAACCAGAGAGACACAGATATATGTGGTTCACCCAGTTTGGGCTACATCCACCGCGAACAGCCAGTCCTTCCTTTCTATTATCTAGCAAAATGAAAAGACAAAACCTACAGCAGATCCGCTGTAATATCCTCTGTTCTATGTCACAGTCTCCCTATCTATTTCTCGCTCAGAGAATACACATATAATACACAGCTGCAATACAATACCCTCATACAAAGAGAGGGGTTTCCTTCTAGGGCAAAAAACCCTAAACTAAACATAACTTCTACCGTTAGATCATCTGCCTAATGAACGGCCCAGATTGACTAGAAATTACTATACTTTTGCAAGGCAATTTTACATCTTTTTTTTAGCTTAGGGGGCGCTGCCCCCGAAACCCCCGTCGAGGGACCGCTGGCCCCCAGACCCCCCAGCCGAGGGGTCAACTTCAGATTCTGTGCGACAGGGGACAAGCCCCCCCCCCCCCCCCACCGCAAGATGTACAGCTTTTCTTGTGTTACATCCATTAAACAAGGATCTATGACCACGTGAAGATAATCAGGCTCCACACCCAACAATCTCCCACTTGGAGACTGATTGTAGCAACTCCACCGTTGCTTCATTTTTTGGACAATGACTCCTCTTTGGACCTGGATGTTTCTCATCTTCATCGTCATCCTTGAATACTAATTGAAACTGAGCATATTCTTATTTTCTCCCTGGTTACAACTTTTGTTTGCATATCTGCAAGATTTTGGCTAGTGTGTATCTTTTCCAGCTTCAACTGTCCATCTTCCAATACTGACCGTATGAAATGGTACTTGAGTCGTATGTGTTTAGTCCTAGAATGAAATGTTGAGTTCTTTTCAAGATGAATGGCACTTTGGATATCACTGTATAACACGCCCATATCATGCTTCTTACCCAATTCATCCATAAACATTTGTAACCAAATAATTTCTTTACTAGCCTCTGTAGCAGCAACATACTCTACTTCTATTGTTGAAAGTGCAACAACACTTTGGATTTTTGAAACCCAACTAACAGTTGTTCCACCTACAGTAAATACATATCATGTAGTGCTCCTCCTATTATCTATGTCACCTGCCATATTTGCATCAACATATCCCTGTAGAGAAATGTTTGAACCACCAAAGCATAATGCTTGATTTGTGGTACCTCTCAAATATCCGAGAATCCATTTTACTGCCATCTAATGTTCTTTTCCTGGATTTTTCATGTACCTCCTTACAACTCCCACTGCATGTGCAATATCAGGCCTTGTGCAGACCATTACATACATTAAGCTTCCAACTGCTGATGCATATGGAACTTTAGACATATATTCCATTTCTTATTTTATATTATCTCTCGTATTTAAATGAAAATACAGTAAAGGTGGCCGTAACCAAGTTTTTGTAATTCTGCATATTAAATCTTTTCAACACCTTTTGTATGTACTCATTCCGAGACAGTGTTAATTTTCAATTTTTCCTATCTCTGGTTATTCTCATACCAAGGATCTGTTTTGCAGCTCCCAAATCCTTCATTGCAAATGAATTTGCCAATTTTTGTTTGAGCACATTTATTTCATTCATGTTAGACGCTGCAACAAGCATGTAATCTGCATACAATAACAATATAATATAGTTGCCATCATTTTTCCTTTTCAGATAAACACAATGATGAGAGTGACATCTAGTATAACCTTGTTCAGACATAAACTTGTCAAATTTTAGATACCACTGCCTTGGAGCCTGTTTTAAGCCATACAAGCTCTTCTTTAACCTGCACACAAATTTTTCTTTCCCTTTTACCTCATATCCTTCTGGTTGCTGCATGTATATCTCTTCCTCCAAATCTCCATGGAGAAATGTTGTCTTTACATCTAACTGTTCAAGATGTAAATCTTCCGCCGCTACAAGACTTAAGATAGTTCTGATTGAATTCATCTTAACAACAGGAGAAAATATTTCATCAAAATCAATACCTTTCTTTTGTGCAAACCCCTTCACCACAAGTCTAGCTTTGTACCTTTGTTTTCCTCCATCTTCTTCCTTTAGCCTGTAAACCCATTTATTCCGCAATGTAGTTTTACCTACAGGCAACTTGACTAAATCCCAAGTCTGGTTATGCATTAAGGAGTCCATCTCTTCTTCCATGGCTTGCTCCCACTTCTTCCTGCTTTCAACCTGCATTGCTTCTTCATAACATTCAGGTTCACCAGAATCAGTCAGCAATAAATAATATAATGAAGGAGAGTATCGTTCAGGGGGTCCACTTATCCTGGTAGATCTTCTAACACCACTTTCAGGTGTTTGAGGTGCCTGTTGCTGTTGTGGTGGTTGCTGCTGCTGTGGTTGTTGATTATTATTATTATTTTCAGGCACCTTTACTTTTTCAGTTATCTCATCAAGAACCGTGTATTCCTTTCTTTCTTTTTCCTGTTTCTTTTCCTGCAGCTGATTCTTATACAAGACCTTTTCATTGAATATTACATCTCTGCTCCTAATGATTTTGTGATTTTCATAATCATATAAGCGATAACCAAAATCATTAACACCATATCCAATAAAAGTACATTTCTTTGATTTTGCCTCAAGATTTGTTCTATTTTCTTTATTAATACGGACAAAGGCCTCACAACTAAAAGGCTTTAAAAAAGAGTAGTTTACCTTTTTACCTGTCCATGCTTCCTCTGGAATACCACCATCCAAGGAACTTGAAGGCCCTCTGTTTATTAGATAAACAATAGTATCTACAGCATGTGCCCAAAATTGTAAAGGCAATCCTACATGCAATCTCATGCACCTTGCACGCTCCATGATTGTTCTGTTCATCCTTTCTGATGCACCATTTTCTTGTGGTGTTCTTGGAACTGTCTTCTCTCTACGAATTCCATGCTCTGAACAGTACCTATCAAACTCTTTGCTGCAATATTCACCTCCATTGTCTGATCTGAGACACTTCAACTTCTTTCCTGTCTCAATCTCAACCAAAGCTTTCCATTTCTTAAAAGTATCAAATACATCAGATTTATTTTGAATACAATAAATCCAAGTTTTTCTAGTTGCATCATCAATAAACGTAACATAATAGTGAGAGCCACTGAGAGATGATACCTGAGCAGGTCCCCATACATCTGTATGCACAAGATCCAATTTTTTTCTCTTCTTTTCTTTCCCAACTCTGAGAAATCTGACTCTCTTTTGTTTTCCATAAATGCAATTTTCACAGAAATCCAAATCAACATTCTTCAAACCTGGCAACAAATTTCTTGAGTGAAGAATCTTCATCCCCTTCTCACTCATGTGTCCGAGCCTATGATGCCATAATGCTGCATCTGCTCCTTTGGAAGTTAAAACATTAACAGAGTTAGAAATACCATTGCATAAATACAATGTACCAACCTTTTCGCCTTTTGCTATTACCAGGGCTCCTTTGGTGACCTTCCAAGCTTTATCTGTGAAAGTTGTCACACAACCTTCACTGCCTAACTGCCCTGTTGAAATCAATTTTTTCTTTAGATCTGAAACATGCCTTACCTCCTTTAATAGCCATTGGTTTCCATTCTGTTTTTTTACAAGAACCTTACCCATTCCAACAATTTTACAGGGTTTATCATCACCCAAACGGACTTGTCCAAAATCTCCTTGAACATAGTCATGAAAATATTTCTTATCAGGTGTGGCATGGAATGAGGCCCCTGAATCTAATACCCAGGAATCAGTAACATTTTCAAAAGAAATAATCAAAGCATCTTGTAACACATCACCTGTCACATTTGCTTCATGATTGTTTTCTTGTTGTGTGTCTCCTTCTTTTCCCTTCTGATATCTACAGTATTTCTTTAGGTGTCCTTTCTTTCCGCATTTCCAGCACACTATCCCCGATCTGGACTTGGATCTACCTTTTCTTGATTTACTGTGATATCTTGAGCTCTTTCCTCTTTCCATTCTCCTTCCCCTAGACTCTGCACTCAAAGCATTACCCGATGTCTCACCAGAGCTTTTCCGTCTCATTTCCTCGCTAAGGATAGCACCGACAACATCATCAAACTTTAAAGTACTAGATCCATAGACAGAGTTACTAATGGCCATTACTAAACCATTCCAACTCTCTGGCAATGAGCACAAGAATAATAGAGCTCTAACTTCATCATCAAAGTTTACCCCTACAGAACTTAACTGACTGGTAACTGTATTAAAATCATTTAAATGGTCTGCAACAGATCCACCTTCCGACATCTTCATATTAAATAGTAGTTTCATAAGAAATACCTTGTTTGAGGCCGAGGGTTTTTCATATAGTTTCGCCAACGTCTGCATCAAACCCTACGTTCCTTGAAATACCAGAAGGTGGTAGCCTTGCATAAGGCTTCAACATCTTGTAGAATGCCTTTATCAGAATGTTCCATTAAAGCGTCATCATAGCCACAGAAATTCTTTATTTTCCGGCTCAATGGTAGATGGATGCCGATGAGATAATCTTCCATCTGCATCTTCCACAACGAGAATTTTTGGCCGTTAAATTTCTCGACCCTAAACTTACCATCTTCCGCCATTGCTCCCACTTGAACCAGGAACCCTTCTTTCCTGCGAGTTTATCAGCCAAATATACCTTCGGCTCTAATACCAGTTGTTAGAAAATTATATATTATGGAGTAATGCAACACATAAAATATGCGGAAAATACAAGAACACAAAACACATAAAACCAGAAAGACATAGATATACGTGGTTCACCCAGTTTGGGCTACATCCACCCCGAACAGCCAGTCCTTCCTTTCTATTATCTAGCAAAATGAAAAGAAAAAACCTACAATAGATCCGTTGTAATATCCTATGTTCTCTCTCACAGACTCCCTATCTATTTCCCGCTCAAACAATAACATATAATACACAGTCGCAATACAATACCCTCATACAAAGAGAGGGGTTTCCTTCTAGGGTAAAAAACCCTAAACTAAACATAACTTCTACCGTCAGATCATCTGCCTAATGAATGGCCCAGATTGACTAGAAATTACTATACTTTTACAAGGCAATTTTACATCTATTTTTAGCTTCGAGGGCACTGCCCCTGAAACCCCCCCGGGGGACCGCTGGCCCCCGGACCCCGCAGGGGGGACAAGTCTCCCCCGCTGCAAGGGTGTACAGTTTTCCTGGGGTATACATCCAGCTAAAAGAAGGATCTCTGAATCAAGATGTAAATCAGGCTCCACACCCAACAAAAATGGGGGTGCGATAGGTCCTATTAGCCATTGGATTTGAGGAATGAAGATCCAACGAATGGGCGAATGGGAGGGTGAGATGGGGATTTGATACGAGGTGGGGCCCAGGTTTTTATAATTCATGCGATGGGTTTATATGATATGGGTCGGAATTTTTTAATAGAGGGGTTTGATATATAATCAACGGGGTTAGAGGATAGTGGGACCTTGGATTATTTATAATGGGAAGTGGGTTAATAAAACAAAGCTATATATTAAATTAACATAAGGGGTCTGGGGAAATATAATTAAGCGGGATTTAATGTAATACGGGGTAAATGTGTATATATGCGGGAGTTAAATTTAATAAATTTAAACACAGGATGAATACATGTGCGGGATTTTTAAAATACACTAGGGATATGTGTTTTTAAAAGATATCGGGGAGGGATTTTAGAGTGGGGCCTGATTCTTTTAAACTTTTTAGACTTAGGATAAGGGGTTTTTAGTGTGTTTAAATGGAAAAAAGGGAAATTAGTAAAGGGAAATTACTTTTTCAAAGGAAAATGTATTTTTAACTAGGGAAAGGGTTAAAATGAGGGGTAAGGGATATTTTACAAGGGGAAGTGAGTTTAGGAGGAATTTAGTTATATGAAATGACCAATTTGATGCTTTCCATGCCTTGTGAAAACTGCTTCTGCCTACCCATCATTTTACCCTAACATTTTTTTCTTCATTTATTGGGTGAATTTAAGCTTGCTGGCCCTTTTTATTTTTCTTTGATAAGAAAACTATCTAATTATAACCTTATGACTTCCAATGGCTCAGATTAAATTGATGAGCTCATTACTATTCTCTACCTAACTACTGATATGCCAAGATTAAATAGTTTGGATAAATCTTTATTCTCTAACTATCAGCATGAAATTTAAAGCATGAATGAATCAAGATTAAAGTGTTTGATCCTCATGGATTGTGGCATTTTGGACAAGCTGTACACAATCTTATTTTGAAAATTAAAGTAAAAGTAGTGGCATTTGAATTTGCATCACTTTCAGGATCTATTTTTATCTCTTTTTGGTGGGGTTCATATTTTATATTCTTTTTTAATCTTTTTCTTTCAGTCCTTTGATTTTTCTTTTAGGACTTACCCTCTTTACATTTTTTATTATGGGAAAACAATTTGCAGAAAGAAAATTATGTACAATATTACAAGACTAAAACATAGTCAATTAAAAATTATGAATCCTATTATTATAGGACCCTAACATGGTGAAATAAATATAGTCGCTTGGGTTTACAAGCAATGCCTCCTCCTCCTCATACCTCTAAATATATGTCCACTTCTCTCAACCAATCAATGTTTATGTTTCCACATTATTTAGATGAATTACAATTCATAGCAATATTTACAAGAGGGATAGAAAAAAGGGCTATCACATGTAGAAGGTCATCCATTCAAACAAGACTTGAGGTGACAAGGGAATGGCCATCAAGCTATATATGACCAACACTTTTGATAGGGTTCAACACTCTTTCATCCTTGTGATCTTGAGAAAAACGTGTTTCTTCTCCAAATTCTTCTCTTTGGTGGTCGCATGCATTAAGGATCCATGGATCTCCCTCCTTATCAATGGCAGACCCTCGAGCTTCTTCAAGACTTGCATCAAGGTTGTCCTCTCTCCCCAATTATCTACATTATTATGGTTGAATCTATGAGTATAAAATTAGACTATGAATGAATAACCCATCAGCTCCTAAGAATCCAATTTGTAAGGGGAGTTAAGAGCTTCAACCACACCCAATTTGTGAATGACATTATCTTATTGGGAGGAGCCTTCATTATCATTGCTACTGTAACACCCTCCTCCAACATCTACCCAAGTAACCTTCCAACCAGGGTAAACATGTGATGAGAGGCTAATAATATGAGATTCAACCTTCTAGATGACCTTAAGGAAGTGGAACTAACGGAAACACCAAAAACACACCTTACACTACATCATTGACATCCTCATGGGATAACCCAACCTTCTAGGGCCCTCTTCCTTGAGGGGGAACTAATTTTTAGCCACTTTGAGGATGATCCACGGGCTTGTAAGGGAAAGGTAGAGGATATAGACCCTATATCCGTGGGCTAGCCTTGTCAAGGTAGTGGCCAAGGCCCAAATAGTCAATGTTTGTGCCCGGCTCCGAGATTTGTACCACATTTTTAGCCCCTGAGCCCAGGTCACTGCCCATAACTTATTTGTAACTTCATGAGATGATAAATAACATTGAAACAAACATATGGAATAAATCACATCATAAGGGACTCATCCAACCCCACCTAGCCATGACAGGCATTTCGTCAAACATGTCACAACATTGCATCTACAGGCATAAACGACAGATTTAAACAAAGGGGTGTCTTTCTTCTTCGAGAATGCCTAAGAAGAATTTCTCCCATACATCATAAGATATCTTATAATCAATTTCACCATAGATACATGGGATAATCATTCACAGGCAAAAACATGAATAGAGCCATATATCATCATTGATCAAATACATGCTCATAACCAGCATATTAATAATAGAAATACAATGGATACAATATCAATAAAATCCATAAATAAACTAGTATATTTTCATAGAGAATACCAGAGAAATGAGCTCTTTAATATTGACTGTAAAACCAACTGGAGATGGGACTTCCACATTCCACCCAACCATAGATTGGTTGAGACAAATCTTCTTCAACCAATCACCCATGTGCCATATTCATAGCATGAATGTGTGACTCATAACCAACCGAAAAAGAACAAAACAAACATGAATGCTACTGGAGTTCTCCACCTACACCGTGAGGAATTTGAGTGCCTCCTAGTCTCTCAGGCTTTACAGTAACCCACAGTTTGATCCATGGGTCACTAGGCCCTACACTGATACCATCTCTCCATGCTTTACCGTACATCCCATCCTGGGACTGTTAGGTCCCAATATTACTAGTGTAGTCCCTTATTGTTGTTAGTGTAGCCCCCTTATTTTTATTGTTGTACACCTGTAGTCCCCATATTTTTATTATTGTGCCCCATAAAATCCCACTATTGTTATTGTTGTGCCCTTACATTATTATTGTCAGGTCGGCTAGGATTATATTGTGACCCCATGGACTCTTATATATAGAAAGGAGGTTTTGTCATTTGTGTCATCTAAGAATTGTTCATTTATGTAATGTAAAGGAGGTTTCCCCCTTAAAGTGGCTTATTTCTAAGGTTCTGATCTATCTTTTCTTCTATTTTGGGAGTTGGTTTCATAACATTTGGTATCAGAGCTTTGGATTCTAGGGTTGCACTACTTCAAACAGGTCATTGTGGAATTTTCGCTCTAATTTTTTTTCTACGAAGGGTTAGAAGCTAAAAAAAATGCATTTGCGATGAAATACTGAGAAACATTGTGTAAAAATTTCAGATCTTGGTTCGCAATAGTTTCGGAGATATGATCTATGGAAGTTAGGGTTTTTGCAAGCTCTCGAATTTCATCTCAAAGAGGTGACCTTGGGAACATTGTCATAACTCTCTCTCTCTGCGTATCGGATTGGAATTTTGTCAAAATTTCTGAAAGTAAACGAATTTTAGTTTCCATTGTATCAATTTTAGATCCGAAGGAGGTAAAAGTGACATGTGGCATGCCATACAATTTCACTCTACTGAACTAGTCCTTAATTAGTGCATTGCGAGAGATTAGGCATAACTTTGTCTTAAAGAATCCAAATTAGGTCAGACATGTGCATTGGAAATAAGATTCAGAGGGCTACTAAAGGACCAAAGATAAAATCTTAGGGATCTAAAATTATAGAGATATATCAATTTCAATATCGAGCTCCTCAAAAGCAAGAAAAAGGTGTCTTTTTTTTTCAAATTGTATAAGTCTTGTTTGAAAAATCAGTTTGAAGTGATTCCAAGAGCATATTGAAGCATAGATATCAATATTGGGTTCTAAAATGTGCCCTAAAAAGAATTACATACCTATTAAGCCCTCATAAGGCTCTACTATGACTTGTGAAGGGGAAGAAGTACAACATGATATATCAAAATTACAAGACCAAGTGCACCAAATTTCGCTTTTGCAAAGAGTAACAAAAAATGAAATGGAAGTTTTAAAGAAAGGCATGGAAGCTAAGATGGATGGTTTGAATAAAGGAATGGAAGCTAAAATGGATGGTTTGAAGAATGTCATGGAATCTAAGACGGATGGTGTGGAAGCTAAGATGGATGGTATAGAAGGCAACATGGATGGTTTGAAGAAAGGCGTGGAAGCTAACATGGATGGTTTGAAGAAAGGTGTGGAAGCTAAGATGGATGGTTTGAAGAATGTCATGGAAGTTAATATGGATGACATGAAAGCTAAGATCAATGAAAAAATGAAAGACAACATGGAAGACATGAAGAATGATCTAAAAGCAGACATGGAAGGTTTGAAGGAAGGTTTGACAAAGTTGATACAAGGAATGACTCCTAATGGTGAAAAGGTAGTAGAGGAAACTCATGATGAGAACAAAATAAATGTTAATCGTGATTTCATAAAATCTAATGTTGGATTGAAGACCCACAATATTCCAAAGATCGATATGAGGAATTTTGATGGCAAGGATCTCATAACATAGATATTACAGATGGATCAATATTGTGATCTCCATAATGTGCAAAACACACAAAAGGTATGCATTGCAACTTTATATTTAGAGAAAAATAAATTTGTATGGTAACGATGGCTTTTCTCTCATAAAAAAATTGTTACTTGGTCAATATTTACGGAGGAAATGATAGCACATTATGAGGATACAAAGAGCAATACCTTCTTTATCCAATTGATAAATCTCAAACAAAATGTTTCAATGATGGAGCACATTGAGGACTTCCAAAAATTGAATATAAGGGTAACTAATATTCCAGAGGAACACAGGATTGATGTCTTCATAAGGAATTTAAAGGATAACATCCAACATGAGGTTCGTCTTTGGGAACCTGATTCATTGGAGAAGGCATTTAGGTTGGAAAGAAAAATTGCAAGTGAAATTATGGCGACAAGGAAGTCTACCACTAACATCTATAAATATGGAAGTTTTGCTACTCCTAAACTTCCACAACCTACAAGGTTGACACCACAAAAATTGGAAGAAAAAATAGCAAAATGGCTTTGCTACAGTTGTGATAGAAAATACACTAAAGGTAATAAGTGTGCTGAGAAGAAAACATTTTACATAGATTGTGAAGAGGATGGAAAAAATGAACAAGAAACTTCAAAAGAAGAGGATATACAGCAGGAACCAACCCTAGATAAAGAAGGAAAGAGTCATGCCATATCCTGTAATGCATTGGCAAGAATTACCACTCCTCAAACTCTCAACATAGAAGGACATATCAAGAAGAAAAATGTAATAGTGTTGATTGATTCGGGTAGTACCCATAATTTTATTCATTGTAAGGTAGCCAAGGAATTGAGTTGCTTCCTATACCCAGCACCAGAGTGTCAAGTGATGGTTGCAAATGGAGGAACTATAAGTTGCTCTGGAAAATGCCATAATATCAAGCTAACCATGGGGGAATATGTATTGAATAGTCCAATATTTTCCATTCCAATGGGAGGTGTTGATGTTATACTAGCAGTAAAATGGTTACAATATTTGGGGATGGTAGCTTTTAATTTTCAAGAACTTTTCTGGAAAAAAAAAATCAAAAGGAAAGGAAGTTGAATTACGGGGTATCACAAGGAAGACAGGAAAAATAATAAGCTCTAATGTCATGACAAAGCTTCTGAAGAAAGAACATCGAGGCGTAATTTCAAAATTATGCTCACTATAAGTTCCAACATCAAAATCATACATTTCTCCATATCTCCAAAAGGTCTTGGACAATCATTCCAAGGTGTCTGAAACTCCCAAAGGACCCCCACCTATTCGTGATCATGATCATGCTATTCATTTTATTCCAGGAAGTGTTCCTCCAAACATCAGGCCTTACAAATATCCTTATGTTCAAAAGAGCGAAATTAACGTATGATTGTAGAAATTTTAGAGGCTGGTATAATTCAAACAATCAAAGTTCTTTATCTGCTCCAGTAGTATTAGTGCACAAGAAGGATGGATCATGGCGCATCTGTCCGGATTATAGGGAGCTAAATAAGCTCACTATTAATGATAATTTTCCATTCCTATGATTAATGAATTATTGGATAAATTACATGGAGCAATTTATTTTACCAAGATGGATCTCCATTCAAGATATCATCAAATTAGAATGAAGACTGAAGATATTCTGAAAACAACATTTCGAATTCACAAGGGTCATTATGAATTTTTGATCTTGCCTTTTGGCCTTACAAATGCACCTTCTACATTTCAAGGGTTGATGAATTCCATTTTCAAACCCTTCCTTAGAACATTTGTGTTAGTATTTTTTTATAATATACTAATCTACAGCAGGTCTTGGAAGGATTACGCTCAACATGTTGACGTAGTGCTCAAAGTATTGGAGGAGAAACAATTATATGAAAAAACCTCCAAATGTTTCTTTGGAGTACAAGAGATGGACTATCTAAGTCATATTATATCTAATGAGGGTGTTAAGGTAGACCCTAACAAAATTAAATCCATTAAGGAATGGAAAGTCCCCACAACCATAAAGCAGTTGCGAGGATTTCTCGGGTTAACAGGGTATTATCACAAGTTTGTTAAGAATTATGCGAGAATATAATCACCTCTAACAACATTATTGAAGAAATATGCATTTTCATGGACTCCTGAAGCAACTAAGGCCTTTGAACATCTTAAAGAGGTAATATGCCTAGCACCGGTCTTAGTTACCCCGGACTTGATAAAAATATTTATTGTGGAATGTGATGCCTCGGGAAATGGAATTGGTGTTGTTTTAATGCAAGAAGGAAGACCCGCTGCTTTTGAAAGTCATCCAATCAAAGGAAAGTATTTACAGTAAGTTATTTATGAGAAGGAAATGTTGGAAATACTACATGCACTAAAGAAATGGTGACCTTACCTAATGGGAAGACACTTCAAGGTAAAAATTAATCATGACAGTCTTAAATACTTTTTGGAACAGAGATTATCTTCAGAAGAATGACAAAAATGGGTCACAAATATGTTGGGTTATGACTTTGAAATCATCTACAAAAAATGGAAGCTAAATGTTGTTGCAGATGCACTCTCAAGAAAGGATGAGGAGGTGGAAGCATTGCTTTGTGCCATTTGTATTATCCAACCAGATTGGATAACCGAAGCAAGGGAAGAATGCAAGAATGATGAAGAAATGTGGACACTCATTCAAAAGTTGCAGCAAGATCCCAGTACATATGATACATTTAGTTGGAAAATTGATTCCTTATGGTACAAATATCGCTTATATATTTTTAAGAGTTCCCAACTAAAACAAAATATTATTTTGGAATTGCACACCTCTCCCTTAGGAGGACACTCAGGATTTTTAAAAACTTACCACAATGTAAAAAAAGAATTTTTTTGGGATGTCCTTAAATATGATATTCAAATGTTTGTGGTGGAATGTTTGATTTTCCAGCAAAATAAAGTGGAGACAATTAATACCTCGGGTCCGCTACAACCTTTATCCATTCCAAGTCAACGTTGGGAGGAGTTTTCAATGGATTTTATCGCAGGTTTACCTAAGTCCGAAGGAAAGAGTGCCATCATGGTGGTAGTTGATATGCTTACCAAGTATTCACACTTTTGTGCATTATTTCATCCATTTAAATCAAGTACAGTTGCTACTGCATTTATGCAAACAATTCAAAAGCTACATGGAAACCCAAATATTATTGTAAGTGACATAGATCCCATTTTCACTGGAATTTTTTTGACGGAATTATTAGGCTTGTTTGGGTACTCAACTAGCTCATAGCTCATCTTATAATCCTCAATTTGATGGGAAAATTGAGATAGTGAACAAATGTTTGGAAAGATATCTTCGTTTTTTTGTATCTAATAAAAAAACACAATGGGTCAAGTGGTTACCTCTGGTTGAATGGTGGTATAACACTTCCTTCCATACTGCAGCAAAAATGACCCCATTTATGGCACTTTATGGATATCATCTGTGATCGTCCATCACATCATCTTTAAGAGAAAATTCTAAGGTTCAAGCAGTGGAATATCACATCGAGCATCAACAACAAGTTCTCCAACTCTTAAGGGATAACCTAAATTTGGCACAAAATCGAATGAAACAACAGGTAGATCAACATCGCAGTGAGAGAAGTTTTGATGTAGGAGACTGGGTATTTTTATGGCTACAACCATACAAACAAATGTCCCTCAAGAAATCTAAGAATTATAATAAATTATCGCCAAAGTACTATGGTCCTTACAAGGTGTTGCAAAATATTAGTACCATGGCATACAAATTGGAGCTTCCTGCTTCTTCTCGAGTGCACCGAGTTTTCCATGTTTCATGCTTAAAGAAGGTTATAGGTGACAAACTTCCAGTTCAAACAATATTTCCAAAACTTTATGAGGAAGGAAAAATCATATTGGAACCTGAAGCAGTCACGGAAACAAGAACTCGAAAGCTATGAAATTGATCAATTTTAGAATATCTCATCAAGTGGAAGAACTTACCCACTGAAGATTCCACATGGCAGGATGAGAATTTTATACAAAATCATCCAGATCTACTCAAGTGTTGAGGACAACACTTTTTTGAAGGAGAGGGGCATGTAAGGTCCCTATATTACTAGTGTAGTCCCTTATTTTTGTTTGTGTAGCCCCCTTATTGTTATTGTTGTACCCCTGTCGTCCCCATATTGTTCTTATTGTGCCCCATAAAAGCCCACTATTGTTATTGTTGTGCCCTTACATTATTATTGTTAGGTCGGCTAGGATTATATTGTGACCCCATGGACTCCTATATATAGAAAGGAGGTTTTTTCATTTGTGTCATCCAAGAATTTTTCATTCATGAAATGTAAAGGAGGTTCCCCCTCGAAGTGGATGATTTATAAGGTGTTGATCTATATTTTCTTCTATTTTGGAAGCTAGTTTCATAACAGGGACTAATAGGCCCAACGAATAGAAATACACCACTTGGCTTTACCATATATTTTGTCATTCACCGTGAAGGATTCCTAGGCCCACTGAGGCAGCTCCAAGCTTCTTCTAGAGTTATATTCCTTATAAACTTAGTAGGAGTGCAATTTACTATTTAATTTGCACAGTTAATTTCTTCTGCCCCAAATTAAAACTAAGTCCCTTAGATTGAAGCATAAAATTATCCATTTCTTCTAGAGTGTGATTCTTCCTTTCAGCTACACCATTTTGTTGTGGAGTATATGGAACAATATGTTGCAACTGAATGCCATGCTTAGTGCAAAAGTGGATAATTTTTTTGTTAACATATTCTCCTCCATTGTCAGATCTTAACTTAAGAATGTGATGTCCATATTGTTTCTCAAAAAAGGCCTTAAAGGCCAAGAACATGTTAAAAAATTCACTCTTGAGTTTTAATAAGCATACCCAAGTGCGTCTGGAAAAATCATTAATGAAATTTAAGAAGTACTTGCAGCCAGAGAAAGAAACAAAAAAAAGTGGGCCACATAAATCATTGTGCACAAGTTACAAAGGGGCTGAAGCGTGACAAGAGGCACGTTTGTCAAAACTATCGCGATGATGTTTTCTGAGACATTTGGAACAAACACCATCTCGGTAAGATACCATAGGAAGACCTCTCACCATATTTTATTTACATAGATTTTGAAGAGAGCGATAGTTTAAGTGACCAAATTGCTCATGCCAAAGTTTTCTCAGTTCATCATTATGAGAAACAAAAATGGAGGGAAGACATGATGACCCAAAGTTTTCAAACATATACAACCTTGTGGAATCATCAGCAATACCAGTAGCTAAAATATGTCTAGGATCTTTGAGGTCCTTAATTACAATATCATGAGGTGAGAATTATACTGTTTTCCCTTCACCTGAATGAGTTATCTAATAAACGGATAGAAGGTTGCAAGACAAGGTAGGAACACATAATACACCATTAAACTGACCATTATCTAGATGAATGGTTCCAGACCCTACAACACTAAGAGATCTATCATCACCAACATAAATAATTTTGGTGTTACAACCATTTAAAGAAGAAAACATGGCTTTCTTTTTGGCCATGTGGTAAGAGGCTCGAGAATCAATTAGCCACTCATGAGAATTAGAATAAGAAGATACATTCAAAGCATAATCAGGTCTTTATTCTTGAAAACCATAAGCAGAAAGTGCCATTACTGAAGAGGAAGTTTAAGATTTCTCCAAATTGATGTTGTGCTTCTTCATTGCTGCTTCCAAGGCTTCCATCTTCTTAAAACATTTTCACTCTACGTGGCCATCACGATTACAAAATTTGCAATGTTTATCTGTCTTCTTCCCTTTTTTTTCATTTTACTTATCATTTTGTTGAGCTGATTTTTCAATTTGTGGCTAAAATTGCTTAATACCTTTGTTTGGCTTAGTACCATTCTTTTTAGGATGTTGCTTCTTAGGATTCTTTTGGTATGGTTGTTGCTGGGCTGCTAAGGATTTCTTAAAAGAGTTTCTAGTATTAATAAGACCAAGGTTTAAGATTTTTTCTTGTTCTCTTATCAAATAATCACAAAAGGCATCAAAAGAGGGGGGCTTGTAGGTTGTTCCTTGAGAAATGAGAGCTTCTCTAGTGGAATGGAAGGTGGAAACAAATACACAGTATGCAGGGCCAAGTTTAGAAAGAATGGAATAGATAAGGCTACCATCATCCATTTTGACCTTACAACCTTCTAAAAGAAGTCTAAGGGTCTTTAATTTGGACAAAAAATCTTCAATAGAGGAGAAACTATTGGGGTCCAGAATAAGCAACTCATTTTCAAGTTGGTGGGCTCTGATTTCATTTTTAATGGCAAAAACAATATTTAGTTTTTCATAGCTTCATCAGGGAAGTCAATGTCTTGAATACGAAATCTAATACCTTGAGTAATGGACATTCCTATCAAACTTCGTGTTTGATATTGTTTATTTTCCCATTTAGCAACTTTATCTCCATCGGTAGGTTTAGTTACTTATCATGTGGCTATTATATAAATCCATTTACTTCTAATTAAGTCTACCATGTAGGATAGCCATTAGAAATAATTGGTGTTGTTAAGAATAATTGGGCGTGCACTTTCCATTTAAAAAAACACTGAAGTTGAAAGGGCTGAAACCAACTACTCCAATGGAAAGGTCTCGAAAAATTAGGCCAGTTAAAAAAAGTGGCTCTGAAAACAGCTTCCGAATGTGGAAGATATGTCTTTTTGAAAAAAAACTTGTAGTAGATGTCAAATAGCTACGTGAGAGGTTGAAAGATGATGATGAAGATGTACTTTTAAAAACAAATTCCCTTTTTTTTTAACTAGAAACTTGCCAAAATGCTTTTTTTAAGAAAAAATAACTTAACAAAAAAAAAAATTAGAAAAGAAGCTTGACAAAGAGACTTGAACCTGATACCTCTATTCTCATAAAGTAACTTTACACCAAGTGACCTAGTAAAGGATTCTATAATTGTTTGAAAGGAGGAAGAGGGGTTTTTTTTCCCTCTTCGATGTGCGTGTTTTTTCTGCAAAACACAATATCCGTAAAAAAAAACAAAAAAAACAAAAAAAAATTATAATTCAAGTCTTATGGCAGAATGTTAGATTTCCGGTTAGTCTTACCAGCAACTATCTTTTTTCCGTTATTTCTAATTTCCCAAGATCGCACAAAGACGCAAGGAAAAAACATACATAGCAGAAAAATATCGTCTTCATGTTTCTGATTTGTCAAGATTGCACACAGCATAGAGTAAAGAGCATACATAGAGAAGAGGGTATAGATCCTACAATTAAAAAAAATGATAAACTGAAATAAACAGAGCGAACGGAAATAAACGGAAGGATTAATATATATAACTGCAAAAAAATATTATTTATAACTCCAGATCTAAAATGACATAACTTGGGCAACCGGAAACCTTTTCGCATGAAACAAAAGGGGTTCCTCATTGTAAAGACACTCCGGACACAAAAGAGCATTTTTCCTGGCTTGAAAGTAGTCAAAAATAGTAGATCTGGAAAAAGGCAGTCGCATGCAATCAAACTGGCTTCAGATTTGGATCAACAATGGATGCGGCCCTCAAAATGTCTTTGATACCATGTAGGAATTTACAACGTAAGTTCCTTAGATCAAACATCAAAGGTCGCCGCTCACAAACAGATCAAAAATCAGTACACCAGTATTTGACGTTGTTAAAACCCTTGAAGATGGAAACAGTCCATGACCTGAGCCAATGCGGCCACTTCAGGAAATTTATTAATACAAAGAAATAACATTTACATAAGCTTCGCTCATAAACGATTACCGGAAAAATGACCCTCCATGCTCTTTAAATAGAGATCATGGACCAATTGGTTGTTAAGCCACATATTAAGTGTCGGTAATACCGAAGAGAGAGAGAACCGTTGAATCACTACATATCATGATTGTAGGATTATAGGTTACAAATGTACATAGTAAATAAACACACTTTACCTAACTCTACGGTAGACCAAGTTATACTTAACTATCTCCTATGTGTCGGAATATCCTAACATCCCCCCTTAAGAAAAACTTGGGATAGGATTGAAGGATTTACAAAGGTGACACAATAGGAGACTATTTCCTATATGTAGAAATATCCTAACAACCATGACTCAATCCCCATGGTTCCCAATGCCTCCAAGTGAAAGCTCAACCCGAGCCTTATTTAAGATTTCACGAGAACCTCTTTGCCATGTAATCCCCTGCATCATACTATCATAAACACATAACTATCAACGCATAAATAAATATAAAAATATACCAATTATCTTACCTTGCTACTATTGATTTTTACTATATGCTATCACATCACCCTGCTTATATTCAAGTACATATCGACTACCTCAACACATAGTGTGTTAGTGCAACCATCTCAAAACACGATCATTCCTTCATTCAATATTATAGATGCAAACTCATATCATACAACTAATAAAACATGCAAACAACAGATATACGACATCAAGTACAAAGTAGGCGACATACGCAAGCTCATACCTTAATGCATCTCAGGGGAGGTTATCTTGTCTACACAACCAATCTAGATTAACACAATATAACTTCACGCCACATCAAATCAACCCTAATTAAGGTCATGATATCCATAATAGTAACTATCTAACATGTTCACATCATAAGCTCATAAAAATATGCCATTCATGCATAGAAATCACATATGCACTTCCAGTCTAGACATAATACAACACACTATCAAAATTAGGTCGACTCATGCTTGAATGTCATAACCCTAACCATCTGCATGGGCCAATCTAAATTAACTTAATGCATATAACATCAAGTTGTTAATTAAATAACCCTAACCATCAATTCACTAACATGTAACAACAACAAGTTAACCTATAATGTACCCATCAACAACATATCGCATAATCATCAAGTTATCTAATCATAAAACAACAATAGCAATGCATACAACCATAGGTTACTATCATTCATAGCTATCTGAAACATGTGCATATAACTACACTAATCAACTATCATCTATAATGTATGTAAGCATAACATCAACGGAATGAAAGGCGTACACATAACCATAATGCACGCAACTACATTGATCAACTAATGGCCAAAGTGTCCTCGGACACGTAATTTTATTAATCACAAAAAAACAATTACATTGGAATTATGCAAGAGTTTACACCCGAACAACACAATCACTCTTGCAATGAGCTATTTATAAGCTCAATGTCCTAACTTCCACTAATTTTGGATCACTTATTAAATAACAAGTGTCCAATTACATTAAATGAGCTTCTAACTATTCTACTAACTTTACTCCTAACTTAGAGCCTAGGAAACGACTCTTTTCTAGAGTCCTATTTTTTTAATAACAAATTTCTATTTCTAAGTATCTCAAAGATTTATTAAATATTCTAGAATAATAATTATTAATTTAATATCTTAAATTAATAATTATTTTATTCAAACATTATAACCTATGATAAAATTTATTTTGGATCATCTAACATTCCCCCCTATGATCCAAAGATACATTACAACAGATACCAAGTTCATCCCTGAACTTAGTAAATTTTATTCTGCCAAGAGTTTTCGTGAAAATGTCGTAGGTCTGATCTTCTAAAGGGAAAAACATTGGCTTGATGACGTCCTTGGCAATGAGATATCTGATATGATGATACTTGGTGTCCACATGCTTTGTCTTTGAATGGAAAACTGGATTCTTGGCAAGCTTTATTGCTGATTGATTGTCAATGAATAATGAAGTAGCTTCTGCTGGAGGAATTCCCCAAGTCCTGTAAAACTCGACGTAACCAAACAATCTCACATGCTGCTTCCCATGCTGAAATGTACTCTGCTTCTACTGAAGAAATGGCCACTGTAGTTTGCTTCTTGCAACTCCAGGAAACTGCAGCTGACCCCATGTTCATTAAGTAACCTGAGGTGGATGTCCTATCATCAATACTGCCAGCAAAGTCGGCATCTGAAAATCCACCAAGTACAAAATTTTTAGTCTTTTTGTAAAGAAGACCAAAATATTTTTTTTCTTGGATATATCGAAGAACTCTTTTCGCTACATTCCAGTGGCTATCTAGTGGTTCCTACATAAAACGTGAAAGAATATTGACTGCATAAGATAGACCAGGACGAGTGGTTTTCAAATAAATCAAGCTGCCAATCAACTATCTGTAAGTCGTGCTATCCACTTTTTCCCCCCCCCTTCAAATTTTGAAAGTTTTAAGTTTTGTTCCATAGGGGTAAGGACGGGCTTACAATCCTGAATTCCAAATCGCTGAAGAATTTCTGCTGCATATTTACTCTAGGAAATGAAGATCTGATGTGGACGTTGGAATACTTCAACTCCAAGATAGTAGTGAAGTAGTCCCAAATCTGTCATCTTAAAACCTGCATGTAACTCCTTTTTCACCTGTTCAATGTGATCATCATTGTTGCCTGTGATGATCAAATCATCGACATACATAATGAGAATGACCAGATATTTTCCCTGTTGGCGCACATACGAAGTATCATCAGATTCACTACGATGAAAACCAACTTTGCGAAGGTATTCATCCATTTTTGCATACCAAGCGCGGGGAGCTTGTTTTAATCCATATAAAGCCTTGATTAATTTCCAGACTTTATGTTCTTGCCCTTCAACTTCAAACCCTGGTGGTTGTGTCATATATACATCTTCCTGTAAGTCCCCGTTGAGAAAAGTGCTTTTGACATCCATTTGATGAACTTTCCACCCTTTCTGAGCGGCCAATGCACGCGACTACACTAATCAACTAACATTTATCACATATGCACCCATAATAACCATAAAATGAAAAACATATAAGTAACCCTAATTCTTACAACAACCATGAATCACATACCTGCAATCCAAACATACAAACTTGTATGACGATCTTCTCTTGCCTCGAGGTCCAATGTTGCAACTTCACTTTAATTATCTGCATTTCCTAATCTATCTCAACCAACACATTAGTACCATAACATACCAATATCATCATGATGACCTAATTACATACAATGACCTTAAGCACAACAACCTCAATCAAACCAATGCAAACCTGACCATATGCACCCACTTGACATGTATAACCAATCATAAACAACCAATACATGCCCCACATATAGCATCACATAAGCAGGCATACACGGACAACACGTAAGCATAACGATATGTGACCTAGAATAAAAAAGCAATGCATGTAAAATATGTAACAGTATGTAAGAAATCGTGCATGAACAATCCATAAACAAGAACATCACATAACCAATCATACACTCATGATGACATGTTGGAAACAACACCATCGACACTTCCATGGCGACAGCACTGCCACCATGGCCAACACAACACAGATGCAACAAGCACATATAGGCCTCAAACATACTAAATGCATATGGAACCAACATAAACGCATGATCCACACGCCACCCATCAGTCCAAGAGTTGAACCATACAAGTCTTACGGTAGAACATTAGATTTTCGGTTAGTCTTACCGGCAACTATCTTTTTTTCCGTTATTTCTGATTTCCCGAGATCGCACAAAGACGTAGGGAAAAAACATACATAGCAGAAAAATATCATCTTCATGTTTCTGATTTTTCAAGATCACACACAGCACAGAGAAAAGAGCATACATAGAGAAGAGGGTATAGATATGGCAATTAAAAAAAACTATAAACTGAAATAAATAGAGCGAGCCGAAATAAACAGAAGGATTAATAAATATAACTGCAAAAAATATTCTTTATACCTCCAGATCTAAAATGACATAACTTGGGTAACTGGAAACCTTTTCGCACGAAACGAAAGGGGTTCCTCATTGTAACAAACGCTCTGAATACAAAAGAGCAGTTTTCTTGGCTCGAAAGTGGTCAAAAATAGTAGATCTGGAAAACGGCAGTCGCATGCAGTCAAACCGGCTTCGAATTTGGATCAACAACGGATGCGGCCCTCAAAATGGCTCTGGTACCATGTAGGAATTTACAGGGTAAGTTCCTTATATCAAACACCAAAGTTACCGCTCACAAACAGATCAAAAATCATTACACCAGTATTTGACGTGGTTAAAACCCTCGAAGAGGGAAACAATCCACAGCCTGAGCCAACGCGGCCACTTCAGGAAATTTAATAATATAAAGAAAGAAAATTTACATAAGCTTCGCTCATAAATGGTTAACGGACAAATAACCCTCCATGCTCTTTAAATAGAGATCATGGACCAATTGGGTGTTAAGCCACAGATCAAGTGTCGGCAATACCGAAGAGAGAGTGAACCGTCGGATCACTACATATCATGATTGTAGGATTATAGGTTACAAATGTACATAGTAAATAAACACACTTTACCTAAATCTACGCTAGACCAAGTTATACTTAACTATTTCCTATGTGTCTAAATATCCTAACATCCCCCCTTAAGAAAAACTTGGGATAGGATTGAAGGATTTACAAAGGTGACATAATAGGAGACTATTTCCTATGTGTAGGAATATCCTAACAACCATGACTCAATCCCCATGGTTCCCAATGTCTCCAAGTGAAAGCTCAACCCGAGCCTTATTTAAGATTTCACGAGAACCTCTTTTCCATGCAATCCCCTGCATCATACTGTCATAAATACATAACTATCAATGCATAAATAAATATAACAATATACCAATTATCTTACCTTGCTGCTCTTGATTTTTACTATATACTATCACATCACCCTGCTTATATTCAAGTACATGTCAACTACCTCAAAACATAGTGTGTTAGTGCAACCATCTCAAAACACGATCATTCCTTCATTCAATATTATAGATGCAAACTCATATCATACAACTAATAAAACATGCAAACAACAGATATATGACATCAAGTACAAAGTATGCTACATACACAAGCTCATACCTTAATGCATCTCAGGGGAGGCTATCTTGTCTACACAACCAATCTATATTAGCACAATATAACTTCACGCCACATCAACTCAACCCTAATTGAGGTCATGATATCCATAATAGTAACTATCTAACATGTTCACATCATAAGCTCATAAAAATATGCCATTCATGCATAGAAATCACATATGCACAGCCAGTCTAGACATAATACAACACACTATCAAAATTAGGTCGACTTATGCTTGAATGTCATAACCTAACCATTTGCATAGGCCAATATAAATTAACATAATGCATATAACATCAAGTTGTTAATTAAGTAACCCTAATCATCAAGTCAATAACATGTAACAACAACAAGTTAACCTATAATGTACCCATCAACAACATATCGCATAATCATCAAGTTATCTAATCATAAAACAAAAATAGCAAAAAATACAACCATAGGTTACTATCCTTCATAGCTATCTGACACATGTGCATATAACTACTAATCAACTAGCATCTATAATGTATGTAAGAATAACATCAACGGAATGTAAGGCGTACACATAACCATAATGCACGCGACTGCACTGATCAACTAACATTTATCACATATGCACCCATAATAACCATAAAATGAAAAACATATAAGTAACCCTAATGCTTACAACAACCATGAATCACATACCTGCATGCCAAACATACAAACTTGTATGACGATATTCTCTTGCCTCGAGGTCCAATGTTGCAACTTCACTTTAATTATCTGCATTTCCTAATCTATCTCAACCAACACATTAGCATCATAACATACCAATATCATCATGATGACCTAATTACATAAAATTACCTTTAGCACAACAACCTCAATCAAACCAATGCAAACTTGATCATATGCACCCACTTGACATGTATAACCAATCATAAACAACCAATACATGCCCCACATATAGCATTACATAAGAAGGCATACATGGAAAACACATAACCATAACCAATATGTGACCCAGAACAAATAAGAAATGCATGTAAAATATGTAACAATATGTAACAAAGCGTGCCTGAACAATCCATAAACAATAGCATCACATAACCAATCATACACTCATGACGACATGTTGACAACAACACCATCAACACTTCCATGGCGATAGCACTGCCACCATGGCCAACACAACACGGATTCAACAAGCACATATAGACCTCAAACATACTAAATTCATATGGAACCAACATAAACGCATGATCCACACACCACCCATCAGTCCTAGAGCTGAACCATGCTCTGATACCACTCTATGGTATCATATAATAACACAAAGAGACCGAAACCAAACATCACCCAAAGAGAATGGAAACCAACACCACCATCATGCATACACAACAAGCACAAAGAACATAAGAATGAGTAACATATATGCAATTGACATGTATGCTAAAAAACACACACACAGCCCAAGGAGAGCGCAACCACGCTCGGATACCACTCTGCAACACCCTCCTCCTACATCTACCCAAGTAACTGGCCAACTGGGGTAAACATGTGACTAAAGGCTACTAATATGAGATTAAACCTTCTAGATGACCTTACGGAAGTGGAACTGATGGAAGCACCAAAAACACACCTTAAAATTCATCATTGACATCCCCAGGAGATAACCCAACCTTCCAGGGCCCTGTTCCCTCAAGGTGATTTTTAGCCATTTTGAGGCTGAGTCGCGGGCTTGTAAGAGAAAGGTATCGGCTATAGACCCTATAGTCATGGGCTAGCCTTGTTAAGATAGTGACCAAGGCTCAAACAGTTAATTTTTGTCCCTGGATCCGGGATTTGTGCCACATTTTCATCCCCTGAGCCCAGGTCACTGCCCATAACTTCCTGTAACTCAATTAGAGGTTAAAGAACATTGAAACAAACATATGAAAGTAATCACATCATAAGGGACTCATCCAACCCCACCAGACCATGACAGGAATTTCTTCAAACATGTCATAAACATTGCATCTACAGGCATAAACAATAGATTTAAACAAAGGGGTCTATTTCTTATCCGAGAATGCCTAAGAATCATTTCTCCCCTACATGATAAGATATCTTACAATAAATTTCACCATAGATACATGGGATAATCATTTATAGGAAAAAACATGAATAGAGTCATGTATAATCACTGATCGAATACATGCTTATAACCAACATATTAATAACAGAAATACAATGTATATAATAGCAATAAAATCCATACATAAACTAGTATATTTGCATACTGAATACTAGAGAAATGAGCTCTTCAATATTGATTGTAAAATAAACTGGAGATGGGACTTCCACATTCCACTCAACCATAGATTGGTTGAGCCAAATCTTCTTCAGCCAATCATACTAGTGCCATATTCCAAGCATGAATGTGGGACTCAAAACCAACCAAAAAAGAACCAAAAAATCATGAATGCTACCGAAGTTCTTCGCCTACACCATGAGGAATTTGAGTGCCTCCTAGTCTCTCAGGCTTTACCGTAACTCACAGTCTAATCGAGGGGTCACTAGGCCCTACACCGAGACCATCTCTCTAGGATTTATCGTAAATCCCATCCCAGGACTGCTAGGCCCAAGCACGGCCCAAGGGTGAGAAATCCACCTCTTGGATTTATCGTATATCCTGCCATTCACCAACAAGGATTCCTAGGCCCATCATGGCACACAATCTAGCTTTACCGCAACCCACAGTTTGGCTCAGGGGTTACTAGCCCAGTAGCTTTATTGTGGTCCATAGTTCGGTTAAGGGACCACTAGGCTATGTGTTTGTCATTTCAGAGATCCACGCCACTCAGCTTCGAATCCAATCTGGCCATCCAGCTCAACCGAAGTATGAGAACCCATATATTCAAGGCTATACGGAAATGGAAAGGCTAGGCTGAAAACACTATCACACCTGGGAAAACCCATGCCAAGATAACAAAGAACCACATTCAATACCATGCATGTCAAATCTAGCAAGGAAAATACACATGCAAACTGATACCTACCAAGAATCATGTTGTAACTGCTTGATTCTTGCTCCTCCTTGCTTTCTTCCTCTTTTTTCCTGCTTTCCTGCCTTTCTTGATCAAATTCCAAAGTGCTCCAAAACTCTAAATGTCCAAGAGTGTGTGTGTGTGTGAGAGAGAGAGAGAGAGAGAATAATGAGAGAGCTCCAAAACTTAACTTACAAAAGCTACCAACTTATCCTCAACATCCTTTTTATTATTGATGCCTCTAATTTCTTTGTTTTCCATTATTTTCCTCCTCACATGCAACCTGTGACCTTTCATCTTCCTTTTCTCCTAATTTCCATTATTTTCATAAATAAATGTGCCAAAAATACTTTTTGCCTCTTTAATGCCTTTTGCCTTTTCCTTTGCCAATTTCCTTAGCCATAATAAACCAAATCAACACATGTCCCATCCATTATGATTATTAATTTTCCTTTATTACATTTTACATGGAATTTTCACAAGGGTTGTTACGGCTAGGATATTTAAGCAATTCATAGACAACTTTATGAAAGTTTCAAGGGGATTGTTAAATGAAGGAAAGAACCACTCATACGCTTGGAACATAGGAAAAACTTACTAGAGCAAAATTCTAAGATCATTGGGAATTGCTAGCAAATAATCATGGACAAATTTTAAATGTCTTGGAATTCCAGTCTATCTCAAACCTTCCTTTCATCCTTCATGACTCCTCATCCTTGATAAATTCAAGTCAAAGTTCAAGAAGTGGGAGGCGCAATGGATTAGTCTAGCATGAAGGCTTATATTGGTTCAATCAATGCTCTCATCCCTCCATCTTTTTCAATTTTATGCTCTCTTAGCCCCTGTAGGAGTCTGAGCTAGAATGACACAAGAGACCCATGAATTCCTTTAGCAAGGAGGAAAGTCTAGCTCCAAAAAATTCCATCTGATGAACTGGAAAATGGCATGCACATTGAAGGCATCAAGTGAACTGGGCATTAGAGATCTTATGAATATGGATTTGGCTCTCGGTGCCAAGCTAGTGTGGCAATTAATTTTGGGCCCCTTTGACTGGTGGAAATCCATCCTGCATAAGAAGTATTTTCATAGATCGTATGGATTGTCTTAGCTATATGGCATTCATCAAATGGGGTTTACATATATGGAAGCTTATTTCAACATCCATTCCAATCACCAAAGTAAAGCTGACATGATTTCCTAGTAATGGCGAGCAAGTAAGCATTTGGAATGAAAGTATTCAAGGCAATCCATCCATTGACCTAAATTTCAATTTCAAGCCTCTGCGCGATTGGCTCGCCCAATTCAGAAGACACACTTTATTGGATATCTCCTCATGCTTCGAGACTGGTAGATGGATTGGGTGGGATTGGGTTCAACTTCCCCATAACCTCTTCTTAATCCACACAGAGTTGGAATCTATCCTCTCTGGTCGTGCTCCTTTTCATATTGAGGATTCAAATTCTCTTGGGTGTGTTGGAAATACTGAGAGGGGGGGTGAATCAATATTCCTTTCAATTAGTATTATTATTAATCTTTCAGAGCATTATTTAATCTTCAATTATTATTAGTGTTTGTATGATTATAGTAGTAAACAAAAGGAACATAAATGCACACGGTTTTTAAGGTGGAAACCCCCTCCGGGACAAAAACCACCTGAATGCTTTTCTCATAATTCTTTATTATTAAACTCCAATTGAAAGAAAGATCCAACTTCCTAGAATCTATAAAAGCATTCTTCTCCATATCCCACTAGCTCGATATTCTTCAGTAGTCAACTAAACGAATGCCCTAACACCCAATGAGCTACAACTCACCCTAGCACCACCCTACCACCCTGAATTTTTCACAATCTTGAACCTGTTGGTGACTTCATGCACCAGCCTAGCACCACCCTACCACCCTATAGAATAATAAAAGAAGAATGGACTCTCGTACCAAGGAAAATGGTCCACTTTACAATGATATAGAATGATGTAGAAGAAGAAGACACACTAGACCATAACCCCAACTATGACACAACCACCTAATGATGATCCTAGACCTCCCAACATTTCCTCTTCAATTCTTGGCAGATAGACACTTGTACAAATTTTACAATGATTCCTTTACAATGAGACGGTACAATGATACCTTTACAATGACTGTATGCAATGCTGCACACTTGAAGACTTCATGTGGTGAAATTATTGTTGTTGTTCTGCACCTTGATTGTTGTTCTTGCCATGCTACCCTTTCTCACTCTTCAGAACATTAGATCATGCATTGAGTCTTATCTTGATGAATATATAATACCTGCATAAATTCTTCAAGGAAATACCCATGACATGATAATAGTAAAACTTACCTCATCCCACAGACCATATGTCAGTGCTAAACAAAAAAAAACAAATTAGAATACAAATAATCTAATGCAATTAAGAGATGAACATGCATATACAGAATATACTTACCTGGAGCTTACCTTTGTTGCATTATTTTTCTTCATCATGCTTTGCTTTGCTTCCCTACAAATTCTGGTCCTTTGCAGCCCTAGAAAGTCTAGTCTTTTGCAGCCCTTGACAACACATGCTCTAGCTTTTTCTTGCCTTCTAGGAGCTCGATATTGAATCTGATGTATCTTTGTTATTTCAGATCCCCAATATGTGATTTTCATTCTTATATTATCCCTCTAAGTCTTCTTTCCAATTCCATGGGTCTGACCCAATTTAGATTCTTCAAGACAAAGTTATGCCCACTTTCTCACAATGACCTAATTATGGACTAGTTCAGTAAAGAAAACTTGTACAGCATGCCACGTGTCACTGCTTCCTCCTTTGGCTCTGAAATTTATATACAAAAAACTGCAGTCTGTGCACTATCTGCCACTTCTTATAGAATTCCAATTGGATGCTCAGAGAGAGAGTTATAACGATTTTCCCAAGGTCACCTCTTTGAGATGAAGTTCAGGAGCCTGCAAAAACCCTAACTTCCACAAATAAAATCTCTGAAAATATTGTGAACCATGATCTGAATTTTTTACATGAGCTTCCTCAGGATTTCAGCTTCGTGTGATAAACATTTCAGCTTCTAAACCTTGGTATAAAAAAAATTATAGCGAAAATTCCATGATGACCTGTTTCAAGTAGAAAAATCCCTACATGAGGAGGATATGAGGATCATGTTTAGGTTGGGAGAAATCCCTAAGAAATTTATATAAATGCTTAGGTTGAGAGGGTCTTCAACAAGTGAACGTGGGAGGGATTTTAGGAGCTTAAAAATTATTAATTATTTATTGTTCAATGACCACAACCAATGATTAGTGTCATGCCACAACCCCATGGGGTTTTAGCCCACTAACTGCAGTTACTAACTTCAAGCACGAATATCTCTCAAACCATGAAGAATTATGTGGCGAGCCATATATCAACAGAAACATCTCTCCAATTAGAAACCATAAAAAATATCCTTGACTCGGAATATAGTAATTCGGTAGGTCAAAATTTCCATGCAAGATCGGGGTAGCCCCTGGTGCTGCTTGGGTTGACATCAATGACAACCACTGATCAACAATATCCCTCTTTGGCATTGATGGCAACACAATTACTCCCCCTGCCATCATGACACTTCTTCCTTCAACATTCTCTCCCCCTTTGATATCAATGGCAAAGGGTAACTCCCACTGACACACAACCATCCTGTGGACCTGTACACACTTCCACTCCCCCTTTATTTTTTGAATAAGGAAAATCTAATGAGAACTTGGAAGAAATCCCAAGCTTTTGGCGAAGATATTCAAATGCTTCAGAAGGTAAAGGTTTAGTGAAGATATCAGCAATTTTTTCTTTTATACCAACATATTCAAGTCTGATATTATTTTCAGCGACTTGTTCTCTAACAAAATGATATTTGATCATAATGTGTTTTTTTTTTTAATGCATGACAGGATTCTTGGAGATGTTGATGGCACTAGTGTTATCACAAAAGATGTGAATAGGCTCACTGAATTGTACTTGAAGATCTTGCAAGTTTGTTTCATCCAAAGGACTTGAGTACAACAAGCTTCCGCTGCAATGTATTATGCTTCCGTTGTAGATAACAAGATTGAGGTTTGATTTTTTCTCTACCATGATATGAGACAACCACCTAGATAGAATGTTGCTCCACTAGTACTCTTACGATCATCAATGCTTCCTGCCCAATCTTCATCTGTAAAGGCTTGAATAATGAGATTTTTACCCTTGGGATACCACAAACCATATTCTGTTGTGCCCTTTAGATATCGAATAATTCTTTTGATGGCAATAATATGTGATTCTTTTGGTGCTGCTTGGAATCTTGCTACTTATCCAATTGCTTGCATAACATCTAGCCAGGAGGCTGTTATATATAGAAGACTACCAATTATAGATCTATACAACCTCTAATCCACGTCCTTAGATGAGTCGTCTATGCTCAATTTGCAACCTAATACCATCGGAGTAAGGACGGGTTTGCAATCTTCCATTTTGAATTTCTTGAGAATTTCCTTGATGTACTTGGCTTGGCATATAAATATTCCTTTCCCTTGCTGAGATATTTGAATCCCTAAGAAGTAT
This sequence comes from Pinus albicaulis, assembly GCA_034641835.2. Lineage (NCBI taxonomy): Eukaryota > Viridiplantae > Streptophyta > Pinopsida > Pinales > Pinaceae > Pinus > Pinus albicaulis. The sequence goes on from CM076579.1 coordinate 1,373,019,520, forward strand.
GTCATCTCACCAAGTAAAGACATCTCGAACTCACTTTGTGTCTTTGTGGAAAAGTTATTACTTAGTTGATCATCATTGCTACCAAAGATTATGTCATCCACATATACCTCAACGATTGCTAAATTATCTTTTTCTATTTGCACATAAAAATTGTTATCAGCAGTACCTTTCTTGAACCCTTGTTGACGTAGATATCCATCAAGATGAGCATGCCATGCTCTGGGAGCCTGCTTGAGACCATATAGAGCCTTCTTTAACCTACAAACATAGTCTTATTTTCTGATAGTAGAAAACCTTCAAGTTGTTCGATGTAAACTTCTTCTTCTAATTCGCCATTCAGGAATGCTGACTTAACATCCATTTGGTATACTTTGATTTTTCTTTAACATGCATAGGCGAGAAACATCCGGATGGCTTCCATTCTAGCAACTAGTGCAAATGTTTCGTCGAAATCAATTCCTTCCACTTGTGCATAGCCTTTGCAAACCAATCTTGCTTTGTTTCTAGTAACCTGTCCATATTCATTCAATTTGTTCATGAACACCCATTTAGTCCCAATGACATTTTTATCTTTTGGTCGTGGAACTAATTCCCAGGTGTTATTCTTCTCGATTTGATCCAATTCTTCATTCATATCTACTACCCAATGTTCATTATGGTTGGCTTCCTCAAAACTACTAGGCTCAAAGGTTGCTAGAAAAGCAATGTGAGCTTGTTGTGATGAACGAAGTTGTCGACCTTCATTTATGTCACCAATGATTTGATTTGATGGATGGTTCTTTTGAATCCATTCTTTTGTTCTCTTTGGAGGAGCTTCTTGTTGTTGTTCTTGTATATCTTGATGATCATTATTTACTTCTTCCTGATTGATAGTTACTTCTTGTTCTATAATTTTCTCTGTGTATTTTTCAGCCTCTATCTCAAGTTTCAAAGATTCTAGGTCCTCATCATTATTCGTTAGAACACCATCTTCGTCAAATGTAACATTTATGCTCTCCATTATCTGTTTTCGTCTTATATTATAGCATTTATAGGCCTTTCTTTTGCATGAGTAACCAACAAAGATACCTTCGTCAACACGTGATTCAAACTTACCCAAATTTTTATCTTCTCTTTTGATACAACATTTGCTTCTGAAGATTCTGAAATATTTTACATTAGCCGGTTTTCCTTTCCATAATTCATATGGGGTTTTGTTACGATTATTTCTGAGTAGACTTCGGTTGATAATGAAGATTATCGTATCAATTTCTTGCACCTATAATTTTTCATCCAATTTTGAGTCCTACAACATTTTTCTACCCATTTCATGTACGGTTATGTTCTTTCTTTCAGCAACTCCATTTTTTTGAGGTGTTCTGCTGTTGAAAATTGTATTTTTATTCCATTTTCGTCACGGTATTGCTGAAATGATTTGGAAGTGAATTCTCCGCCATTATCTGATCTTAGACACTTTATTTTCAAATCAGTTTCATTTTCGACCAACTCCTTATAGATCTTAAAGCACTCAAATGCTTCATATTTTTTCTTTAGGAAATTGACGGTTGTCATCCTAGTATAGTTATCTATCATTAACACGAATAATTATTCTCCATCTAAGCCTTTTGTTCACACAGGACCACATATATCAGTATGTATCAATTTCAATGGATGTGATGCAAAGTGTTCTTTTATTTTAAATTTGACTTTTTTCTGCTTGTCATGACAACAGGCCTCACATAGTGTGTTGGAAGGTTTTGAGATTTTTGGCATTTCTCATACTACTTCCTTTTTTCTTATCCTGACAAGATTGTCAAAGTTTAAGTGACCCATTTGTTTGTGCCATAACCAGATTTAATCTTCTTTAGCTATTAGACATTCTTTAGTTGCTTCATCCAGAACATATATGTTGTTTGGAGTTTGACTTGTTGTAGCCACAATTTTACCATACCTGCCTTTCCTTATTTCACATTTTGTGGATTTGAATAGCATTGTGTGTCCTTGATCACACATTTTTCCAACACTGAGCATATTGTGATTCATGTTTTCAACCAATAGAACATTCTTGACTAGAACATCTTTTCTTTTGAGAGTGACAGTACCTGATCCTAGAACATTTGAAGATCCATCGTTTCCAAAGGATACGGTTCCATCCTTCCTCTCTTTCAGAGATATAAATTTCTTTCTATATCCAGTCATATGCATTGAGCAACCGCTATAAGCATACCACACATCTTCATTGTTTTGAGCCTTGAGAGCGAGAGCACAATTATCAATCTTCTTCTTCTTCCATGTTCGTTCGTTCCATGGCTTCAAAGATTCTTCTAGAGGATTTTCAAGTCTACAGTCTCTGGCTATGTGTCCAAAGTTTCGACATTTTTAACATTCAATATTATTTCTTAAATGTTCAAATCTATTGATGTTTCGTTCAGCCCTGGGAGGTTCATATTTAACAGATCTCCTGGAATTGTATTGGTTCCTAGGGTACGTGTGACATTCTACAACTTTATGACCAAATTTTCCACATGAATAACAATAGCCATAAAAAATATCTTGATACTTGGATGGAAATATTCGTCCGAGAATTTTCTTCCAAGGTTTTTCTTGCAAAGCTTGTCCAATGAAGTCTACATGCATGTCAGATCTCATAGGTTCGTTGTATTTGTTGTAGAAGGTCATGCTTCTTCTTCTTTATAGCCGAGGGAAGTTCTGTCGTTGCAAGATCGTTGATTGTTGATGAGTTCTTCCAATGCCCTTGATTTGTTGGCATAGTTTTGGACAGTTTTTCCCTTCTTCACTTCCTTACGCAACGAGACTACTTCGACTTCTAATGCTTCCCTTTCTTGTTTGCTTTCTTCCAACTTATTTTTAAGTGACTCTTCAATACATTTGTGTTCTTCAACTTCAATTTTGAGACCTTGAACTTGTTCTTCAAAAGTATTAGAATGGATCTTCTCAGCCTTGAGCTCTTTTATAAGCCTGGTTGCCTCCTTAGAAAATTATTCTATGGTTAACCCTTCTTCTTCATTGTTTGATACCTCTTGTTTATTGTGCTTGGCCATAAACAATACTCTCTCATTGGCTTCTTCTTCGTTGTCACTGTCTTCATCGGATGATGAGCTATCTTCTTTAGAGAGAAAGCTCCTTTTGAATCCTTTCTTTTTTCCTTGCTTGTTGAATTTCTTTGAAGCCTTTCTTTCCTTTTGAGTTGCCATCACTTCTATTCAGAAATTTTGCTGCGAAATGCCCAACCTCACCACAACCGAAACATATCAATGGAAGTTTACCTTTGAATTTTCCCTTACCAATTTTTAGTTTTCTCGTAAAGTAAGCACATTTTCCATCTGAAAGACCTTCTTCATCATCTTCCTTTTCTTCACACTTGCAAGTGCAGGTCTTTTCCTTTGAAGGTTGTTTGTCCTTATTGGTTTTCTTAGATGCAGCGAACGCATTTTCTAGATGCGAAGTACCATCTTCTTCATCAAGTCCCATTTCATATGCTATGAGAACTCCATGTAATTCCTCTTTGCTGAGTTTTTCCAGATTTGCACTATATTCTAAGACCGATACCTTTGGGTTGAATCTCCCTGGTAACATTCTAAGAATATTTCGTATAATAGTCTTCCCATCAACAGGCTCTCCCAATCCTTCGAGAGTGTTGGTTATTTCATCAACGTGTTGGAAGTATGCAACAATGTTTCCATTCTCTTTCATTCTGAGTTGCTCAAATTTTGCTCTGTAGATTTGAAGCTTTGCTTCTTTGACATTTGAGTCACCTGCATATATATTCTCAAGCTTGTCCCATACATTTTTGGTAGTTTTTCAACCAAACACATTATGATAATCAGATTTAATAAGTCCACTGATAATAATATTCTTTTCTTTTGCATCATTTATAGAATTCTTCTTACCTTGTTCATCCGCGGTTGGTGAAAAGCCATCTTGAACAGTGCCTCATACTTTGTAACCTTGCGCCAAGAGATAGACCTCCATTCTTCCTTTCTAGAATGCATAATTATTTTCATTGAACGGAGATACACCATTCTTGGTATGCTCCATGACCTCCTTCCGGTTGTTAAACTACTATTGAAGGAACCAAGCTCTGAAACCAATTTTTGGAAATATTGAGAGGGGGAGTGAATCAGTATTCCTTCCAATTATTATTATTATTAATCTTTCAAAGCATTAGTTAATATTTAATTATTATCAGTGTTTGTACAATGATAGCAGTAAACAAAAGGAACGCAAATGCACACAGTTTTTAAGGTGGAAACCCCCTCCAGGAAAAAAACCACCTGAATGTTTTTCTAATAATTCTTTAATATTCAAATCCAATTGAAAAGAAAGCTACAACTTCCAAGAATCTAGAAAAGCATTATTCACCAACTCCCACTGGATGGATACTCCAACGCCTGAGATTCTTCAGTGGTCAACTAAACGGATGCCCTGACATCCAATGAGTTACAACTCACCCTAGCACCACCCTACCACCCTGAAGTTTTCATAGGCTTGAACCTATTGGTGACTTCATGCACCACCCTACCACCCTGAATTTTTCACTGGCTTGAACCTGTTGGTGACTTCATGCACCAGCCTAGCACCACCCTACCACCCTGTAGAATAATAAAATAATAATGGACTCCCGTACCAGGGAAAATGGTCCACTTTACAATAATATAGAATGATGTAGAAGAAGAAGACACACTAGACCATAACCCCAACTACGACACAACCACCTAATGATGATCCTAGACCTCCCGACATTGCCTCTTCAATTCTTCGCAGATAGACACTTCTACAAATTTTACAATGACTCAATACAATGATGCCTTTACAATGACTGTATACAATGATGCCCACTTGAAGCCTTCATGTGGTGAACTTCTTGTTGTTGTTCCACACATTGATTGTTGCTCTTGTAATGCTACCCTTTCTCACTCTTCAGAACATTATATCATGCATTGAGTCTTATCTTGATGAATATATAATACCTGGAAAAAGTCTTCATGGAAATATCCATCACATGATAATAGAAAAACTTACCTCACCCTACAGAGCATATGTCAGTGCTAAACAAAATATATATATATATATATATATATATATATATATATATATATATATATATATATATATATATATATATTCTTCATAAATAAATTTAATTTATTCTTCATAAATATATTAAATAAATAATTATTATTTTTATTAAAAATAAATATGAAAATATAAAATTCAGACTATAAATATTAAACATTTGATTCTCTTTAAAAAATAAATAAACTATTATTATTTTGATTTTATTTCCTATTTGAGTCAAACTAGCCGTTATTTTACAAACGGCTAGTTGGAGCTTTACTATTTATTTAAATGGGTTACCTGATCAGATTTTCCATCTTGTCCTGATGATGAACCACACTGGCTGGTTCAAAACGCGTCGACCAAATCTTCTTTGATGTGATTTTCATGGAAAAAATTAATTCAAAAAAAAAAAAATAGAATACAAAGAACCTAATGCAATTAAGAGATGAACATGCATATACAGAATATACTTACCTGGAGCTTACCTCTGTTGCATTAATTTTCTGCACCGTGCTTTTCTTTGATGCCCTAAAAAGTTTGGTCCTTTGCAGCCCTTGACAGCACATGATCTAGCTTTTTCTTGCCTTCTAGGAGCTCGATATTGAATCTAATGTATCTATGTTATTTTAGATCCCCAATATTTGAATTTTTGTCCTGTAGTAGCCCTCTAAGTCTTCTTTCCAATGCCACAGGTCTGACCCAATTTGGATTCTTCAAGGAAAATTTATGTCCAATCTCTCACAATGACCTAATTATGGACTAGTTTAGTAGAGCGAACTTTTACGGCATGCCACGTATCACTGCTTCCTCCTTCAGCTCTAAAATTGATACACAAAAAACTATAGTCTGTGCACTATCCTCCACTTTCTATAGAATTCCAATCTGATGCTCAGAGAGAGATTTATGATGATTTTCCCAAGGTCACCTCTTTGAGATGAAGTTCAGGAGCCTGCAAAAACCCTAACTTCCACAACTCATATCTCTGAATATATTGTGAACCATGATCTGAAATTTTCACACAAGATTCCTTGGGATTTTGGCTTCGTATGATAAAAATTTCAGCTTCTGAACCTTCGTAGAAAAAAATTTATAGAGAAAATTCCACGATGGCATGTTTCAAGCAGCGAAATCCCTACATGAGGAGGATATGAGGATCACAATTTATATAAATGCTTAGGTTGAGAGGGTCTTAAACAAGTGAACGTGGGAGGGATTTTAGGAGCTTAAAAATTATTAATTATTGACTGGTCAATGACTATAACCAATGATTAGTGTCATGCCACAACCCCATGGGGTTTTAGCCTACTAAATGGGGTTACTAAATTCAAACATGAGTATCTCTCAAACCATGGATAATTACGTGGCGAGCCATATATCAACGGAAACATCTTGACAAGTAGAAACCATAAAAAATATCCTTGAATCGGAATATAGTAATTTGGTATGTAAAAATTCCCATGCAAGATCGGGGTATCCCCTGGTGTTGCTTGGGTTGACATCAATGACAACCACTGATCAACAGGGTGGGGGAAGGAATATTACACCATTAAGGAAGGGTATAAGAATAAACTTTTCCCAAATGGATCGCCCCAAAAATAAAAAATAAAATTCTTGAGGATTTGGAGTTTGTTGAACTCCCTAAAATTAACATGTTTTGTTGGGCACTAGCACATAAAAAAATATTGATAGTAGAAAATTTAGAAAAACGAGGAATAATAGGCCCATCCATATGTGAGTTGTGCAAGAATGACCATGAATCAATCAGTCACCTCTTCATTTTTTTCCCCTTCACCAAGCTGGTTTGGGGCAACATTCTTCAAAAAGTGATCGACAAAGTAAGGATTCCAAATAATATTCAAGAACTTGTTGAAAGTTGAGACAACTTCTATAGAGGGTACATGAGAGGTAAACCTCTCTCAAAAGGATCTAGCTTGCTCTTCCTAAATATGTGAGTTGGAAAATATTGTTGACTAGGAATAAATAAATCTTCTAAGGGGAGGAACAATATTTTAGGAGAACTACTAGAAATGCAATGGCTCTCATGAGGGAAACTTTCATCTCCAAATATTTAAAGCTCAAATCAACTTATGCCTTGGAGGTAGAAGAGCATGCATCGTAGACCTCTCTAGGAATTTTGATAAGTACTATTTCATCCTCTCTTATATCCAATTGGTAGCTCAAACTCTTAGAAGTTGAATTTGGTAAATGGATAACAAAACAAAAGCATCATATATTATGTTTTAATGGCGTGACTAAAAATAATCCAAGGGTGGAATTAGTCAGGGGGAGGGGGTGGGGTGATCTATTACCCCGAGGAATAATGAGAATACCCCTTCTCTTAGGGTCTAGGAATCACCACACAACCAAACAAAATCCATTCACATCAAACTCCAAGCTATTGTAAAAAGAATCTATCATATGCAAGGAATATTTCATTCCATATCATTTTTTCATGTCCATAGGCACAACAACAAGAAGGCAGACCTCCTCATGGATGATAGGGTCCATCTAGCAAAAGGAAACCTTAAAGTGTATGGGATTCTAAGGTTAACCCTAGTTCCTTAAGCTTGCTTGCAAACCATGTTTTATAAGCATCAATTTTTAGTTGGTCTTTTTTAGAGTATATACAAGTTAGCATTTTTAGAACATTGTAACCCCCTTGTGCCCATTCCAAAGTGTAGTTTTAGATCATAGTTTAGAATTGTGTTATTTACTATAATGTTGATCAGTTTAAACCAACAAAATATACTTGTAAAAACTATACAACCAACACAAATTTTATAAAATATAAATATATTTTCAATTCCAATTATATATATATATATATATATATATATATATATTATGTTTATGTTTATTTTTATATTCTTCTTTCATACATGTATTTGATCCTCAAATCATGAAAATTGAAACATGTAATATGGATGCTATATGGATGAAGTATGAGAAGTGTCATGTATGAGAGTTTGATTATTTATGTTTACCAAATTGTAGTTTTGTAGTTAAGATTGATGTAACCATGGAAACAATTTATGTTTAAATTTTGATAGATATAAATTTCTTATATGCGTATGATAAAAAGTGTTTAATTTTTAAAGTTAGTTTGTTTTTTGTTTTAAAAAAGTTTAACTTTGTTTTCCTAAATCAAATTAATTTAAGTAAATGATAATAAGAAGTGAATTTTTTTTATTTTATTTTTATTTTATTTTTTTTATTTTATTTTTTTATTTTTTTTCCTGTTAGTTAGGTTTATTTTGGGTGGTTGGAAAGAATGATTGTTATCCTCCCCACACAAGTGATATAAGCAGATGATGTTATAATGCCTAGTGTATTCATTATGGTTAGGGCACTCCTCCAATAGTGGTAACAACTACCTTAGAAAGTGGATTCCATAGGTATGTGTGCCCCTACAATGAAGATATCATATAACAAGGTGCAAGAGATGGTCCATTGGTTGTTATATCAACCCCTCAAGATATGGTGACCTCAAACCTCATGCCTCAAGTGTGGATCCACATGGATGACCATTAAATTTCCTTCAAACAAGGCCTAGAGATGGATCACACTAGGGATATGTTTAATTATTAAAGTTGGTTTCTTTTTTTTTTGAAAAAGGTTTAACTTTGTTGTGAGGAATCAAATTAATTTAAGTAAATGTTAATAAGATGTGACATTTTTATTTTTATCAATTTGTTCTACTTTAGGTGGTTGGAAGGAATGATCATTATATGCCCCATCCCGATTCAATTCCCCTTATTGATATATTAAACTCTTAATGATTACATTATTGTAATGGCTTCAAACATGGTTAGTGATTAACCTTATGCTCTCAAGATTCAAGAATTTATTTGATTATTATTCTCAAAATAAGAAAAAAATTATCATAAGTTTTTCTTACATAGTATAAATTAAAAAAAGTCACACTTTTTCTTTTTGGTAATATCATAATAGTTATTTTTATAAAAAAACATTAGCATACATCGATGATTGTCGTTGTTGGTCTGCCACCTAGGAAACTAGTCCAATAACATAGGCACAAAATTTTCTGATTGTTCATGTTGTTTTTAACTTGGAAGTCTAATAACAAAAAATACATAGAAAACCAAAGATAAACTGGAAATCATATAAATAATATTGAATATTAAATTGTTTTTAATGGTGGTGCCTTATTGATTTTCATTCTGCAGGGGTGTCCTCTGAGCCAGACGACTGAAGCTCTCTATTAGAGTTTGATGTAGAGGGACCCATGTTTGTCGGTCTCTTAGTTAATGTGATATTCATATTTATTTTGTCCACTTTCTCCAAGACCTCTTCCATGCATATGATAATTTCCTGTTGAGTGCCAACCCTGTCTACGAGGGTTCTTCCCATTAGATTTTTTATATGTCAATATAGGTTGACAATCTATGTTATGCGGAATTATGGATTGCGGATAAAACATTCTTCCCTAGATGTGGTGCTCATCTAGAACAAGAAGTTAAAGACTTTGCAATTACTTTTCCTAACAATAAATAGACACATAGAACGGATTAAGAAACTTACTTGGAGTCCAAGCGCTTCCAATTCTCCTTCTGTCACTCTTGCTCTAGCTTCAAATCCAAGGTAGATCACCAAGATATTTCCTACAAATATGAACACTAAACAACAAAAGATAGCAATAATACAGATGTCTATTCAAGTTATTCATTTAAATCAATAAAACATGAACCATATACATTAGATAAGAATTCATAATATGAACGACAGAAGCTTATACAAATACATATGTGGGAAAGTAAGCAACAATCTTTATTAATGGATAGAAGGGGAGGTTACAACCCAGTGATTGATTTAGTGTCACCATCTCCAGCGGTATCCCATCCTCATCACAATGCACATCTCTCCAGCAGCATGTTACACAAATCAACTCCTCAATTGAAATTCCACCAGCATTTCTCTACTCAAATTCTTCCCTACCAAGCACTAGGATTTGTGCTCAATTTATAGAGGAGTTGAAGGTAGTTTTGCAATCAATGACTTTCTAATAACAAGCAAGACATGCTCCCAGTCTCAGAGGTATGAAATGGACACATGGATTCAAATTTTGACACATGTGAACTCTTCTAGAAGGCACTAGCCAAGTGGAGATTCCGAAACAATGAGAATTTCACTCCCAATGTGACCAACGCACCCATGAGTGTCGGGAAGTGCTTTGCAAAGCACCCTTGAGTGGGGTTACCTACATATGCAATGCACTTAGTCCCTTGAGAGGAAGCATTGGTGAGCTCTCATATGATATAATATAAACTTCAAATCTTGAAAACCTTTGCAAATGGAAGTCATAGATGATTTGTCCTTGTTATTTTTCTTAGTGCATGTAGCAACTGAAATGATAGGGGATGATAGACCCTATTCATTGGTTCTGGAGATGATTTCCAGTTAACCAAGTCATTGGGAATGGTGCCCAAATTGACCTATAACAATTTCCCCCTAAAGTATGAAGTCAGAATAATAATAACAATATTTTGATTGAGATGCTTTACACTGTGATGGACTGGAGATGAAGCGGAGTAGCGACCTGCATCAATCTTACAATACATTACATCATGATATATCCTCTTGATCATAAATTGTTGAGGGAAGGCATTCCCATGCTCAGCACACAAACTATCTAATAACATGTACATAATGTAGAAATTTGTCTTCATTGGAATGTTTCCCAATGCAGACATGCCTACAAATATAGGCCTAGGTTCGGATGACGATCCATATGTAAGGTCACCGTAAAGATGATGTGTACAACAATCTTGAGATTGCATCCCGGATGGCTAAAACTAGATCTGGGGTCTTCTTATCTCGTTCACTTGATCACTCGGTTTCAAGTCTAGCCATGCGAATATATGATTTGTAGTCGAACATGGAAAGACATCATTTGATTACCATCCAATGATGTGAGTTGTTAAAAAACGCGAGATAACCACCATTGATGTCAATGGCCCTCAAGGTACTGCAGTAAATTTCGTAGGGCATGAATAGATGATTTGGTGTTGAACGCTAAACAAAATCTTTTGGTCAAAAATCCAGAAGCGAGGATATTGTCGAAGCTGTAACAAGCCTCATGGTACTGGAATATGATGTTTCTAAGTGAACTTCCTCGATAATGATTTGTCATCGACAGGAAGCCACCTTATTGCGAAACAGGAGTTACTGATCTCGGAGACAAAGGTATGACTTGATATAGCAATGTTCAGGGATGATTGTCATGATAATGAAGGTTTATGAGTATTGCAGAAGGATGGGTATTCACTAGATGACTTCTCTTGAACATATCAGTGACACTTAGATGATTTGGCAGCATTGACCCAAAACCGAAGTGAAGGTATGATGAACCATAGGTATGAATGAACCGTCGAGAATATTACCAAACCCAAATAGTCACGGTGATGGAGTGAAGTGTAATGTTCAAGAGTGAACTGCTACCGTAAAAATTTCTGTTCACTTTCCCAAATTTTCCCTGGTCATTTTTCAACTAGTACCTCTTTATTTTTTAACAAGCTTGAGGAGGATAACATATGCTTGATCTATAATTGAACCCTTCGAGTGATCAATGTATCGCTATTTAATAATTTAACGATTCTAGAGATGAATGAAACTCGATTCTTGCCATGATCGACAATTCCGTCGCTATTTCATGTTTTAACGAGCCTAACGACAGTGACAGAACGGTCCTTTTTCATATTTAGACAGTTTGAAAAAGAGGACGAAAGAAAACTCCATAAGTACTTTTTCGTAAAGTTGTCGCTCAGATCTGAAAAAATGTAAAATAATATCTGAGAGAACCTCTTTAGTCATGTTTGACCAAGGTATTTATTTTTCGTAAATAATCTATCTCAGTCTGGAAAAGGGTTAAACTTATACTGAGTAGATATCAATTCATTTAATTTTACAAGCTCGAAAATACAAGTGCTCGGCAATATTTTCACCTTATCGGAGTCTGAAAAGAGCTGAAAGAAGACTCTAGGGGTTCCTTTTTCAATGTTATCGAAGCTCGAAAATGAGATAAAAGTGTGCTTCAAATCCTTTTTCATTTTTAACAAAGCTCAAAAAATAAGGAGAAAAAGTATGCTTTATGGTCAAATCATTCTCGAAATAAATCTGCACGACTAATGATGCAGGGGCATTAGACACTAGCCAGCAATGTAGGAGGTTTTGTCCACATGTTGTGGCTAGGAGGGTTCAAAATCATTGAATTGTAACATCTAGGTGTCAATACCTCAGCTGGTTGTTTCATTTAGATTAGCTAGAGTCCATAGAAGTCGAATAGGTTTGGATTCGACCCATCTGTCATATTTCGGTTCGAATAAACTGTAATTAAGCTTTTGATTTACCAATAACGGTCCTCACAGAGGACCCGAAGAGTCATATGTTGATGTATAAATATATCTCCCAAATGTATTGAAAAAAGGAGGAAGAGGAAGAGAATTTATGCAATAATTCTGTGTGTTGAGCAATTGCTTCCGATTGAATAAATTTCAGTTCCCATTGATTATCAAATTGTCTCGAGTGGATGCTTGTTGGGAAATTTGTTTAATTGTGAAGTGATTGAAGGCTGTGCCTATATAATTATTGAATTGAACTGTCGTACAGTTTCTGCATCCCTCTGTCCATTGTTTCTCTCGAATTTGTTCGAGCAAACCATGTCGGATTAATCCCAATCATAGAAGAAGTCTGCGTATAATTGTGATTGACTAACTCTATCCCAATGGTAGTGGAAATCTCGTCGGAAGAGAATTAAATATGTTGTTGTTAATTGGAAATCCTGTCGAGGATATACCTGAGTTAACTGAATAAGAAGAATAGCGTAACCCCGAATTGACTTTGGTTAATTATTGTTCCAAAACCGCGAGTGGATTTGCGGAAGCGGATTGCCCATATCGCACCGCTTTTGCGAGTTGAGTGGTATTCCCAGAATTGGAGCAATTCCATTGAGTGATCGACACGTAGCACATGGTGGGACCCCAAAAACTGCCTTTCCGTATTGTCATCGCACGTTAACGTTCGACCAGGGACGCCACGCGATATCGTGGAATGCCGTTGATCTGGGAGGGAGCCATCGGACAGTGATCACTTGATGAAGATGCGCGGACAATAACCGAGGTACGGTGCGTGCGTTTGATTGGACTATCGATCATAGGGGTGGGGCCCGGAGTCAAAGGTTTAATATACAATCATTTGTTTAAAAAAGTGTCGATATTTATATAAAGCACAAAGGATTAAAACCTTGGTTATAAGATTTGGCGGCAGAATATATAAGCCTGGAAGATATAATTAAAATTTCAAAAGTTGCCGAATGTATTTATTTATCAATTTTCTTTAAAATTGATAAATAAAAGTTCCAAGAAAGTAAAGAGCCATGTGGGGGTGAATTAAGTTAATCAAGAGTAGATGCTGACAGAGGGATATTAGCAAACCAGCTCTCCTTGGGGCAACTTTCAGTTTTTTTGTTGTCATTTGTGGTATCAGAGCGTGTTTTGAGTTGTTTTTGCAGAGAATTAATATGGCAATTCGAGTTGGTAGAGGTGCTGGCAGAAGGAGACTTGTCGCCAATGCAGAAGTGTTGGAGGCTTTGCAGAGGTTTGAAGCCAGAATGGATGCCATTGAGCGAAGGCAGCCCAGAGACCCTGAAGACACCAGTGAACCTGAAACAGAAGAAGCTGGAGAAAATGTTGAGATTCCTCCTGACATGAGGCTCCTCAAAACTGTTCTGGGGTCTGCAGTTAAGCCCAGGATTGAAGTGTTGAGTTTTGTAGGAGGACTGAATCCAGAGGAGCTGGTGGATTGGATTAATGAAATGAACAAGTGCTTCAACTATGAAGAAATAAGTGAAGACAAAAAGGTCAAGTTTGCAGTAACGAAGCTGAAAGGACATGCTGCACTTTGGTGGGATGGAGTGCAGGCCGAAAGGAGGAGAGCTGGCAAGCAGCCTATCAAGAGCTAGACCAGAATGATTTCTAAATTGAAAGGTAAATTCTTGCCTAGTGATTATCAGTTGACATTGTTTAAGCAAATGCAGAACCTGAGACAGAGGTTGCTGACAGTAAAAGAATACACAAAGGAATTCTATAGAGTAAGCATAAGAGCTGGGAAATTTCAAGATACACCAGAGAAGACTGCCAGATATGTGAATGGTCTCAAGCTGGAGATCCAAGATGAGATTGGTCTTCTGTCTCCTAAGACATTGGAAGAGGCCTACCAGATGGCCTTGAAAGCAGAGGAGAAACTCCTGAGGAAGCAGTCTGCCAAAAAGAGAGGTACTTTCCGTGGAAGGGGAAGTCAGGGTGGTAGAGGAAAGCCTACTACACCCAGGGATGGAGCTAACAGTAGCTCACCTCATAATGCATCTACAGAGGATGATGCAAGGGGCAGAAGGGGTTCTTACAGAGGAAAAGGAAGAGGAGGTAGAGGTAGAGAATTGAGGTGTTATAGATGTCAGCAAGTGGGACATAAGCACTATGAGTGTCCAGAGAATGTGAGTGCTGATCCAAGAAATGTTTTTGTTGCCCAGGTTGGAGAAGAAGCAAAAACTAAAGAAGAAATTCTTCCAGAGAGGGGAGAGTCCTTGGTGGTTAATAAGGTCCTGTTAAAGCAAGCCAAAGAGGTCACTGAACCTGCACAAAGGAAGACTTTGTTTAGGAGCATATGCAAAGTCCAAGGGAAATGCTGCCAACTAGTCATTGATAGTGGCAGCACAGACAATCTGGTTTCCACTGAGGTGATAGAAAAGTTGAAGCTGAAGACAAGGGAGCATCCAACTCCCTACAGGGTGTCCTGGCTGCATAAAGGGCTCCAGCTGGTGGTAAAAGAACAGTGTGAGATAGAGTTGCAAATGGGCAAATACAAAGATAAGGTCCTGTGTGATGTAATTCCCATGGATGTGTGTCACATACTGCTGGGTAGACCTTGGCAGTTTGACAGAGCAGCAGTGCATGATGGCAAGAAGAACACTTACAAGTTCTTCAAGGATGGGGTACATCATACATTGATACCCATGGAAGAAGGAGAGCCATCCAGCAGAGTGATTGATCTAAAGACCTTGTTTCTGAGCGGGAAGGAATATCTACAGCAGATAGAAGAAGAAGAGGTAAGCTTTGCTTTAGTTTGCAAACCTAAGGTAGTTCTTACTTCTACAAAGATTTCTGATTTTCCAATAGAAATCCAAGAGATGCTGGACAATTATTGTGACATTGTTGTGGATGATTTACCTGATAAGCTGCCACCTGTGAGAAAGATCAACCATCAGATAGATTTTATCCCTGGTTCAAATCTACCAAATAAGGTAGCCTACAGAATGACTCCCACAAAAAATGAGGAAATCAGGAGACAAGTACAGGAATTTGTGGACAAGGGACTGATCAGAGAAAGTTTGAGTCCATGTGCAGTACCAGCAGTACTGAGCCCAAAGAAAGATGGAGGCTATAGGATGTGTATTGATTCCAGAGAAATCAATAAAATAACAATCAGGTACATATTCCCTTTGCCCAGAATAGAGGATTTAATGGATTGTTTAAGTGGTGCTAGATATTTTTCGAAGATAGATTTGAAAAGTGGATACCATCATATTAGAATAAGAGAGGGTGATGAGTGGAAAACTGCCTTTAAAACGAATGAAGGACTGTATGAATGGATGGTAATGCCTTTTGGGTTGACAAATGCACCTAGCACTTTTATGAGACTTATGAATGAAGTATTGAAGGAATTCATTGGTAAATTTGTGAGAGTGTATTTGGATGATATACTAGTTTTCAGCAAGACCAAAGAAGAACATTTAAGGCATATTAATTATGTCTTGAAAAAGCTGCACCAAGAGAAATTGCTGATAAACCTAAAGAAATGCTCATTCATGAAGGAAGAGTTGGTGTATTTGGGCTTTGTTGTTTCTGCAGAAGGATTGAAGATGGACCCGGAAAAGGTAAAGGCAATTGTGGAGTGGCCTTCACCCAGGAATGTTTTTGAGGTAAGAAGTTTCCATGGACTTGCCAGTTTTTACAGGAAATTCATAAGAAAATTCAGTAAGATTAATGCACCCATCATTGAGACAATAAATAAGAGAAAACAGCCATTTAAGTGGACTACTGAAGTAGAAAGAAACTTTAAACTTTTGAAGCAAAAGATAATTGAAAAGCCTGTTTTGATTCTGCCTGATTTTAATAAACCATTTCAAGTGAAGTGTGATGCCAGTGGAGAGGCCATTGGAGCTGTGTTGAGTCAGGATGATAGGCCTGTAGCCTATTTCAGTGAAAAATTGAATGACACTAGAAGAAATTATTCCTCTTATGAGAAGGAATTCTATGCAATTGTTCAGGCGTTGAAAAAGTGGAGACATTATTTGATGTTCAAAGAATTTGTATTATATTCTGATAACCATGCTTTGCAATACATTGTTCAGCAGCCCAAGTTGAATCATAAGCATGCCAAATGGGTTGAGTATCTCCAAGGTTTTAATTTTGTTTTGAAACATATAAGTGGCCAAGCAAATAAATTAGCTGATGCTTTGAGTAGGAGGCACATGCTTGTTCAAGAAACCAATTTTGAAGTTGTAGGATTTGATTTTCTCAAAGAACTGTATAAAATAGATCATGATTTTAAGGAATCATTTGAGGCATGTAGTAATTCCATTCTAACAGATAGAAGCCAGTGGCTGGATTATTTCTTTCAGGAGGACTTACTATTCAGAAGAAATCAATTGTGTGTACCAAAATGTTCCATGAGGGAAAATTTGATCAAGGAAAAGCATAGTGGTGGACTTGTTGGACACTTTGGTACTGATAAAACTTATGAGCAGCTGAGTAAATTTTATTACTGGCCCAAGATGAGGACAGAAGTGGATAAGTTTGTGAACTTATTGCAAAACCTGTCAATATGCCAAAGGAAGGAGCCAGAATACAGGATTGTACACTCCCTTGCCTATTCCAGACAGGCCTTGGGACATGGTGAGTATGGATTTTGTTCTAGGATTACCCAAGACTCAGAGAGGGAATGATGCAGTCTTTGTTGTAGTGGACAGATTCTCCAAAATGGCACATTTAATTCCATGCTAGAAAACTAGTGACGCCACCCATGTTGCTAACTTGTTTTTCAAAGAAGTTGTTAGGTTGCATGGGTTGCCCAAGAGTATTGTTTCAGACAGAGACACCAGATTTGTGGGTCATTTTTGGAGGACACTGTGGAAGAGACTTGGTACCAAAATGAGTTTTAGCTTAGCTTACCATCCTCAAACTGATGGACAAACTGAGGTGGTGAATAGGATTCTGGAAAATTTGTTGAGAATCCTTGCAGGAGAGCATCCCAAGCAATGGGATCATATTTTTCCCCAAGCAGAATATGCATATAATGACTCACCAAACAGAAGCACAGGGTAGAGTCCATTCCATATTATTTATGGAATGCACCCCAGAGGAATATCAGAGTAAAGAAATCTGGGAAAGGCAGAGCTAAGGAGTGTTGATGGTGAAGAATTTGCTTCAGAGATCCAGGCCATACATGAACAAGTGAAACAACAACTACAAAGCAGTAGCATCAAATACAAAGGCAGAGCAGACTTGAGCAGGAGAGAAGTCCATTTTGAAGTAGGAGATCTGGTTTTGGCACACTTGAGAAAGGAGAGATTCCCAAAGAAGCAATATAACAAACTAAAGTTCAAAAAGATCGGACCATGCAAGATACTTAGAAAGTTTTCTGCAAATGCTTATGAGATTGAATTTCCACCTGATGTTGGAATATCTCCCATTTTTAATGTTGCAGATTTGTACGAGTATGAAGATGAAGGTGAAGAAGAAATATCAGCAGACAAGGAACAGATTGAGTGGAAAGAGCAGCTACCCCCAGCACAACCATTGCAACCAGAGAAGATATTGGACAAAAGAGTGTTCAGGAAGACCAGAGGACAAGAGTACTTTCAGTACTTAATCAAATGGAAGGACAAGCTGGATGAATATGCCACTTGGATGACTGAAAGAATGTTGCAGAAGATAGGCAAATCAGCGGAAGAGCTCATGGACAGGAGTCCATGAAGAAAATTTCCCTCGGGAGTCTGATGCAGGGGCATTAGACACTAGCCAGCAATGTAGGAGGTTTTGTCCACATGTTGTGGCTAGGAGGGTTCAAAATCATTGAATTGTAACAGCTAGGTGTCAATACCTCAGCTGACTGTTTCATTTAGATTAGCTAGAGTCCATAGAAGTCGAATAGGTTTGGATTCGACCCATCTGTCATATTTCGGTTTGAATAAACTGTAATTAAGCTTTTGATTTACCAATAACGGTCCTCACAGAGGACCCGAAGAGTCATATGTTGATGTATAAATATATCTCCCAGATGTATTGAAAAAAGGAGGAAGAGGAAGAGAATTTCTGCAATAATTCTATGTGTTGAGCAATTGCTTCCGATTGAATAAATTTTAGTTCCCATTGATTATCAATTTGTCTCGAGTGGATGCTTGTTGGGAAATTTGTTTAATTGTGATGTGATTGAAGGTTGTGCCTATATAATTATTGAATTGAACTGTCATACAGTTTCTGCATTCCTCTGTCCATTGTTTCTCTCGAATTTGTTCGAGAAAACCATGTCGAATTAATCCCAATCATAGAAGAAGTCTGCGTATAACTGTGATTGACTAACTCTATCCCAATGGTAGTGGAAATCCTGTCGGAAGAGAATTACATCTGTTGTTGTTAATTGGAAATCCTGTCGAGGATAGACCTGAGTTAACTGAATAAGAAGGATAGCGTAACCCCGAATTGACTTTGGTTAATTACTGTTCCAAAACCGCGAGTGGATTTGCGGAAGCGGATTGCCCATATCACACCGCTTTTGCGGGTTGAGTGGTATTCCCAGAATTGGAGCAATTCCATTGAGTGATCGACACGTAGCACATGGTGGGACCTCGAAAACCACCTTTCTGTATTGTCATCACACGTTAACGTTCGACCAGGGATGCCGCGCGATATCGTGGAACACCGTTGATCTAGGAGGGAGCCATTGGACGGTGATCGCTTGATGAAGATGTGCGGACGATAACCGAGGTATGGTGTGTGCGTTTGATTGGGCTATCGATCGTAGGGGTGGGGCCCAATTTTTTGCATTGAATGGAATATAATGGTTCTTATGGTTATATTTCAAGTTTTCATCGGATTACAATGATGGTTACATGGAGGGAAAGAGAGCATGAAGAACAGGATATTATTGCCCTAAATGATCCGAGCATAGTAAGAGCCCTAAGAGATTGTGGACTATTAAAGTACTTCTGGTTGTCAGGGATGAGGCAAAAAATAGAACTCTTGGAGTTCTTAGTTTGAGAATGGGATCTAGCTATCAAGGCATTTCATATTAAGAACCAAGTGGTTCCCATAATAATTGAGGATGTATACTTTCTTGCAGGATTTTCGAGGAGAGGCTTGCCTATTTCGCTCTCAGGGTCTATTCTTGGAGGAGAGACTGTGAGAGATTATGTTTTGCAACATTTCTATCTAGGGGCAGAGCCAAGCAAAGATGGAAAGATAAACATCCGAGATGTTAGAGATTTGCCTTTGAGAACCATCCTTTTCACAATCGCAAAAATTACTGGCACCATTACACTACATGTAGCAAATAGATCATATATGCAGTATGCACTAGAGTGTATGGGCCAACAGTCTTCAACTGGTCTGAAGCTATACTTTCTCAGATAAAAGAACATCTGAACAAAGAAAAGGGAGGAAGGAAGAAGAACTTTAGTTATGGTTTGATCCTCATATCATTTTACTTAGAATGGATTCCACTGATGCAGCCACAACATGTGACACTGGATGTGTCTAATCCTAGAGATCTGGGGATGCAGAGATAGGTAGAACTAATAGGTAGGCATGCAGGCCAATCGACCATTATGTTCTCGACTACATTCTTATCCTACTTTAGATAATAGATTTTTTCCATCGATGAGTTTGCATACGCAAGCATTGATTTCTGAGGAGATCCAGATTTAACTTTACCAGAAGGTGCTCAGTGGGGTGAAATAGGTAAGAATGTTTCGACCATGTTTTTTTTTTTTTTTTGTAAGGTTTAAACAATGTTTTTTTGTTTTTGATGTTTTCCCGAGACTAAACTAAATTTTTGATGTAATGCAGATGTTGGTCGAGTTCAACCGGTGGAGGAACCAGAGCATGTAGCAGATGAGCCAGCAGAGAGGGTTGTCGGGAGAGCAGTCCTTCAGGATCTTGATATGGCTGAGACTCTCACTGAGCTTCGGCAGCACATAGAGGGGTTGACCTTCGGGATTCCGAATTCCCAGATCGAAGAGTTACCCATGCGACTGCAGCGTCACACTATAGGTGTTCCTAACCGTTGGATGTGATTACTATGTAGGATAGCTAGATCTATAGCATGTTACCACGAGCACCACTAGTTTACTTTTGACATGTTGCATACATTTTAAGGTCAGATGACCAATGTGTCTCGGGCACAAATTTTTGTTAAAACCTATAACTATCTATCTATTTGATTTCAGTGTTTTCCTATGTTTATTGTGCAATCATATTCAATGATGTGAATTTTTTCTTTACATGTGATGCAAATGTCTGTCTAAAACTTGATTAGCTAAAGAATCAGTTAATGTGTTCAAATTTATTGAAATGTGTTGATATTGAATAAAATCAAAGTGTATTTCCAAAAGTTGAAATCTTAGGAACAATCGATGCAGTGTTGGATTTCTAACAGTATAAACACTAGTAAGTTGTAATACCACAAGTTGTGAGTCTAACCTTATGATGATGCAGTTAATACCAAATGAAATGGCATCAGAAAGAAGTTCAATCAATGCGCTATACTCAGCGATATTGTTCATCGATCTATCGATACAAATCCCTTGAAAACTCACTAACTTGTTGTTTGGAGCGAAAATGGCCCACACTGCAAAGGATAGATTCTGCGTACTACGACTAACACCATTAGCATATCCAACAAAGGGTTCCAAAGATTCAGAAATTTGCGACGAAATGTAAAGTGGATTAATAAAGTCAAGAAAACTCTAAAAAAAAACTAAGATAGTGAATGAAAATCAACAACATATATGTACAATATAATACAAAGAATTACTACGCTCATGATTAAGCATAGTAATGTTTCAGATACAACCCATTTCTGGGTTGCGCCAACAGAATTCTATTATAATCAACTAACTCATAGGCACCCTTAGCATGAACTCTTCTGAAAATATAGGGGCCATGCCATAATGGCTCAAATTTTCCTGTACCTATTACATCAGCGTCTTGTTCATGAAGAAGGACCAAGTTGCCCTCTGAGAAAATGTGAGGCTGGACATTTTTGTCGTATTGCGCCTTTATACGTCTCTTATGCGCTTCGTTGGCCAATTGGGCTTCATGACGCATTTCATCAAGATGGATGAGGTTAAAAAGACGCGCTTCTTCTTCTGAGGTGTCAGGTAACAATTCGATCACGAGTTTTAACGACGGTATTTCACATTGGATAGGCAAGATAGCTTCCAGACCATACAGCAATTGAAAGGGAGTAAATCTAGTTGCATTTCTTACCAAGGTTCGGTACGCCCACAAGGTGGAGTACAGGACCAAATGCCAGTTCCTTTTTACGAACTCCTATCATTCGTTGAAGCATACGTTTAAGAATATTGTTGATAGCTTCAACTTGTCCATTTGATTGCGAATAATAAGGAGTAGAATTATCATGTGACAATCCTAACTTAGCAGTCAACTCAGCCATCATGTGGTTGCGAAAATGCTTCCCATGATCTATAATTATAGCCTGCGGGACCCCAAACCGTGCAATAACATGATTAAAGAAAAACAATGCAGTTTCATGTTCTGTGTTGTTGAATGTAGGCACCGCTTCGGCCCATTTGGTAAAGTAGTCGACTACGAAAATACTATAACCATGCCCCCCGGATGAACGAGGGTTATAGGTCATGAAATCAATACCCCATTTCGAAAATGGTCCCACAGAGACAACTGGATGCACTAGCGCTGGCAGTTTGTAGATTTTACGATAAAAAATATAGCACGCGTGACAACTTTTGACTAAAAGAATGCATTCGCGAAATATTGTAGGCCAAAAGTAACTGGCGCGGAGTATCTTCTGCGTGGTAGCGTATTCAAATAAATGTCCACCATGAGCCCCAGCATGAAAACATTTAAAACATTTTCAGGCTCCTCATGAGTGAGGCACCTCCTTAAAATGGTATCGACACCATGACGATAAAGTGTATCGCCGACGATCAGATAATATTTGGCTTGGTATCGAATATGTCATTGGTCAGAGCGAGAGGTATCAGGTCAAAAAGTTTGAGTTTGGAGATAAATGATGAAATCTCCATACCAAGGACCATATGATCCGATCAGAAATAGAGACTCATCAGGAATTGATGGTTCTGACATAGTAGCAATACTGTTAGAGGGAAGGTCACAAAGAAGCTCAGCCAAAACTAAAGACTTATTTGACTTGGATTTGATAAATTCCAAATCAAATTCCTGCAAAATGACAATCCATTTTGAATATTTGCCCCCCAGCAGCTGACCTGATAAGATATAATTCATGGGGTTGCAATATGAAACGAAAGTGGTCTTTTGGAGCAGGATATAGTGGCGAAACCTTTGGATAGCTTGAACAGTTGCCAAGGCAAGTTTTTCTATGTATGAATACTTAACTTCCGTATGATTGAGTTTACGACTCAAATAATAGATCGAATGTTCTATCCCATTTTCTACTTGGACCAATACCATAGCAATGGTCATTTCGGTCGCGACGATATATAGGAAATAATCATTATGATAATTAGGGGGATACATTAATGACGCCCAGACAAGAGTATTCTTGACAGCATCAAAAGAAGTTTGCGTAACTTGGTCCCAATGGAAGGGAACCCCCTTTTTCAAAAGTCGAGTAAATCCTTTAGCCATTTCAGCATATTTGGGAATGAACCTTCTTAGGAAGTTAGCCTTTCCTTGAATTTTCTGTATCTAAAGTAAATTTGATGGCGTAGGAAAATCAAGAATGGCTTGAACCTTCAATGGGTCGATTCGAATTCCTTCTTTTGAGACTACGAATCCAAACAAACAACCAGAACCAACACAAAACACACATTTTTGTGGATTTAGGCATATTTTGTAGTGTCAGCAGCGTAAAAAGATGGCTCTTAAGTGCATCGGGTGATCAGTTCGATTTTGTGAATGCGCGGGTAGATCATCTAGACAATGTTGAACAATGTGCTTGATGTCATTAAAATCATAATCCATTGCTCTCTGAAAAGTTTCCTCGTCGTTATTTAAACCAAACGGTAGTTTCCTATAAGTGAATGTGCCCCAGGAACAGATGAATGTTGTCTTATGTTGATCCTCTAGGCGGATATTGATTTCATTGTAACCAGAAAATCCATCCATGAACGAAAAGATTTCACATCTAGCACAATCTTCAATAATTTGGTCGATAAAGGGAGTAGGATAGTTGTCTTTTGGACAAGCAATGTTGACATCCTGATAATCGACACACACTCTGATGGTTCCTTGCTTTTTCATGACAGGAACTATGTTGGAAACCCACTCAGTTAGTGGAACAAGGTAAATGAAACCAGCACGCAAAATTTTCTCAACTTCTGCTTTGATGGCAGTAGCCTTCTTTGGATGAACAGGACAAAGGCGTTGACGCACCGATTTGACATCAGGATACATATTAATAGTGTGTTCAACAATACTAGTATCTATGCCTGGCATTTCCTCATAAGACCAAGCAAATATATCACAGAATTCACGAAATAAAGAGCGATATATTTCTAGTTCTGATGGAGAACAAGACACACTCACATGAATATTTTCTGCAACGCCAGGTTTGGTCGAAATATCGATAGATATGGTTTCTTCAATATTTGACAGATTTCACTCGAAATCGATTGTATTAGTAGGTAAAGAATTTGAAAAGAAATTTTTGATTGATGGGTGATATAGTTCACTAAGATCATTTTCTTCATAATCAGGAAGATGGGAAAGATGATGATAATCTTCCCATGGTTCTCCTTCTGACATCATGGCTTCTAAAATATTCTCATCTTTCAAGAAAATTGAGGAAAATGGATCAGATGGAGTACCAAAATATAATGAACGATCAACCCAAACAACCAGCGATGCTGATTTCTGATTCGCCGCCCAAGCCAGATACATTGATTGCTATGCCAGCTCAATAGGGTTAGGCAGTATAATTTCATCCAACGTAACAATTTTAAAATCATTTGTACTCTCCCTTAAGCCAAATGGAGTGGAAGAGATCATGTAGAAGGTCTCTATATTTGCAATTTCTGCCGACGTCGTGGGCGGCTATAATGAAAAGGTTACCATAAGAGTGGAATCCTTTAAGGTTCCTACAACAATGTTCTGAAGTGCTAGTTGGGGTGCGTGAACGAACAAAGCACTTCCAGTTACCTGTGAAGCAGAGGCAAAGAAGGATAGTTGATTGATGACTGTAATTGTACCTTTATATGGAAAGGCGATCATTCTGAAATATGTAGAAACAATTGCAGTCATAACATATACCCATGGCCTTCCAAGTATAATATTATAGTCAAGGGGTCCGTCAACAACCTTGACATCAACATTCACTGTTTTTCCCCCTAGTTCAACATGCAGGTTATTAATAATACCATAAGGTTTATATGTACGTCCATCAAAAGCCTTCAACGTCGTTGATGATTGTGATATGCGTGGTGAGCCAAGTGACTTCCAACAATTTAGAGACATAATGCATGTAGATGCTCCCTCATCAATAATAGTGCGATGAACAAGGTGATTGAGAACATTTACTTGTATGGATAATGCCAATTCTGCTGGTAGTTGCGGCACATAGCCTGTATGATTAAAGACGACCAGGTTAGAATCAGTCGGATCAATTCCACCAATAGCCGAAAATAAAGCCTATTTCTGGGAGGGACAATTTTGTAATACCTCAAGAGCAGCCATAGCTTAAGGGGATTGAGCCAAATCTTCAACTATACTATAATTTTGAGCAGCTCTTACTCGAGGATTATATGTCGATTTATGAATTATTCCCTTTGGTGGCTTAATTGTCAATTCAGGAATAGCAGTAAGCGGTACTAATTCCATAGAAGGATTCGTAGTCGAGGTAGTGGGTTGATCAGTTGCCTGACTACCATAATATTTATTACGCATTGACACCAAAATATCTGTTGAAGTTTTTGTGACAGATAACATTAGTACTTGGGAACTAGAAGTTGGATCCATAGCAACCAAATTTGTGTCCATATTTGGAAACGGATCTGTCAACACAGTTGACGCATGAAAAGTCTTAATGATTTTTAGGACTTCAGCGCAGTGAGGACAATCCCAAAAAAAATGTTCCTCATTACAGATTATGCATGGATAATGATGTTTCCTAGGTCCAGACGATGCTTTTTCTTAGATTTCCCCTTTTTCTTACTTTCCGATTGCTTGTCACTTTTTCCCTTGTCAAATGATACGACATTAATTTTGGAAGAAGGTACAGGATCATATGCAATAGTATGATGTGTTCTTGCAGTACCAATCAAGCCGTTTCCGACATGAGAGTCCTTTAATTGAGGAGGAACAGTAAAATTAGATCGCGGCCCGTTAGGAATATTTTCATAGAGAGTGCCAGATTGAGTATATATCAAATCTAAATATTGGGCATGAGCAATGACTTGCTCTTCAGTGACGACACCACCCATAGCCACATCCTCGGTTATAGATGGTAACATGGACTTAATGAACCACTCAACAAGGAGCTGATCAGGAACAAATGTCTTAACTATTCTACGACGACGACGCCACTCATGAATATGATCAGAAATGTCAGTAGCATTAGTCTGTTTGAAATTGGTCAAGAGTTTCGTTCCAGTTTCATAATGTATGGGTAACTAGAAGTGAGTCAAAAAGGCAGTAGCTAGGGTAGTGAAATTGTCAAAAGAAGCTCTAGGTAATTCAATATACCATTTTGCAGCCAGACCAGTAAGCGTACACTGGAAAAGACGTAGTCAAATAGAATCATCATTCAGGGAGTTTGATGAACACCACAAATGATAAGTCATAACATGAGTCGACGGGTCTTCTCCAGGGTTTCCATTGAACTTAGGAATATCCGAGGGTAATTTGTGAGGTATCACCAGCCACCAAGGAGAATAGTTAATTAGATCATTGGTTAGCCAATTTAAATCTAGTAACTCTAAAGTTGCAACAAAGGGCAACTGTTTATTAAGTTCAGGTTAAGCATAGCCAGGGTATGATAGAATTGCTTGAGCAACAAGCCTTTGAGCACCAACATAAGGAATCTATTGTTGGTAACCCAGATAAGGGTTGTTTTGAAAAGCAAATGCTTGAGGATTTTGTTGCCCAAAACCTGGATATGATACTTGTTGAAATGAAGGTTGAGGCATTTGCACCTGAGGCTGCCAAGGGGTTTGTCCACCAATGTTATAACCCAAATTAGGATAACTTGGATTTTTTTGAGGATATGTATAACCTGGTTGTGGCTGTGACATCCCATAAAATGGTAAACCATCTTGTGAATAAATGATTCCAGGTACAGGTTGTTGTTGTAAGTTCACCGAAGGATTTGGAGTTTGTGACCCAATACTTAAGGGTATTGAGTTGAAGGACCCACCTGAAAAGGTTGTTGTACAACATTTTGATTTTGTAATAGGGGTAAAAATGTATGAACAAGTGGAAATTATGTGGGTGTAACAGGTTGAACTGGTTGATATGAGTGTACAACCGTTTGTGGTTGGATAGGCAGAGTGGGCTGCCATTGACAAACATTCATTTCAACATTAGGTTGACCAAAAAGTGATGGAGTATTGTCATAGTGGGTGACCAAACGTTGCCCCCCAGCATGAGGAGGATAATAAGATGGAAAATATTGCTTTCCAAATGCAGGGAGTCCAGTTGATATGGTACTAAATGGAATAGACCCAGAAGGACCAGCTTGATATTGCCCTGATGATGTGTATAAAGAATCAATTCGTTCAGTACTCACTATAGGTTTACCAGTTAGAATACCAGATGATGACATTCGTGAAGTCCATGGGTTTGAAGATGCATTAGAGAAAATTCCGGATAAAGATTTATAACTTGATGGGACCACAGGGCCACCATGAAAATATGACTTTGGTGAAGTTGTAAACATAGATAGTGTAGCGAGGGCGGGTACTGACGTAATTGGAACAGATGGCCCAACCGAATATGTTGGTTCAGGCATGGTTACTTGACCTAATGTATACCCTTTTGAATCGACGGGAATATGAATAGAAACAGGATCAACAAAAGCAAAGGGTGGTGATTGAGGAAAAGACTCGTACAGGTAAAGATCCTCCCCAAAATGGGTTGGAGTTAAAGGTGTCTTGTCTTGTGGGATTTCTTCAATCGAAATCAAACCAAGGGGAAGTATTTCACCATCAGGCCCAAAGTATATTTCAGGAGGTTGATTGTGTGATATAGGAGACTCAATAGCTACAAGAAATTGTGGGATGACCAATGTAGGAACAACTTCCGGTTGTTCGACTTCGGGATTCAGATGTTCTAGCAAAAAGGAGACAAGATCTAGATCAACTTCTAGTTGAACAACGTCGGGTCCAGGAGGTATGGTCTCACCAATTGGATGGATCGTGACCATGGGTAGCTGTGAGGACTCTGTTTCGACAATAGTTGACGAACTAGGATGTGTAGAAACTCTGGTATATGAGAAGATGGTGTTTCACCAGAGGTACTAATAGTACTTGATTCGGTAGAGTGTTGTCTCCTTCACCAACCAGGAGTAACTTCTAGTGGTGAAGGTGGTTTCAAAGCTAATCTATGCGATCGATGGTGGAAAGGATTTTGTTCTTCCACGATTACTGATTTATTTTAACCAAAAACAAATAAACAAAACAAAAGGGTAATAGTAGGCAAAAGGTTTACCAAGAAACTATGAACTGCAAAATACCTCTTGGAGAACCAAGAAGTACGGGCAGACAATCTCCCCGAATGCTGTGTTCAGTGTATCATAATTTACAAGGCGGGTTCACTATGGATGGATAACAACCTAAAGTTGTCCTCCCAAATATACCCTAAGGTACGTGGAGGCCCAAGTCCATATTAGCACTGTCTAATGCAAAACCGCACAGTGAGAGCACCCCTTTATACTTTTTGTACAGTAACACAACCTGATATACTCGAAAGTACGTGGACGAGCTACGATATACTTATGTACGTGGAGTGAAGTATCACACTTGAAATGTATCACATACAATTAATGACAGCTTCTATGTTTTACGACGTTGGAACACGTCTCTAGCCTAGACCTTCTAAATGTTATCGTTATGGTTCCAATGCTTTGTTAGGTAAATTGAGATAAATTTTAAGTTCATCTTGTTTAACAATTTTTCTTTCAAGATTCATCGCGATGATGTATTGGAAATTCCTAGAATGAAAACTAAAATGATAAGCAATCTTTCACTTTTAGTTTTTCAATGAAAATCCTAGCTACTAGAGGGAAAGAGAAATCAATTTGAGAGCAAACAATCAAAGAGCACAAACTAAAATGCAGCTTTCCTAATTGTTCCTTTTGCAAAACACACAATCCACTACATGCAAATGCAGGTTTTTCTTTTCAGTCCCTTTAATGTTATAAATGCAGAAAAGGAAACTAAGTGCATAAAATCAATAAAAACAAATGCCTTTTACTTTTGAGAAATGAATAATTTAAACAACAATTTCTCTTTTGAAGGAAAAATGAGGAATTTAACAACAATTTCTCCTATCAGGAAACAAAGAATTTAATGACAATTTAATTTTTCAAAAGCAAATGGATCTAATGTAGTAATGAAAATACTTTGAAATTAATCCGTCAATGATAAAGAAAAACGCTTTAAATAAACATTGAACAAACTTTTATTTCAAAGGAGGAAGGAGTAGGTAAGGTCACTGGTCAATCTGAGGTATCAGGCTCTTTAAAACACAATAAACAATCAAACTAAAAGCAAATGCAATGACAAACTCAATGGAATTTGGTTGATTCTAGGGGGCAACACAATCTCTAAGGGGAGACAGTGCGTTGCAACGCACCCCTGGAAGGGAGACAGTGCTATGCAAAGCACTGTGTCTTGTTCAACAGTGCGTTGAGCACAGTCGGAGAACGAAAACTCAATTGTTTAGCACACTTCTAATGCAATTTTTTATTTCAAAAAGCCTAATATTTCTGATTAAATGCTACTGGGTGAATAAAAAGAGGAAAATAGAGGTAAATACACTAAGGATGAAGGGTAAATTCCCCAGTGGAGTCAACAATTTGTTATGCGGAATTATGGATTACAGATAAAACATTCTTCCCTAGATGTGGTGATCATCTAGAACAACAGGTTAAAGACTTTGCAACTAATTTTCCTAACAATAAATAGACACATAGAACATATCAAGAAACTTACTTGGAGTCCAAGCGCTTCCAATTATCCTTCTGTCGCTCTTGCTCTAGCTTCAAATCCAAGCTAGATCGCCAAAATATTTCCTGCAAAGATGAACACTAAACAGCAAAAGATAGCAATAATACAGATTTCTATTCAAGCTATTCAGTTAAATCAATAAAACATGAACCATATACATCAGATAATAATTCATAATATGAAAGACAGAAGCTTATACAAATACATATGTGGGAAAATAAGCAGCAATATTTATTAATGGATAGAAGGGGAGGTTACAACCCAGTGATTGATTTAGTGTCACCATCTCCACCAACATCCTAGCCTCCTCACAATGCACATCTCTCTAGCAGCATGTTACATAAATCAACTCCTCAATTGAAATTCCACCAGCATTTCTCTACTCAAATTCTTCCCTACCAAGCACTAGGGTATGTGCTTAATTTATAGAGGAGATGAAGGTATTTTTACAATCAATGAATTTCTAATAATAGGCAAGACATGTTCCCAGCCTCAGAGATATCAAATGGACACATGGATTCGAAGTTTGACACATGTGAACTCTTATAGAAGACACTGGCCAAGTGGAGATTCCGAAACAATGAGAATTTTGCTCCCAATGTGACCAACACACCCATGAGTGTTGAGAAGTGCTTTGCAAAGCACCCTTGAGTGGGGTTACCTGCATATGCAATGGACTTCATCCCTTGAGTGGCAACGTTGGTGAGCTCTCATATGATATAATATAAACTTCAAATCTTGGAAACCTTTGCAAATGGAAGTCATAGATGATTTTTCCTTGTTCTTTGTCTTAGGGCATGTAGCAACTAAAATGATAGGGGATGATAGACCCTATTCATTGGTTCTGGAGATGATGTCCAGTTAACCAGGTCATTGGGAATGGTGCCCAAATTGACCTATAACAGTCTGCATGTAGGAGGAGGCTTTGGATTTGGTAGAGTTCCCAGTGTCTAGGATCCAATGTCTAGTATCTTGCTCCATGTGTGTGTAAGGAATGTACCTCTGGGATTGCCTTACTTGTTCCTCCGTGTCAGATATTTCTCTTAGAGCAGTCGCAGGGATTATATCCCTATATCTTTCTATAGCTTCTCTAGCAATTAATTGTGCGCGAGTACATGAATGGTAGGGGGAATGAAGTTGGGAGGATAGGAAGGGTTAAAACGTCCCTGCCTACCTCTGCAAGATGACCTGGATAATCTATGTCTAGACATGCAGAGGAGAGGGAAAACCAAATACTAGGCAGAAGGGGAGAGTTGCTTAATAAAACAATTGAGACAGGGGAAAGGGGAAAATGAAGGTAAGAAGGGTAACCCATAAACACAAGGATGGTGTAAAAATTATACAAACATATGTATATAAATGGATTTAATCTTATCAAGAAATGCACTAAAGCTAGATATTGAATCCTTCTACAAATCAATTGCAGAAAATAAACACGGTCTCCAATCACAACAAGTAAAGAAAGAAGAAAAGCAAACCACAACAAAGATATTTTCTCGGGGAAAGCTTGCTGCTCAAAACCCCTCTATCTTCTATTGTATATTTCACAAGGAATCATGAAACAATTACAATGTACTCTTCTCACAAGAGTCTCCTGCAATCTTCCTATCGTCTAACACTGATTCAGACAAAATTGAGCCAAAACTTAGCCAATTCTCAACCTGTCTTCAACCTGCCTTGCTCATGCAATTCATGTGGAATGAAATCCCTATTCTTTAGGAATTTCAGCCTTCCAAAACTGCGCAAGCATCATGGGAAATCCAATGGATGTCTAGTTGCATGCGGGCAACCTACTAATGATACAACTGATAGTCAACATCCCTTTAACCTTTGTCTCAACTGGGTCTCTACTAGAACTGACATCCATGCAGCTATTAATAGTAAATCATTAGTTGCATGGCATATCACTGATTGTGAATTAAATCATTAAATCTGATTTAATTCACTTGATCTCTCACTAGTGCAACAAACAGTTACAACTAGTCCAACTGACTTTAACTCACCTAACTGAGTTAGCTGATTACTCATGCTTTAAACTAATGCACCAACTACAATTTGAACTCCATAACTAATAGAATCACTCTACACACCTCACCAATCACCCTCAACTCGAAATACATGAGCTAACTGAGTTTATCACACTCACTTAACTATTACAAGTGATTATGAGATAAGATTACATTTTATTGTCCAAATTAATTAAGGCAAAATTAAATTAGACATTGCACCAATTTATTAAATTAAATTGGCCATCACACTAATGTATCACTAGTACCTGTGGTCCCACACTAGTGTGTGTGCTGCAATTTCTTGTTGACCTTCAACACTCCCTCTCAACAAGAAAGGGATTATCTACCACCCCGATCCTGCCTCTATGGTATTTGAATTTTCTCTTGGCGAGCGCCTTTGTCAGAATATCTGTATCCTAATCTTCCGTGGGAATGTACTAAAGTAACATAATGCACCTCTAAACACAATCTCTGAGATGGTGGTACCAAATGTCTATGTGCTTGGACCTATCATGGAATATCAGATTAACCGAGTGTTTAATGCAACTCTGGTTATCACAATGTATCACCGTCGGATCCATCTGAGAACCAAACAAACTAACTAGGATCTTTCTCATCCAGATGGCCTCACATGCAGCTTCACTTGTTTCCATGTACTCTACCTCGACTGAACTGAGACCCATGGATCGCTACTTCCTATTGTCAACCCTATGTTGAAGATCCCTCCTGATGTGCTTTTTATGTCTGATGGATTTCCTGCCCAATCTTCATCTGTGAAGCCTTGAAGCTTCAATCCCTCTGTCCGTATGTACCGTAATCCATACTCTGTAGTGCCCCTGATATATCTCAATATGTGCCTCCCCGCCTTCCAAAAGAGATTGGTCGGCTTAGCCATAGCTTGACTCAATTGGTTAACTGCGTAGCAAGTGTCTGGTCTGGTGTTCACCAAGTACATCAGTGAACCCACTAGCTTCCTGTAGAGAGTAGAGTCCACTTCTTCTCCTGAAGTAGCATCCTTTTCCCTCCAATTTCCTGGAAGAGGAGTCTCCATGGGTTTACATCTCTCCATGTGAAACTTACCCAGAATCTCTTTGGCATACTTGCCTTAAGAAACAAATAGTTCATCATCCCGCTGCCATATTTTCAAACCAAGGAAATAGTGAAGGAGTCCCAAATTCCTTCATTTCGAACTCCCTTGCAAGAATTTATCATTTTCTCATCACCTGTCAAAATTAGATCATCAACATAAAATATTATAATCAAGAGCTTACCATCAACCACAATCTGGTATAGGTTTGAATCCGCTTCACTTTTGGTGAAGCCCAACCTGGTGAAATAGTTGTCAATCCGAGTGTACCAAGCACGAGGTGCTTGCTTCAGACCATACAATGCTCTCTTGAGTCGGCACACATGCAACACACTGTCAAAGATCTCGAAAACCTTCTGGCTGCTTTATGTACACTTCCTCCTCAATAACTCCATTGAGAAATGCAATTTTCACATCCATCTGATGAATGTGCCACCCCATCTGCACTGAGAGTGCAAGGATAGATCTAATGGAAGACTATCTTGGAATCGGTGCAAAAGTCTCCTAATAGTCAATCCCTTCAACTTGTGAGAATCCCCAGCCCACAAATCTAGCCTTGTACTTCTCCACACTCCCATTTTGCGCTTGCTTCACCTTATAGATCCATCTATATCCAACCACTAATTTTTCGACCGGTCTTGGGACAAATTCCCATGCATTGTTCTTGACGATGGAGTCATACTCCTCAACCATAGCGTCAACCCAAATTGTTTGTTGCACTGCTTCCTCAAAGGAGGATCGTTCTATCACAATACACTTTCTCATAAGAGCCATGTATCCAGTAAACTTTTCTGGAGACTATCTCTGTCTGCGCAGTGAAGTAGGTGCTCCTACATGCTCTATCGCATCAAGTCTCAATCTATTAGCTTCCATGATGCGCCTTCTACCATTTATGGTGGATGGCTCTGCATGATTGTTTTCTGCCACTCCATGATCCTCCACATGTGGCTGCTCCACATATTAAGGTTCATTCTTTGGAACCAATGTTTCCTCATCTACATGCAAATCCAACTCCCTAAGGGACAAATGCATGGCTTTCTCCTCATCAAATTTTATATCTTGTCTCACAACAATCATCCTAGTGTTTGGAAAATACACCCGATAATTGTGGGGAGTAGATAAAAATTCTTTCGGATTAATCACATCATTAGGATTAGGTCAAGTTTCGAACCAGCTAATGTGGTTCATCCTCAGGACAAGGTGGAGAGACTAATCTTAACGGCTAGTTCTTAACAGCTAGTCTTAACGGCTAGTTCTCAACGACTATTTCCAGGTAATGATGCATCTCCTCTATTTATTCTTTGAGATCGATTAGTCTCTCCACCTTATCCTAAGGATGAACCACATCAGCTAGTTCGAAACGTTGACCTAATCCTAACGATGTGATTAATCCGAAAGCGTTTTTATCTACATTATGGATCACAAAAGTCTTAGATCTAACAAGTTGTGGGGAGTATCAGTGTACCCCACAAATATCCCAATCTCAGCTATTGGTTCGAGCTTCTTTCGGGCGTCTCTTGTCACATGCACATAAACATATGAGCCAAAATTTTAAAATATGAAGCATCAAGTTTCTTACTAGAAAAAGCCTCCTATGGGGTACTCATGCCAAGTATCCGATGAGGACTACAGCTTTTCACAAATACCACTATGTTGCATGCCTCCGCCCACAGATGCAACGGTAGGCCCTGATCAAGCAACATCGCTCGTGCTGCACCCACAATTGTTCTCTTCTTTCTTTCTGCGACCCCATTCTATTGTGGGTTATGAGGCGCAATCAACTCTCTCTGAATTCCTTCTTTGCTACAGAAGTTCTTGAATTCATTGGAGATGTAATCACAACCATTTTCGCTCCTAAGAAACTTCACATGCTTCCTCATGTCTATCTCCACCAGTGCTTTGAACTCAAGAAATTTTGAGAACACCTGATCTTTCTTTTGCATGAAGTAGATCCAACACTTTCTAGAAAAATCATCAACAAAGATCACATAGTACTTATGCTTTGTTGTTGAAGCATTAGAGAATGGTCCACACACATCTGAGTGAACTCTCTCAAGGATTTTCGAAGCTCGGTTCTCCTTCTTGTGAAAACTAGCCTTTGCATACTTCTCCATAGTACATCCCTTGCAAGTGTCTATCTGTGCAAGATTACCCTTGGGAAGACCCGTAGAAATCTGTTGCATGACCTTCAATGGTCTGTGATGTAGATGGCCCAATCTCCTGTGCCATAACTCACCCTCATCCCGGTTCACCACTTTTTCCACCTCACCCGTCAATGTTGTGCAGCCATCTACATCAAGTTTATAGAGATTCTTCACACAAGCCCCAATCTTCTTGGCTTGTCCTATGGCTTTGTGTCGAAGGAAAGCTTTCCCTTCACTGAACACCACAACATAGCCTCTATTCTCCAACATTGCGACTGAAACTAAATTTGTCTTCAAGCCCGATACATGCATTACAACTTTTAATAAGAAGGGTTTACCTGACTATCTCTGGAAGGTAATTGTACCAATCCCGGTAATACTGTACCGCTCGTCATCACCCATTTCGATATGCATCTGGAGGTCCTTCTCCTCTAAGTTACTGAAATGTTCTTTGTCTCTCGTCATGTGGAAAGATGCACCACTATCCAAGTACCACACCGATCCCATTGCACTTGACACCATACATGCAATGAGCGAGAAGTCAAGCTCAAATTGTGAGGCTAAAGCCTCACCAGTTACAGATCCTGAAGCCTTCTTGTTCTTCTTCTTTTGTGGACAATTAGTGGCATAATTTCCATGCTCATGACAGTGAAAACACTTCACTCTGGACATGTCGCGCTTCTTCCCATATTTTCCAGACTTAGATTTGGAATGAAATTTCTTTCCTTTTCCCTTCTTTGCCTTAGCATCTAAAGCACAATTTTCTTCATCATTTGTCTTAGATGGAGATCCATCCCTGGTATTCTGCCTGAATTCTTCTTGCACCAAATCCGACCAAAGTCGTTCCCAATCTGGCAGCTTCTCCCTCCCATTGATAGAGTCCTGATAACTATGCCAACTCTTGGGAAGTCCTAGAAGAGCTAGGCTCACCAAGTCATCATCCACGATAGTAATTCCGACACTCCCAAGCTCATCTCGACATTGGACAAACTTTGTTAAATATTTCTGAATAGTGTCGCCTTTCTCCATTTTGATTTTCCTGAGCTTGTCCTTCAGTGCCAATTTTCTATGATCACTACTGCTCTGAAACAGATTTTTCAAAGCTTTCCACATTGCATATGGTGTCGTTTTTCCATGGAGACTTGAGATAATGTGGTCTCGTACTCCCTCTAGTAAGATCCTTCTCGCCTTTGCAACCTTCTTTTTCCAAGCTTCAAGATTTGCGGCATCTGCTACAGTGAGTTTGGGAATGTCATTATCAATGAATTCTTTCAACCCATTGTCCTCTAGTACTGCCTCCATCCTGTATTTCCACACAATATAGTTAGATCTTCCCTCAAGTGCATGCTCCAATCTCAAGCCATTGAAAGCTAGTTTGATCCTGATTTGCCTGTCGCACCAAGAATACTTTTGCAAATTTGAATCTTATTCAGTCACAAACTCAGCTTCTCCTCCACTATAGTGATTTCATGTGCTCTTATACCATGTATAAATTATACAAACATATGTATATCAATGGATTCAATCCGATCAAGCAATGTACTAAAGTTAGATATTGAATCCTTCTACAAATCAATTGCGGAAAATAAACATGATCACCAATCACAACAAGTAAATAAAGAAGAAAATAAAACCACAACACATATATTTTACAGGGGAAATCTTGTTGCTCAAAACCCCTCTATCTTCTATTGTATATTCCACAAGGAATCACAAAACAATTACAATGCACTCTTCTCACAAGAGTCTCGTACAATCTTCCTATTGTCTCACACCGATTCAAACAAAATCGGGCCATCACTTAGCCAATTCTTAGCCTGTCTTCAACCTTCCTTGCTCACACAATTCATGTGGAATGCAATCCCTATTCTTTAGGAATTTCAGCCTTCCAAAACTGCGCAAGGATCATGGGAAATCCAATGGATGTCTGGTTGCATGCGGGCAACCTACTAATGATACAAATGATAGTTAACATCCCTTTAACCTTTGTCTCAACTGGGTATCCACTGGAACTGACATGCATGCAACTATTAATAGTAAATCATCAATTGCATGACAGATCACTGATTGTGAATTAAATCTGATTTAATTTACTTGATCTCTCACTAGTGCAACAAACAGTTACAGCTAGTCCAACTGAATTTAACTCACCTAACTAAGTTAATTGATTACTCATGCATTAAACTAATGCACCAACTGAAATTTGAACTCCATAACTAATAGAATCACTCTGCATGCCTCACCAACCACCCTCAACTCGAAATACATGAGCTAATTGAGTTTATCACACTCAGTTAACTATTACCAGCGATTATGAGAGAAGACTACATGTTATTGTCCAATTTAATTAAGGGAAAATTAAATTAGATATTGCACCAATTTATTAAATTAAATTGGCCATCACACTAATGTATCGCTAGGACCTGTTGTCCCACAATAGTGTGTGTGCTGCAATTTCTTCTGACATTCAACGGATGGGGTGAGCATGAGTGCAACAGGAGGTGGGACACATGAAAAATGGGGGAGGAGGGCATAGGCAAGGGAGAGATGACCAAAAGGTCGACTAGAGGGACAAGGGAGGGGACTAGAGAGGGGCGAGAGAGGAGAGCAGCGAGAGAAACAAAGAGAGGAAATTAAAACATAAACAAACCCCCAAAAATAGTTAAGCCTAGCAAGGGAAGAGAAAACTAGATTCTTATAAAACCTAAAAATGAAATAAAAACATTGATAAGAGAATTCAAGATTGAAACAAGATTCTAAGGGGGAAAGACCAAGAGACCGAACTTGCAAGTACTGGTTGCTCTGTGCGAGGTCACTAGAGAAGGAGAGAAGAGTCAAAAGCAATCGCTACTCAGGATCAAGATCAGACTCCCTAACCTCAATAGTTGTATGGATTAAATCTACTAATCCAAGAGCTTCAAATTTTGTTTCTCTCCCACCATGGTTGGTTGCTTATAAGCATGTAGGGGTGCTCTCTTTTGACCAATCGGTCTCCTTCTTGCCACCTTTTGCCATTATTTGATGGTTATAGTCCATGACCTCCCATAATGAGCAACCACCTTCCTTCACTTTGTGAAACCCTATGCGAGTGTACCTTCCCTAAAATTTGCATGAACTAAATTTGCGTCACTGCAAAAGCCAATAACTTACCACATACTTGTCTCCTCATATGGTGGCTTGGTGTCCATGCACATTACTAAGTGGAATGCAAATTGTCTTCCCTTATACTCACATCAATTTTCATCTCAAGATAAAGTTGAATGACCCATCAACACACCCCTCATCGTAAACTAATTAAAAAATAATTATTTTTTTTAAATTTAATTATATATTTATTTTTATACATCTCAAAATTTCAAATAAACATTAATGTCATTGAAATTTCAATACAACCCAATTTTTAACCTTTAAATAAAATACTACCTACCTCAATTAATATTACAAATTCTAATTTTATATTATAAAATTAGTTTTTAACAAAATAATACTTCTTTTTAATAAAATTATAAACCTCATATTCCTGTGATGTATTTGAAATTTTCTATTCTTAAAACTTACAATCTATACAACACCAACAATACTAAATACATCAATAAAAACATAACATAATCAAAATTGGAATTTGATTTAGTAAAAGGTTCATAAAGTGTTGCACCATTTTTATTATTTGTTATATTTGAATTATTTAAGGTATTAGTTGTATCATTTATATATTTATATTTATTAAATATTTTCAAAAAAATCTATTCCACAATTCAACCTTCAAACTATATTCCTACCCTTCATAATATATCGTTAAAGCACTGTGGAAAATAAATAATATGAAATGACAAGGGAAATGGTCATTGTCATAAAAAGAAAGAAAGAGCATCTTCTCAAAGTAAAAGATATTTAGGTTCACTAGTTTTGTGGGCCATCTCTTTTAATCCGAAACAAAAGAATGCAATGAACCATGTCCCATGGTTAGTCTTTGATGACAAACATTCAACCAACAAAATGGCCACAACTTCAAATTTCAAAGGGAATAATGATATTCTCATTAGGATAACTAAAAAGTTGACCATGAAATCAAATTATAGTTAGAAGGAAAAATCCTTTATCCCCAACTAAGGGAAAGAATTTTACTCAATTACTTAGTTGACGACATAGATATATCAAAAAGAACATTAGTGCCTTGGACCCTCGCAACATAGAAAAGGATTCCCCTTCCCATTAGAGTTTGAAACACAGAATAAAAGGACAAATGTCCTTTGCTACCCCACTTAGAGAGTGGATTCTAGCACACCTAATTCAGGGAATCAACCATTATTCATATCCCTTTGCACAAGAAATGGATTTTCAATGATTCTGAAAAAATGGGCATAAATAATTTTTTTACCATGGTTTTACATCTTTACTTTTGGATTTTACAATGGTTTTATATCTTTACTTTTGGAATTGTTTTATACTTAAATACTAAATATTCTCCTTAATTTTAAAAAGTATAATATGTATTTTATTTAATAATTTTAATATTTTTATAGATAGAAAATTAAATTTTGATGAATAAAACATTTTCAAACACTATATCATCCATTCATAAAGTCATAAGTGATAAGACTTTGATTTTGCTTCCCTTCCTTTTCTTTGAATGACAAGGGAAACTTCTTCGAAATAACAAAGAGAATTGTCCTTTTGTTTTGCTTTCTTTGAATAAGTAAAACTTCATGGAAATAATAAAGAGAACTGTATGCTTGCTTTTTAATAATCTTCAAATACATTGTGACAAAAATTATCATATTACTTTCTAAAGAAAGAGGTAGTAGGTTTATGTAAATAACAAAGAGAATTTTATGCTTGCTTTTTAATAATCTTCAAATATATTATCTTCATCATCTCATAAAATTGTGACAAAAATTATCATACCTTTTTCTAAAGAAAGAGGTAGTAGGTTTATGTTGTTTTTTTCTAACAAGTTGAGGGCACCTTGAAGTTGAAATATAAAGTTGGCTTCTACATCAATAATTTACAAGAAGAATTTATTTTTATATTAATTTATAAATTGAGGATAGTTTAAAGTTGAAATATAAATTTTGTTTCTACATTAATAATTTATAAGAAGATTTTATTTTTATTTTTTATTTTTATTTTTATTTTGATTTATAAGAAGATTTTATTTTTATTTTTTATTTTGATTTTGATTTTGATTTATAAGAAGATTTTATTTTTATTTTTTATTTTGATTTTGATTTGATTTTGATATTGATTTGATAGTGTTATTTTTCACTTTAATATTAAAATTATGTTTTGTAGATTTTTTTGGATGTGGTAATTTTTTAAATAGTGGAAAAATCTATCATAATTTAGTTATCAAATTAGTAGTGGGGATAATTATTACTGACTACTATATGTGAATATACGCTAACTCATTATCATTATTCAAGGGATACCACACCACCTCGAACTACTTGTAAGTGGTCCATAAGGAGACAAGCTTACACTCTTACCAAGTGCCATTGAGTCTTGGGTTGTTAACATGTTTCCTTACATCTGAGGAAGACAAGCTCTTAACCGAACAAAAATAGTTTTAAGACGTACTCCAAAGCCTCACTTGTGGTAATTATAATCTTTTTACAATAATAATATACCTTATATTGAAATTTTATTTTATATAAAAGTTACTGTTTTTTTTTTTCTAGATACATTACTAAAACTAAATAATTCATTTTAAATTGTTAAAGTGCATTCAAGTGCATTATTTTTGTTTCGCCTACTAAATTAACTTTATTGTAACAAACCTTACATAAATCTTACACATCCATTTTTTCAAAACTTTGCAATTTATTAGGTAAGTATGTAATAATTATTTTTCTCTTTTTATTTTTTCTCTTTCTTTTTTTTCTTTTGTATTATTGTTATTATTATTTTAACTTGGAATGAAAGCACAGGAAACCCAAAGCATTTTATCACATTTCGTAGATGGTAAGCTGGGTAAATTTTCAACCTTGATTATAGAGCTCGCCCCTAAAAAAAATCTTAAAAAATTTAACATATAATAAACAACAATATTAAATAACTTCACATTTCTCTTTAAATGGCTTGAGCTAATCCTTGAAGCTTTTCTCTTTTTATATAATAAATATATAATATATTTTTAATTAATTGATATATATATATATATATATATATATATATATATATATATAATAAACATCTACTTAATAATTACCTAAAACAATATAATATCATTATATATATTTTTAATATATACATGTTTTTGATAATTTATAGAAATTTATATAAACTCTACATTAATGGGAGTGTGAATATATACTTAACATGGAGTGGGAGGTGTAAACTTTATACTCCTCTCTTGTAGATAGCTTAAAAAAAAATATATTGCTTGTGAGAAAATGTTAATTACTCTTTCACTAAATCAATCTCAATGTGAAATTATAGAAATGTAAAGTGGCACTAAACTTGCCTTCATCTTGTCATGCTACTTTCTATTGGAATTGTTATAGTGATAATGTTCTAATCCATAAGTTGATGGTATCTCTAATGAATGTATACATACAAGTCCAAGCATTAGTTTAAAGATAGGCTTTCCTTCATTTTTAATTCCGCCTTACTAGCACTTCAAATCTTTGAACTTTGTAATTCTATGTTTCATGCTTTAAATATACAAAATAAGAAAAAGAAATGGTCCAAACACAACATCAATGCTTCGATAGTTAGGAAAATTACTACCAAATTTACATAATCTCTCAAGAGTTAATCTATTGTGAGGGTATTTGGTGAAATTCTCTTTTTTTTAGAGTCATATTTAAACCTCATCGACATGTTTCAAGTATAAAGGTTGAGTATTTGGACCTGTAATAAATTCATATTCTATTTTGTCATTTTTTTAAGAGAGTTATATTTAAACTTCATGGACATGTTTCAAGTATAAGGTTGAATATTTAGATCCGTAATAAATTCATATTCTATTTTGTCATGTTTATGTTTAATGGTTCGAAACTCTAATCAATACACGGTTGTTGAAACTTATTTGTTATTCTATACTTTTGTTTGGAAACACACATTAAGATCTTGAATTTTATAATTTTATATTTCATTTATAAAAAAACAAATTTAAAAGAAGGTGATCCTTACCATTTATGATTAATGGTTTCTATTTTTATTAAAACAAATGTAATATAAAAATATAGATTTGTACAAAGAGTGATTTTATTTTTTTTACATTTAAGCTAATCAAAATGTAAATATCTAAGGTTGTACTAGGATTGTTTTCATTGTTAGACTATACGAGGTTTCATTAGTTGCTCAAGAGGGGGTGGCAATATTCCTCTAGTAAGGTTCAATTCGACATTTTTCATGGTAAGTTAATTTAGCTTGAATATGGCGACATTCACAATAAAGTGTTAAAACAACATTCCACTTCATGGTTCCAGCTTGCCCATGCCATCCTTACAAGGCTCATGGGAATTCACAATCTTATGGACAATTGAATGCCCCTCTTGGTAAGGATTGGGTACTCAAACATGTTAAAAGAGCACATTTTACAATCCCCCATGTTTTCATGCCAGTTTTTAAACTTGATTTTAATTTAAAATCATCACAAATGTTTAAAGGTGAACGAAACTTCTTAAAATATTTACATGTTTCTTTAAGATAGTTTTTTGAATTGAGTGAGTTCAATGGTTAAGAGCATGTGTTTCTAAAGTCATAGGTTCAATCCAAAAAGAGCTAAAGTATGTACACTTCCATAGATTTTACCAGTTAAATCGTTGGATGGAAGAAGGTCCCTTATCCCAGAAACAAAAAGGTCTCATGCACCAATTCAATGTCTAGCTTAGTTGTAACCTTAACATTAAATTATTATTATTGTTATTATAATGTATGAATGAATAACTCAACTCTCATGTGTTCAAAATCAAAACTTAATATATTTTCATAACAATGCTATACATCAAAATTTATAGTTAAAATTTTATTCATTAAATATCAATTTTAATATACAAAGAATTTTTAAATAATTTATTATGATGAAAAGAAACAACATTGTTTTTTTATTCTTTTATCATAATTTCCTTACACCTTTAAATAATAAAATTTTGTTAAATCTATACATCTTATTTTCTTTACGCATATCTTATTTCCTTTATTTCTTTTTCAATCGAAAAAAACAAGATGCCTTCATTAATTAAAAGAGGAAATCACATAATTTTGTAAAATTGGATTATCGACAACATAGTTCTCGGACTTACCATGGAAATAGAACATCAAAATTGCCAATTGAAAGTTAACATAGACCAAGATAGATCAAAAAGAGCCGAGGAGAATTATGAAATCATCACGGCGAGACAAAAATAACTTGAGAGCAAGAAGCCAAGACACCCTGTAGATGGATAACAAACATTTCACAGGGCAAAATGGGAAAAGAGAGATAAGCCCAGACTAGGACATGTTGCCTCTCAAATTGTACACAGAATTGCGACAATGCGTAAGGTGGAGATTAGAGTGACAACCCCTGCCTTAGCGACTCCAAATCCTTTGCGTCATGTTGTCGCTCAAATTGTACACAAAATTGCGAGAATGCTCACGACAGAGATTAGAGTGACAACCCCTGCCCTACGTGTTGTCCCAATTAT
The DNA here is from genome assembly GCA_034641835.2 of Pinus albicaulis. NCBI lineage: Eukaryota > Viridiplantae > Streptophyta > Pinopsida > Pinales > Pinaceae > Pinus > Pinus albicaulis. The sequence continues at coordinate 1,373,062,932 of CM076579.1, forward strand.
GTGTATAGTTTGAGTGATAACATGACGCAAAGGATTTGGAGTCACTAACAACTTCGTCGATCAAGAGCTCAAAAAATATCAGTCCATTCTGGAGGGAGACCCCGCACTTCGAGAGAACATTCGCCTCCAGGTTCTGTTCTCGAAACACGTGAAGGAAGGAGATTTTGGTGAAAGCAGGCAACATGGCCATGATATTAACCATCCAATGATGGAGGGAGGGAATTTCAAGAGAAAATTCCCCCTGTACCCAATCGATCACGATATTTGAATCCCCAACAATCTTGATCTCATTAATGGTGGGCCATATTGCACATTGGAGAACTCCCCACAGAGCTACAACATATGCCCTACAATTATATCTAATCCCTCCATGCCAGAAGAATTGAAATGCACGAGCAGGGAAAATTTTGATGAAAGCTCCACAACCACATCGACCCCGAGCTGAGGCCCCATCAAAGAAATCAACAAGGAGCGAGTCTTCCAGGTCCTTGAATGAAACAGATCAATAAGAAGGTCTCGGAACCTAAGGGTCAATCTCATTGAAGTATGAAATGATATTGGGACATGTTTCCAGAATATCTGGGGGCTCGTTTTAAAAAATACAGGCATTTATGAATCGCCAAATACCCCATAAAACATACAACGGGAGGCTTTTGTATGCTTTTAGCCAAGAAGGTCAGAATTGGAGGCACAAAATTATAGAGGTACGATCCACCTGCATATTGATTTTGGGAAGAAAACCAACTTCCTCCCACTCTACAATTGCAAAAGGGCACAAAAAAAAAATATTGTAAGCAATCTTCAGAAGCATGACCACATAGAATACAATGACCCGGTCCATGGAAACCTCTCTTTGACAATTCTCCCAGATGAGAATGAAATTGTGAAGAGTCAACCAGGTGAAGCATTTGAGTTTGAGAGATGCGTCCCAATTCCACATACTCACATTCCATTCGGAAAAAGTGTTAGGCCTATTGTTGTCGGAGATATATGAGTAGATCTCACTGATTAATATGTTGCAAGTGGCTACACGACCTCCCTAAGCAAGCTTATCTGCCCTATGGGACAAAGTGCTCCCTGCTTCACATAACTTAATCATGTAAGCTTCCCATTCAAATGCATGTTCTGCAGGAAACCCAATCTCCTACGAATGCGGTTAGGAGGAAAAGAGGACCAAAGTGGGGACCGAGACTTCAAATTCACTAAGTTGAGTATGCATAGTTGGTTGAGGGAGAAAATTATTTGTGGAGTGAGGATATGGTCTCCAAATAAGTCCTTAATTGGGTCTAAACCAATAAATGCCTTCATTCCATTACCCACTTGCCAGCTTAAATTTCCACAAAGCCATGGCTTGGCTAGCATCATACTAAGTCAGATGTGTGATGCTCTCCCTCCAAAGGGGGGCCCTGCAACAACCCAATATTCCAAGCTTAAATGCTAAAGATATTTCCCATAGATTATTTCTTGCCAAATACCTTGATCATTAAAATAACGCCACAAATTCTTAGAAAGAAGAGCTAGATTAAATCACCTAGAATCCCTCAAGCCCCATCTGCCTAACTCAGATGGTATAGTAAGGGTTTCAAGTCAAATTAGGTGCATTTTCCTTATATTCTCTACTCGATACCAAAGAAACCTACCTATGATAACAATGATTTTTCGGATGGTCGCCGATGGGAGGTGAAATAAGTGCATCCAAAAAACATAAATCCCTTGCAAGACTGACTTGGTCAATGTAGAGAAGTGCATCAAGAAAGTTTCAATTTGACTTTGCCTTAGTACAATTTAGAAAACTTAACTTTTTACATCAATAGACAACTTGGATGTAGTTAAATTATGTGACATGGCTCTTGTTACTCAGTTAGCTCAATAAATTCGAGTTAAAGGGATTGGAGTTTAGTTAAGCATGTGTGATTGCTAAATTTTAGTAATCCAATTCAGTTATATATAATTATGTTTAGATAAACTAGTTCTAGTAGTTGGAGGAACTAGTGGAAGGTCAGTTGTGCAGTGGGCCAACAATCTAACTCAGTGATCATCCGGTTAACTGATCAATCAACCTAAAATAACTAATGCATGCATAGAATTCAAGTTCCTCAGTTATGGTGGAGATTCCAAGGTAGTGTAACATGCAGTTGTAAACTAGTTTGAGTGTACAGGTGTTGCATGCAGTCAGATGATCGACCTTGGGAATTGTGCAATCAATTTATAGGAAAATTCCTAAATAACAGGGGATAATTCTCTAGGAATTGCGCAAGGAAATAGGTGCTCATGCAAACACAAAAATTGGCTAAGTCCAGGTCAGAGTTTCTCATTGAGATGAGAGATAGGTTATTCACTTGCAGGTTGTGCTCAATGCGAGTAAACAATGGTAATACATATATATTCATTTGATTAATGCAAAAAGGCTTGAGGGGTTTTTTCCAGTTGGGTTCCTCTAGAAAAAATAATGTGCATGTGTGTTATTTCTTATTGCATGTCTGAGATTGTTGTTCTAAATTGTGAATGGAATTCCACATATTAGTAGAGTATAATTGTGTCTCTTGATTTAGATTTAAATTTCTTGAGCAGTTGCAATTATATCACCAAATTTCTACATGGAATCACAACATGATTCACATTAGAATAGAAGTTCCAAAGTTGTTTCTCAACAGGTTCAAATTTGTAGCTTTAGTGTAGCAAGATCTCTTCAAAGTTGGGAGAATGGCCCTAAAATGGACTAAGACTCGAGTATGCCTTGGAAGGCAGCTCAAATTTCATTGCATGGAAGGATTGCAAGGAGGCGATGCTTGATGAAAATGGCTTGCTAGAATACATCAAGACAAATGTTGCAAAACCAGCGGAATTTGATGCCCAAAACCTAGCCTAATGGAAGAAAGATGTAGCCAAGGAGAGGAGAATAATATTGGAGGGATTGCGAGAACACATTGTATCAAATCTCCATGGGCAAGAAATTACTTTCACAATGTGGAAGGCATTGAAAAAGTTGTTCGAGAATAACAGTGACCATAGAAAATGGGCCCTCAGAGAAAACTTTGAAATATCAAGATGCAGAAGAATGATACTATTCCGCAGTATCTCAAAAAATTCACACAAGTTCTTGATGAGCTTGGAGGGGTTGGTATGAATGTTGTAGAAGATGACCTAGTGCACGTAGCTCTTTTAGGCCTTCCCAAAAACTGGCATAACTACCAGGACTCCGTGAATGGGAGGGAGAAATTACTGAATTGGGAATGCTTGTGGTATGATTTGGTACAAGAAGAGATCAGGCGGAATACCAGAGATGGAACCTCATCCAAGGGAGAGGATGACAAAAATTTTGCATTAGTTGGAAAGGGAAATAAGGTCAAAGGGAAGAAATATCAAACCAAACCAGAATCCAACCAAGGAGGCAAGAAGAAAGACTTGTCCAAAATAAAATGCTTCACTTTTCATGAATTCAAGCACTATACTACAAAGTGTCCACACAAACAATATGACAAGAAGAACTTAGGAGGAGTAGCAGGTGAGGCATTAGCTTCACAGTTGAGCTATACTTCACCCTTATCGCATGCATGTCCAACACAATGATGGGGAGTGTGGTACTTGGACTCTGGTGCCTCGTTCGACATGACAGGTTGTAGAGAGTTTTTCAGTGACCTGCAGGAGAAAGATCTCCATATACATATTGAGCTTGGGGACGAAGGAAGGTACACTGGTACCGTGATTGGTACAATAAAATTTAAGAGGGAGAAGGTATCCCCTCTTCGCCTCAAAGATGTCATGTTTTTTCCAGGCCTAAAGAAGAATCTCATCTATGTAGTAGTTTTGGAAGACCGTGGTTATGATGTGATCTTCAGCAAAGGGAAAGCATTCCTGAGACACATAGACACTGGACAGGTGAAGCAGATCGAGGTTTGTGTGAAGGACTTGTACAAGCTGGATGTGAAATATTGTGTTGCATTAAAAAGTAAGGCTGAGAAAGTGCAGAGCCACAATGTCAGTGAACTTTGGCACAAGATATTACGACATTTGCATCATGACGCCCTGAAAATTATGCGGAAAACAACCACTAGTCTCCCTAAAGGAGAACTTGAGCCGCATAATGTCTACAAAGGTTGTACCTTGGGGAAGTATGTAAGATCCAAATTCCAAGAAAGAGAGAAAAGCACATGTAGTCTTGAAAAGAGTCCACTCTAATGTTTGTGGACCCTTCTCGACAACCTCCACTGCCAGACACAAATATTTTGTTAATTTTATTGATGATTTCTCAAGGAAGTGTTGGATCTTCTTCATGGGAAAGAAGGATGAGACATTCTCAAATTTTGTAGAATTTGAGGCACTAGTTGAGAAAGAGACTGACAAGAAGGTGAAGGCTCTCACGAGTGAAAATGGAGGTGAGTGTGTTTCAAATGACTTCAAGTATTTCTATGCGAAAGAAGGCATTCGAAGAGAGCTGACAACAGCCCACAACCAAATGGGGTAACTGAGAGAAATAACTAGAGCATTGTTGGAGTTGTGAGAAATATGCTACGTGACCAAAGCCTACCACTGCATTTGTGGGCAGAGGCATGTAACACAACCGTCTACTTGTAGAATAAGATTCCTTGTCAGATTCTTGGTATGATCCACTGGAGGAGGCCTTCTCAGGGAGAAAGTCGTATGTATCTCACTTCAAAATTTTTGGAGCCTCTATTTACTGACATGACTGCAAAGATTCGTGGAAGAAGCTTGAGTCGACAACAAAGTTGGGATTTTTTGTGGGTTACACTGAAACTCCACACAATTGCCATGTGTACTTACCTTCCCTCAGAATGATAGTTGTGCGAAGGGATGTAAATTTTGATGAGGAGAAAGTGATGCAGTGATCTCTTCAGAGGGAGCTTTGGATCCCACCAGAAGAAGAGATTTTAACTCCAAAATAGGAGCCTCGGGAAGTTGTGGAGAAACCAAAAATAGAGGAGCAGAGAGTAGAGACATCCAATCAAGTAGAAACATCCACAAAAGGGAGAAAAAGAATCAGGGAAGTTGATAGACTAGTGTGGGATGTGAGGGAGAATGGGGAAGCTCCTTCAAATTTGCGCAGGAAAAGGAGGTCATCTGAGAGGTACATTGGCTACATGGCAATAATGAATAAGCTTGTAGAGACTGAGCCATCCTATTTCGAGGAAGCATTTGAGCAACTTGTTTGGGTTGATGCAATGGTGGAGGAATATGAATCCATCATGAAGAATAGTGTTTAGGAAGTGGTCCCAACACCAACAGATAAATCAATGGTGGGTTCGAGATGGATCTTTAAGGTTAATAATACAACAAATGGAAGCATAAAGAAGTATAAGGCCATATTTGTGGCCAAAGGATTATCTCAAGTTGAGGGAATTGATTATAAGGAAGCCTTTGCTCCCGTAGCAAGGTATTCATCCATTAGATCAATTCTTGCACTAGTTATGCAGATGGGGTTGAAGATCCACAAGATGGATGTAAAAAAAACATTTCTCAATGGTGTTATTAAGGAGGAGGTGTATATCAAGAAATGATAAGGTTTTGAGACATTGATTGGGAGTCTCATGTGTGCAGAATCGGGTGAGCGTTATACGATCTCAAACAGGCACCACGCGCTTGGTACACCAGGATCGACATTTATCTCACTTATTTGGGCTTCACCAAAAGTGAAGTGGATGCATACCTCTATCATGTTTTGGTAGAAGGTAAATTGCTTATCATTGTTTTATATGTTGATGATTTAATATTGACAGGTGATGAGAAGTTGATCAACTCTTGCAAGGAGGATCTTGCAAGGGAATTTGAAATGAAGGGAATGGGTTTCATGCACTACTTCCTCGGGCTAGAAATATGGAAATGCGATGGGGAATTGTTTGTGTCTCAAGGAAAGTATGCCATCGAGATACTACAGAGATTTTGCATGGAGATTTGTAAGCCTGTGGAGACACCTCTAGCGACCAATTGGAGGAAGGAGAATTCCACTTCAGGTGAAGCGATGGATGATACCATTTACAAAAAGTTAGTGATTTCACTGATGTATCATGTGAACACACGACTATATATGTGTTATGCGGTCAACCGACCTAGCCAAGCTATGATTAGGGTGGCCAAATTGTATTGGAAGGAAATGAAGCATGCCTTATGGTACCTCAGAGGCACTACTCAATATGGATTATGGTAAATAGAGACAAAGGGAGTGAAGTTGTGTGGCTTCACAGATCCAGATTAGGAAGGGAGTCCATCAGAATAAAAGAGTACATCGGGTGAAATTTTCAATGTTGGGTCTATAGTTGTTCCCTGGTATAGCAAGAAGCAAAGATCTGCAGCACTCAACTCAGAAAAAGAAAAATACATGGCTGCAAGTCAAGCAACATGTGAGGCAATATGGATGAATAAGATACTTGTGGGACTATTGTTGGCAATATGATGTAATGTGTTGTCCTTGATGGCAACCTACTTGGTGAAGTTGTCCTTGATGGAAACCTACTTGATAAACGTATTTGATGAGTTGCCTATGATAAGAAACCTATTTGTTAAAGTTGTAAGAATGATGTATCTACAGATCAGTTCAGATGTGACAGAGAAAATAATTCCAACAAGTGCCAGAGAAATGATAAATATAATATGTCACAATGTATACACGGGTTTGTAAAGGCCAAGTCGTGTATGTACATGGATAAGTACGTCCTAAGTCGTGTATGCCTGTTTGTGTTCCAAATTTATAATACCAGGGGGCTTTACCATGGTATTAGCCCACAGTATTGAGCGTTGTATTATCTATTTGATTCCGTCCAGGATTACCATCAGCAGTTGAGTGGTTTTTGACTCATGGTATTGGTAAAAGCTAAAACTATATAAGGAGAAGAAGAACATAGTGCAAAGTGTGTGCAAGTGCAAGGGTTGTTGATGAATAAATTTCTCTAAGGAATATCTACATGGATGAACTTTGTTCTTAATTGATAGATCTGAATCTATGATGCACCCATGGATATAATGATGGTTCAAGATCTCTAGATCTGATGATGATGAATCTCTAGAATGACCTACTGAAGGAATGATGAAGAACTGGTGCAAGTCTGCTGAAGAAAATGAATAAATCTAGGTAAGTTTTATAGATCTGGTATGTTCTGCAAAATTAATTTTTACATATCTATACGCTAGTTGGTTTCAACAAAAGCGCGTATATACGTGGGTCGCTTGAAAAGCGCGTATGGAAGTTAGGGTTTTATGAAGAATAATATACAAAGAAGTATACGCAGGTTAATATATAGGAAAGCGTGTATGTACACGGATTTAGTGAAGCAAAGTAGCGTATGATATTTGAATTAATGATTGTTCAGGGATGAGTTTGTATTTGCATATCTATTTTGAAGTCTGGGTTATTTCTGAAGTTCTGGTTACAGTGTTTTCACTGTTCTAATGGAAGTATTGGGCAAAGTTTATGTTTGTTGATAAAGGGTTGTATTGATGTTGTTTGATCCAGTATGAAAATTGATTAAACGTGGTCTGCAGTGTGTCTGAGGGTTAAAGCCTTCAGTTTGGAAGTAGAAGCTTCCTGCCAGTAGAAGCTGGTGTCATGTTCAGGGGGTTGAAGCTCCCTTCCAGGAGTGGCTGGTAAATGAGAAGAAAGGGGGTTGGAGCTCCTTTCTAGTAGCAGCTGGTAAACAAGTGAAGGTTGCAGCCTTATGTAGGTAGAAGCCTGCGTACTGATATGAGTCTACATCAGTACATTGTTGTAAACAATTTTCCATATAATAAATATTGAAGACAAAGACGACAGCAGCGGTGGTTTTCTCCCGAATTGGGTTTCCACCTTAAATATTGGTGTTCATGTGTGTTCCACTTGTGTGATGTTTTATACTACTGTTACTACACATATTTACTGATTATCTAACCTGATGCATAACTGATGAATCCGATTTAAAGATTGTTTCTGAGAATTTTTCTAATCTAGAAATTTATATCAGTATACGCTAGTTTCTTTCAGCATATCCGCGAGTTCTGTTCATAAAAGCCGCGTATTGAATTTTGCAAAAGAAAAATTTTAATTTATTAACTTGAGTTAAAAATATTGATTCACCCCCCCTCTTAGTATTTTTCCCAACAATTGGTATCAGAGCAGGTCCTTCTGAAGAAGCATAGCCACTAGAAGGAAGATCACCCAAGATGAGCAATCAAGATGGGACAACATCTATCAGGCCTCCACTCTTCCACGAAAACAATTTAATCTTCTGGAAAACTCGAACAAGATCCTATATTCAGTCTCTTGGAGTAGATGTATGGGATATTGTTGAAGGAGGTTATCAATATCCAACCTAAATTCCAACAGATGCAACAACAAGAAATAACTATAAAACAAATGCAAAGGCGGTCAATGCACTACTAGGGAGTCTGACTGAATTAGAATTTGTCAAGGTCATGCAGTTGAATACAGCAAAGGAAATATGGGACAAAATCATTCTAAGTTATGAAGGTGATACAAAGGTAAAAAGTGCTAAACTTCAAACTCTCAGGAGAGCATTGCCAGTTTCTTTTTACGTCTAGATGATATTGTAAATCGTATGAGAAACTTGGGTGAAACCATAATTGACACTACTCTGGTTGAAAAAGTTTTAAGATCTCTAACTTCAAAATTTGAGTCAAAAGTGTCTACTATTGAAGAGAAGCAGGATCTTCAAAGTCTCACTATTGTTCAACTTCATGGGATTCTAACTGCATGTGAAATGAGAAAAGGAGGATCATCTGAAGTCGAAGAAGTCGTCTTTAAAGCCTCTACAAAAGGAAAAGAAGTACGAGAAACAGAAGGATCAGGGTATATTTCAGAAGAAGATGAGGTAAATTTTGTAAAGAAGCTCCAACTTGGCACTGGAAGGTTCAGAGGTAAGCTTCCTTTCAAATGTTTTTCTTGTGGAAGAGTTGGTCATTATGTTGCTAAGTGTCCCCATAAAGAAACACATGAAAAAGGAAAGGAAGTAGCAAGAAGAAATAAGAATCAATTTAGCACTAGAAAAAAGTTATTATACTCATGAAGATAGTGATGGGTTATCAGAAAGTGAGGAAGAATCTGATCAAGATCTTAGACTTCTCATGGCATTTGAAAAAGAGTCTAGAGAAGAAAATGATACTTTTATGGATGCTCTAGAAGACAATGATTTTCTTGAAGAAATCAATCAACTCAAAATATGTTTGGAAGAAAACAAAATATCCATATAAACTCTAAAAAATCAGCTTGAAGAAAAGGAGAAACACAATGAGAAATTAGAATGTGAAGTAGTAAGTCTAAGAAAAGAAATCGAGAAAGTAAAGATTTTGAATCTTAGATTTTCTAAAGGATCTGAAACCTTAGATGAAATTATCAAGGTACAACGTTCTCCTCTTATAAAGAGAGGTCTTGGATATGTCGGAGAATCTTCTCAGTCTTCGGCACCAAACTATCTAAAAGCAGCTACAGGCAGCCTACAACACTCTGCCACTCAGCAAGGAAACAAGGAAACTTTACAGGTAAAGCATGACCACCTCAATACAAAGAACACTAACATGAATACCTTTCAGAGAAATATCCACCAACAAGTAAACACAAATAGAAGGTTCCATGATCGCAGAAATTTCTTCTTCAATGGACAATATTTTTCATGTCACAATTTTGGTCATAAAGCTATTCAATGTGTTGCATACAAAACCATCATGACTAGAGAAGCAAGAAAGAAAAGAATTGATACTGGTATAAAGAAGAATACATATAAAAAAATTTCTCCTCTTCAAAATGAAATTGAATGTGCTTATTGCAATAACTTTGGTCATGAAGAATCTGAATGCAGGAGAAAACTTCAGCCAAAAGAGCATATACCTTCAACTTCCAAAGTATAGAAAAATAAGGAATTACAGGTTGAGAACTGTGGCATAGTTCTATTTGCAGAAGGAGAAGAAAATCAATGGTACATTGATAGTGGATGCTCAAAACACATGACAGGTGACAGAAATAAACTTCTTGCATACAATGCTCTAGAAAGAGAAAAGAATGTTACTTTTGGAAATGATACTCCTGCTGTCATTAAGGGAAAAAGCTTATGTTTTTCTAAAGGAAAAGGTGAAAGCTAACAATGTTATGTATGTGGATGGATTAAAGCATAACCTGTTAAGTGTAAGTCAAATGTGTGATCAAGGAACTGAAGTTGTATTTAGCTCAAAAGAATGTGTGGTACGTGATCTTGATACAGGAAAAACAATTATAAAAGGAAATAGAACACCAAGCAATTTGTATGTATTGAAAAGCTGTAAAGAATAATGTTACTTGGGTAAATCTTTAGAAAATTGGTTATGGCATAGAAGATTGGGGCATTTGAGCTTCTCTTAAATCAACAGATCTAGCAGACTCAAAGTTGTTCATGATCTTCCCAATATTACTCTGTCTGAAAGTACCATATGCAAATCTTGCCAATTCGGTAAGCAAACTAGAGTGCAATTTAATGCCAAAGAAGGATCAACAAGTAAACCTCTTGAACTCATTCATACTGATTTATGTGGACCTATGAGAAAAAGGTCACCCCGTGGAGAACAATACTATATTTTGTTTATTGATGATTTCTCTAGAATGTGTTGGATTGGGTTGCTAAAACACAAAGATGAAGCATTCGAAAAATTTCATATTTGCAAAGCTTTGGTTGAAAATGAATTAGATCTAAAAATCAAGTGTCTTAGATCTGATCGAGGAGGTGAATATATATCAGATGAATTTTTTGATTTTTGTGAACAACATGGCATAAAACGACAGTTTTCTGTAGCTGGTACCCCACAACAAAACAGAGTAGTAGAAAGAATGAATAGAACAATTCAACAGATGGCTCGGGCTATGCTTGATGATTCAGGAACACCTGACACATTTTGGGGTGAAGCAGCACATATAGCGGTAAATATTCTTAACAAAGCACATGTTCGTGTAAATAGTGATAAAACTCCATATGAGCTTTGGTATGGTAATCTTCCCACTATAAAAATTTTTAAAGTTTTTGGAAGCAAATGTTTTATCAAGAACAATGATGAAAAACTTGGCAAGTTTGAACCTAGAGCAGATGAAGGAATATTTCTTGGTTACTCTTCTAGAAGTAAAGCATATAAATGCTACAATAAAAGACTTTGGAAGATTGTTGAATGCATTGACGTTGTAATTGATGAATCTCTCTCAGCTCCAAAAGGGGAAATTCAAACAACAAATGAAGATGATGATGATGTATATCTTCCTGCATCTAATAGAGATAATATAGAAGGTGAACCCAATGAAGCAGCAGAAGAGGATCTATCTGAAAAGGCTCCATCCAGGTATGTTCAAAAGAATCTCCAAAATCTCAAATTTTGGGAGAAAAGGAATCAGGGGTTCAAACAAGAAGAACTCTTGTAGGGTCTACTAGTTGTCTAGCATTTTTGTCCACTATTGAACCACAAAATGTCAATCAAGCTAGCAAAAATGAATGTTGGATTCAAGCCATGAATGAAGAACTTGATCAAATTGAAAAGAATCATACTTGGGAACTAGTTCCAAGACCACATGACAAAAATGTTATTGGAACAAAATGGATATTCAAAAACAAGTTAAATGAAAATGGAAATGTTCTTAGAAACAAAGCTAGACTTGTTTGTAAAGGGTATGCTCAACAAGAAGGTATAGACTTTGAAGAAACATTTGCTCCTGTAGCTAGAATTGAAGCCATCAAAATGTTTCTTGCTTTTTCAAGTTTTCAACACATCAAAGCTTATCAAATGGATGTTAAATCTGCTTTCCTCAATGGTGATCTAGAAGAAGAAGTTTATATAGAACAACCAGAAGGATTCATTTTGGGCAATGATGAAAAACTTGTTTGTAAACTTAAAAAGGCTTTATATGGTCTCAAACAAGCTCCAAGGGCATGGTATTATCGTCTTAACAAATATCTTCATAATCAAGGTTTTTCAAAGGGATCTGTTGATATCAAATTATACACAAAAACTGAAAATTATAAACTATCGATTGTGGTTGTATATGTTGATGACATCATTTTTGGAAGTAATGAAGAGTCCATGAGTTAGAAATTTGCTTCTATTATGCAGCAAGAATTTGAAATGTCTTTACTTGGGGAACTAACATTCTTTCTTGGCTTACAAGTGCAACAAGCAACAAATGGCATATTCTTATCACAAGCAAAATATCTTAAGCAAATTCTGAAGAAGTATGGGATGTAAGATTGCAAACCTATAAGTACACCAATGATAACCAGGTGTAACCTCAGTTCTCATGATGATTCTTCCACGGTGAATCAACCAAAATACAGATCCATGATTGGAAGTATGCTTTATCTCACAGGAACAAGACCAGACATTATGCATGCAGTTGGGATTGTTGGACGATTCCAAGCTAATCCAAAAGAGTCTCACCTTCAGGCTGTAAAAAGAATATTAAAATATCTACAAGGAACTCAAGAATTTGGACTATGGTATCCAAAGAATGCTGATCTCACTCTTCATGCTTACATTGATGCAGATTGGGCTGGAAATGTTGATGATCGAAAGAGCACTAGTGGTGGTGCATTCTATATGGGGCCTCGATTGGTATCTTGGTTCAGCAAGAAGCAAAGCTCTATTGCCTTATCTACAACAGAAGCAGAATATGTGGCTGCCGCATCATGTTGCACACAACTTCTTTGGATGATGCAGACTTTACAAGACATTCAAATCAAATGTTCACCTCCCATATCCATTATGTGTGATAATAAAAGTGCCATCAGTATTTCAAAGAATCTTGTTATGCATTCCAAGAACAAGCACATTCCTATCAAGTATCACTTCTTACGTGAACAAGTGCTTGAACAAAAGGTGAAATTGGAATATGTTCCCTCCAAAGAACAAGTTGCTGATATATTTACTAAACTCCTTCCCAGGGAAGCATTCGAATATCTCAGACAAAAGCTGGGAGTTGTCTCTGCCACTTAGTGTTGAAAATGCAACAAGATGATGGAGCTTAGTGAAAAGAAGTCGCCTTCACTAAGTGGGCCCGCAGGCTATTTTTGGCGCAAAGTCTATTTTTAGACTATGTCTATTTTTAGACATATGGATTATGGTCTATGAGTTGCAGGATGCTATTTATGAATGATTGGTCAAGTTGGTAAAAATAGATGGACCTCTATTTTAAGACATTGGGCGGAATCTATTTTTAGACTGTCGGGCTAAAAATAGAACAGTCGAATATTATTAACCCTTAATAATATTTAGACTATAAACATCATCTTATCCTCTTGGAGCACTTCAATTTGAGCTACGGATGTGGCACATGCAGCTGACAGAAGGAAATACGTTTTTCCTAAGGGTTAGTTGAGCTATTGCATGGTTGACTTCAGTTAGAACTCATGTGGCAGAGTTTGGTGGAGTTGATGAGACAGTTGGTGGAGTTGTGTTCGGTTTAACTTAGTTGAACTAGTTGTATTTAGTCTAGCTGATAAATACACTAGTGATGAGTGGTGTGAATTAATTATTAATTAATTCACTAATTATTAACTCATAAATCAACTAAAGAATACATCAGTTAACTGCAATGCATGGACAGTTCAGTGGAGACCGGTGTTAGAGGTGGGTGAAAGGGTGAGTGTGGCTATCAGTTGTGACTATACTTGTGCATGAGATTTGCACACACATTGATTGAGATTGCCAATGAGGATTGTGCAGTATAAGCTAGTGGGATTTGAACTTGGATCAAATTCATTCTCATCTTGGATTGCGCAGTAGAGGCAGGAAGACTTGTGGAGGAGATTTGAACTTGTGACTTGTTCATCTCAGAGCTAGTTTTGTGTGTAGCATGTGAGATAGTGCTGAGAGCTGTGAGGAGCTTTGTGCTATGTATTGTTACATGTTCTCTATCATTATAATATACAGATATTTGGGGGTTTTCAGCTGTATGCTTTCCCCATTACATACTATGTTATATGTGTGCTTGATTATGTTTTAATGTGCGTATGCGACTGCTTCTATTTCCGCATATTGATGATCAATTGTAGAAGAGGTTATGTATTATACATGAAGCTTAAATAGTGTGTAATCAGGATAATCTCGGTGAATAATTCAGCTATTATTCAAATTTCTACACTTAGAAAATCAGATTTGCTTAAATTCAAAAGATTAAATTGGATGCGCGGATTTCATAAAGGATAGTCGCATATATACGCGAGTTTATATACATAAAGCCACGTATGGGTTTTTGTTGGCACATTTCTCTAGGTCAGCCTTTTCAAAACAGTTGCAGTGTTGTTGGGTATCTTTGGTGATGTTCCAGTTCTCACATTTATGTTTCATTCTCCAATTTTTGTGAAGATGCCTTGATGTTTTGTTGTTGAAAGTGTTCAGGGCGCACAAGCTAAGGGGGAGCACTTGTCCTTTGGGAAAGGATGCATTGTTGGCATTCTACGTGTTTGCTATGGTCTGATCTCATGATTGAGATTCATTGGAATTGTTTATACAAAGTCATTTGATGAAAAGGTCATGTTGAGATCTATGATGTAAATTGTTATATTCAGTCATGTAAGGACTTGGTCATAATTGTAAACCCACTTGGTTGGGTTGTTGAGTCAAAATTTGTAAACCCACTTGGTTGGGAGTTCAGTCAAATATGTAATTCCACTTGGTTGGATCATTATTGTAAGTCCTTGGTGATAGGAATGGTCATACCTGGTTGAGTTATAGAGTCATGTACTTCATTGAAAAATCTGTCTAAAGATTCAGCATGAACTCAGGGGGAGCATGGTAAATTCAGTGCACTTCAGGTCTATAGAGCTCATCTTTCTATAAGGGAAGAGAAACCTTGTTTTGGTGTTGGTCCGCCCTTTGCCCTTGATGTCAAAGGGGGAGAGTATCATGGTGTTTGAATAATGGTTATGATTAATGTATCTATTTGTTGTGGTGATCAAACACCATCGTGGTTGCCATCAAGTCCAAAAGGGGAGATTGTTGGCAATATGATGTAATGTGTTGTCCTTGATGGCAACCTACTTGATGAAGTTGTCCTTGATGTAAACCTACTTGATAAACGTACTTG
The DNA here is from genome assembly GCA_034641835.2 of Pinus albicaulis. Taxonomy (NCBI): domain Eukaryota; kingdom Viridiplantae; phylum Streptophyta; class Pinopsida; order Pinales; family Pinaceae; genus Pinus; species Pinus albicaulis. The sequence goes on from CM076579.1 coordinate 1,373,077,966, forward strand.
ATGAGTTGCCTATGATAAGCAACCTATCTGTTAAAGATGTAAGAATGATGTATCTACAAATCAGTTCAGATGTGAAAGAGAAAAGAATTCCAGCAAGTGCCATAGAAATGATAAATATAATATGTCACAATGTATACGTGAGTTTGTAAAGGCCAAGTCGCGTATGTACGCGGATAAGTACGTCCCAAGTCGCGTATACCTGTTTGTGCTCCAAATTTATAATACCAGGGGGCTTTACCATGGTATTAGCCCACAGTATTGAGCGTTGTATTATCTATTTGATTCCGTCCAGGATTACCATCAGCAGTTGAGTGGTTTTTGACTCATGGTATTGGTAAAAACTAAATCTATATAAGGAGAAGAAGAACATAGTGAAAAGTGTGTGCAAGTGCAAGGGTTGTTGATGAATAAATTTCTCTAACGAATATCTGCATGGATGAACTCTGTTCTTAATTGATAGATCTGAATCTATGATGCACCCATGGATATAATGATGGTTCAAGATCTCTAAATCTGATGATGATGAATCTCTAGAATGACCTACTGAAGGAATGATGAAGAATTGGCACAAGTCTCTTGAAGAAAATGAATAAATCTGGGTAAGTTTTATAGATCTGGTATGTTCTGCAAAATTAATTTTTACAGATCTATATGCTAGTAGGTTTCAACAAAAGCGCGTATATACGTGGGTTCACTTTATGAAAAGCGCGTATGGCAGTTAGGGTTTTGCTGAGGAATAAGTATACGCGTGTTAATATACAGTAAAACGTGTATGTACGCGGCTTCAGTGAAGCAAAGTAGCATATGCTATTTGAATTAATGACTGTTTAGGGATGAGTTTGTATTTGCATATCTATTCTGAAGTCTTGGTTATTTTTGAAGTTCTGGTTACAATTTTTTCACTGTTCTAATTGAAGTATTGGGCAAAGTTTTTGTTTGTTGATAAATGGTTGTATTGATGCTGTTTGATCCAGTATGAAAATTGATGAAACATGGTCTGTAGTGTGTTTGAGGGTTGAAGCCTTCAGTTTGGAAGTAGAAGCTTCCTGCCAGTAGAAGCTGGTGTCATGTTCAGGGGGTTGAAGCTCCCTTCCAGGAGTGGCTGGTAAATGAGAAGAAAGGGGGTTGGAGCTCCCTTCCAGTAGCAGCTGGTAAATGAGTGAAGGTTGCAGCCTTCTGCAGGTAGAAGCTTGCGTACTGATATGAGTCTGCATCAGTACATTGTTGTAAACAATTTTCCATATAATAAATATTGAAGACAGAGATGACAACAACGGTGGTTTTCTCCCGAATTGGGTTTCCACCTTAAATATTGGTGTTCATGTGTGTTCCACTTGTGTGATGTTTTATACTACTGTTACTGCACATATTTACTGATTATCTAACCTGATGCATAACTGATGAATCTGATTTAAAGACTGTTCCTGAGAAGTTTTATATTCTGGAAATTTATATCAGTATACGCTAGTTTCTTTCAGCATATCCGCGTGTATACACAAGTTCTGTTCATAAAAGCCGCGTATGGAATTCTGCAAAAGAAAAAGTTAAATTTATTAATTTGAGTTAAAAATATTGATTCACCCCCCCTCTCAGTATTTTTCCCAACAACTATTTGGTTAGATGATGGATCCAACTGTGATATATTGTGATAATGAGAGTTGCATTAAGCTCTATGAGAATATGATATTTACAGTTGATCCAAGCATATAGATATCTAGTATCATCATTTACGAGACTATGTGCAGAGGCAAATAATGTTGCTACAATACATTCCGATAAAGGAACAAGATGCTGACATCTTGACAAAGACTTTGTCAAGAGGGAATTTCGAGTTCCACAGGTGCAGGATAGGGGTGGTTGATAATCCCTTTATTTTTGAGAGGGGATGTTGAGAAGTGCAACAAGAAAGTCTCAATTTGACTTTGCCTTAGTCAAATTGAGAAAATTAGAATTTCCACATCAACAAACAACTTGGATGCACTTAACTTATGTGACATGGATTTTGTCACTCAATTAGCTTAGTAAATTCGAGTTAATCATGTATGATTGCTAAATTTTAGTAATCCAATTTAGTTATATCCAATTGTGTTAATTTAAACTATTTCTAATAGTTGGAGGAACTAGTGGAAGGTCAATTGTGTAGTGGGACAACAATCTAACTCAATGATAATCCAATTAACTGATCAATCAACCTAAAATAACTAGTGCATGTAGAGAATTCAAATTCCTCAGCTGTAGTGGAGATTCCAAGGAAGTGTAACAAATAGTTGTAAACTATTTTGAGTGTACAGGTGTTACTTGCAGTCATATGATCAACCTTGGAATTGCGGAAGGAAATAGGGGCTCAAGCAGAGGCAGAAATTGACTAAGTTTGGATAAGAGCTTCTCATTGACTAGAGAGGTGGGCTATTCACTTGTACGTTGTGCTCAGCGCAGACAATCAATTGTAATACATCTCTATTCATCTAATTAAAGCAAAGAAGCTTGAGGGGTTTTTCCTAGTTGGGTTCCCCTAGAAAAAATATTGTGCATGTGTGTTATTTCTTATTGCATGTCTGAGATTGTTGTTCTAAATTGTGAATTGAATTCCACATATTAGTAGAATAGATTTGAGTCTCATGATTTAGATTAAAAATTCTTGAGGAGTTGCAATTCTATCATCAAATTTCTACAATCAATATCACTATGCCCCCCAAGGAGAGCTATTTGTGGTCCCAAAGTTTAAGTATTTTCTTGATCTTGTTAACCAACCAACTCTAGTCCATAATTTAATACTTACATGGCTTTAAGAAAAATCCCAAGTGCTTAAAACCATCAGTCAAAGATTTGGTTTTGACCCTAAAGAGGGATGCAATTTGTTGGATTATTTCTCAGTCTTGCCCATTAGAGATGATTTCTAATTTATCTGTCTTTAGGATGAGTCTGGAGGCCCTGCTGAATTTAGAGATAATCTGTAAGAACATCCCCCACTTCGAAATCTCAGCTTCTCCAAAACATAGTACATCGTCTATGAATATAAAGTGAGTGGTAAAAGTGTAATAAGTGACCTTGCATCCAACAATATTTCCAGCCTCCTTGGTTGTCCTCAGAATTTTGTTAAGTGCATCCATGATCAGAATGAAGAGCAGGGGAGAGAGAGTGCATGCTTGCCTCAATTCCCTAGAGATATTAAAGAAATTAGTTGGAATCCCATTTATTAGGACAACCATGGATGCCGAGGTGACACAAGCCATTATCCACTTGACATGTCTGCAAGGAAAACCAATCTTGTGGAGAATCATTCTAAGGAATTCCTTGTCAATGATGTCATAAGCCCTCGTGATATCAAGTTTCAATAAACATGTTTTCAGGTTGCGAGATTTGATATAGTGGATACATTCCTGCGCTATGGGCACTGCGTCTTGTATTAAGGAAAGTTGCATTGATGACACCTTATATGAAGCGAGAAGAGCACAATTCCTCCACCATTTGAAGCAACTCAAAGCCCATGACATCGAAAAAGGATAGAAAAAATTCTACAAGCCATTCGTCGCGTCCCAAACTCTTGTCTTTTGCCATCTCTTTAAAAGTGGACAAAAATTCCTTTACCTCTGTATATTAAATGAAAATATCTATATACATAAATGGTTTGAATTAGGATATTTATTCAATTTAATAAATACATTTTAACTATTTTTTCAAATATTATATAATGTTTTTTTGGGTTAACTTGACTCACTCAACAGAGTCAACATTTGAACTTCAATCTTATTGTCTAGATCACAATTTATAATAAGACGATGGCCAATTAAATTTTACCAAAAACTTCAAATATAAATCTAAGTTTCATAAAAACTTCCTTAATATTTTTTTTAAAATATAAATAGAGAAGTGATAGTATGTCATTTTTCATTTTAATATATGTTCTTGAGTTAACTATCTAATTACTAATTAAATTATATTAACGATATTTTTTTTTGAATTTAAAATATTGATTTTTAAATATCTGAAAATTTCAAATGGACATTTAAATATCCTTGCAATTCAAAACCACTCAATTTTTAACCTTTAAATAAAATACATTACATATTTAAATTATATTAAAAAATAGGTTTTTAACATTCTTCTTTAGGTTTTGATACCCATTCTCTTCTTTTCAATTTCAACATCTTTAATTTTCCTTTTTTACGCGGGGCCCACGCTAAGTTCCTTAAGGTCCATTAACCACGCCATGAATAGAAATAAAAGGACAGAGAAACCCTAACTTTAGTGCCATCCCCACAGAATATTTCTTTACATCGTAAAGAGAAGCATCTTGCTGCAACATTGACCCTCTTAAACCCTTACCAGGCTCGGCAGTAGCCTCTACGCCCAAGCCAAAATTCTGGCCTCGGAATCTGGTTCAGAATCAGGCTCGGCATGATAAGGGCGAATGAATAAATCCGCACAGAACAGGGAAAAATTAAGAAATTAGAATATGAATGGACGCTGCGACGAGGGTTTGAAGAGTGTTTATGGAAATCTTGACGGCAGGTGGGACTGAACTGCTCCCTGGATTAAACGGCCCGTAATCTGTACTGGGTTGTCATTAGATTTCGAAGAGAACTCTACCCAGATTCAACGAAATCCGGTCCTATATATATGGAAGTTTCAGGTTTAACAGGTCCTGATAATGGCGGCAAGTGTAGTGTGGCTTGATCAGATGAACAGTGGTAATAAATGCCGTGAGGAGATGGTTTCCATGGCGGTATCGGAGATGGTTTCAGTGAAGAAATGCACTGAAGGCAGCGGGAAAAACCAGAGCTTTTCAGTGGAATGCAGGCGGGGTTCGCAGGTCACGCGTTCGAAGAAATTCCGGTGTGGTGACAGGGGATTCGAGGACCCAGATGCGAGGTTAAGGGCTATTCGTTTTGGGTTTTTAACAGAAGGGCTGGTGGCCTTCAGGAGCTTTCTGTTTGAGGGTTCAAAGAGGCGAGGGTTTGTGTATATTTGTGTGAGGAAGAACCGTGCATGTGGTCTGCGGTTTGCTGATGTTGTTATCCGGTTGGAGAGCGGGGTTGCGAGGTCGATTTCGTTTAAGGGCTCGGGATCCAGCGATGGGGATGACGATGCCGTTGAGAGAGCTTCAGGGTTTGTTAGAGGGTCAGGGTTTGGGAATTGGGTGCGATGGTTCCTGGGACAGCAGGTCGAGGGTTCGAGTCCACAACAAGGAGGGGGGGTTTGTGGGCGTTGTGGGCAGCAGAAGCAGCCACAGCAGCAGCAAGAGGAGTATGATGACCACGAGTGCGAGCAACAGGTTAATCTCTTGTTCATAAATCTGATTTTATCTGTAACAGGGCTTTTACACAGGAAGGAAGCGTCACTAATCTACGGATTGTTTTTGCCTTTTATATGACTTCTTGGGAATTGAACTCGCCCTTACAGGTTGGCAGTAGCCAATAGGTAGCCTTTAGCCAGGACCCGTTTCGTTGGAGTCAGATTTTTGTAAGTTACTGTCTGCAATTGGCAAGTCGGGGACGTGTTCTTATGTTTTGCGAAGGATTGACCTTAAATGATTACTTCTTCGTTAGATGAAGGTTAATCAGGGGTCTGGAGGATTAAGCACTGGACGGGACATTAAACCATGGGAGAATAACGTACTGTAGGCATTGAAATTCCCGTTAAGGACAGCGAGTTCTATGTGAAGCCAAAAACTGAGCTGACCATTAAACCATCATCCACTGAATCTGAACGATCTTCAGGCTACGTTATGTTGTGTCAACTGGATGACATTGCTTGCCAAAACTTCACTCTGTCAAAGTATTATACTACTCTTGTTTGACAACTGCGGACTGTGGGCAATACCAGTAGCTAGTGGTTAAATTAGCACCATTAAATTGATTTTTTAGCGTTTGGGGCTGTATTCTGTTCGTTGTGGGACTTTGTGACAATGCTTAATGGGAATTGGACTATTTCATGCCCATTGCAGAATCCAGGGCAAAGCTAATAGTTGGACAGTAAACCAGAATCTATCTTTTTGAGAGCGACTTTTAATCTTGTCCCTGCCATTGCAGTTCGGGGTATTACGTGATAGTAAACATGATGGAGATCTAACTCCGAGATGAACTATGCGTCAAACTTCTCTTGGCAATGCAAACAATATCTAGTTGTTCAATTAGCACCATCAAAGTGAGTTTTTAGTGTTTGGAACTATATTCAGTTCGATGTTGGAGTCTGTGATAATCCTCCATGGGAAATGGACTCTTTCATGCCCATACTGCCGGCAAAGCTAATAGTTGGGCGATAAACTAGAATCTATCTTTTTGAGAGAGACTTCTAATCTCGCCCCTGCCAATATCAGTTCGGGTTATTAATGGAGATCTAACTCCGAGATGAAGTGATACGTCAAACTCCTATTGGCAATGCATACAATAATTTGATTGTTGGACCAAATTCATCTTTTTTCAGATCCTACTGGAACATATGGGCAACCATCGTCTACAATTTCATTTTTTCTGTGGACAATGATTGACAGTTTAGACCAAACTCATATTTTTCAGATTCAACTGAACATATGAACACAGGCACTGCGATGCAATTACTGGAATGGAATTGTCTAATGGATTGTGATTGCCGTGATCTAACCATCATCAGACCAGCACTCCTTAAGTTACTGCCTGATTTGTTGCTGAGGCTGTATTGTTTGTGTACTCAACATTTCCACTAAGTATTCTGAATCAGAGTGAAACTGGCTTGGACCACCCAGGCCATAGCGAGAATATACGTAGCTAAGCAATATGGAGTTACATTTGAGCCCTTAGCTTTGCCGGATAAATGTTTAAAAAACACGGGCATGGAAATCTTCTTTGTTGTTTGCAAACTCCTTACAACATGCCTTTATAGAAACGGCCATAGCTTAATGTTAGACCTGTCTGTACAATCTTCAAGGGGGATCTCAACCCATTGTTGGTATAGATTAGACTAACTTCTTGGGATTGAAGTCAGCAGGACAGGCTGTGGCAATTGATAGTAGAAAGCATTAGAGCAGAAGCCACTTGCTGGAGTGAGCTATAAGCTATTGTCTGGCTTTGCTTGTTAGGCCCGTGTTGTGATGTGTTCACTTGGGGGTATTGCTTTTGAGATTGAACTGTGATAGTATTCATGGAATTCAATTTTGTTTATTTTCTAAAATATAGTTCCTGGCAAAGGTGATAGTGAAGAACTTGAACAAATCCATCTTTGAATGCAGGCCTAGCCATGAAATCTGTCACCCTAACATTCTTAAAGATCCAGAAGGGATTTTTTGATGCTAGCAGTGAAAAGTATTTTCTACACCAACTATACAGCAATTTGTCTGCTACAATTTTTTCTATGTGCCTATATCCATGACAATATTTCAATCCATCCAATATGACATTTCAATCCATCCAATATGACATTTCAGCTGCCTAGAAGAAATATAAAAGGGTTTTGAACTTGTACTAACCAATGTTACCATGCTATCATAAATATTTAATTGACAATTTAATCAGTTTCTTCATTTATCATGGCCCTGTCAATCCCATGCCAATAGAATGGTGTGCCTCGTATGATTTATCAAGCTTTGCAAATGTGGGCAAATAGTTAATCTTCCGAGGGAGCTTCATCAGTACACCTCTCCTTCCCCTGGAAAAACAGAAATAAAATACAACACAACAAAAAAAGGCAAAAAATTAACCTTAAAGACATTATTGTTTATTTTATGCCACCCATGAGTGCCCTTTTTACCCTCTGGTTTAGCCTCCCCACCCATGTCTTAAACAAAATATCAATTTGAACGTTATAGCAGGGTTACAAGGCATCTTGGACCCTGGTATCAATTCCGCAATGACCCAGATTCCTCATTCTCTGTCAACAGTCATAATAGTTCCATCACGTTGAGTATAAATAGTAACATTTCAGATACTTGGGATGTTAATAGGTTTATTTGTTTAAACCCTGAGATTCTTAACCTCTTTTTATAGTATTTTAGTTTTTGTGTTTTTGCCTAACACGATGCTCTGTCCCCCAGTTGGTCAATCCAGTATCTGAAAAACAGCTCCCATGCCCGTCCAAACATTTGCTACTGTGCAACTTGTTAACTGTGCAATTAGGGATCATAGTTGAAAATCCCTGATCTGTTCTAATCAATGTCATACAAATTATCTCCCTTGGTGACAGGGAGACAAGCATCGAAATTGCAATTGGGCTTTTGAAATATACAGCAGTTTCTGTAGTTATCAAAGATATCACAGATCTTGTATTTCATAAGATTTGCTGGGAACGGACTGCTCATTTGGGAAGGTTTAGTTTAAAATCCCTTCTCGACACTTATCTATGCTGCATTTTTCTTTTGCTTTCCATCGCTTGCTTTCAGTATTACCTAGGAGTTGATTTTGCACTTGCACATTGTATTGACACTGGATGTATTTTTTAATCCTGTTGACATGCTTTTGTGGTCCTTTGTTGGACATTTATAAATTTTTCTTAACTCATCTAATCTTGAGAGCTAAAAATATCTCAGCCCTTGTTTCATAGGTTATACACTTCTGCCAGCAAAAGCATGAACAAAGCATTCTTCTGGCAGGCTGCTTTAACCTATGTATGTGAAAGTCACTTAGCAATCAATTTTTCTTCAAGCTTATTTCTGGTCAAGAGGTTTCACTTCTAATAATATGTGCCTGCTCCTTATGAAATTTTCTCCACCCTAAGAACTCCTTTTCAGAGTTTCAATTCCTTGACAAGTTGAAGCAAATATCTCCATAAGTGATTTCTATTGCCTTTTTTTCTTAAAGTGACGGAATAAATTGTTACTAGCGTATGCAGGAGGTGGGAAATGGGCTGTATTGGTTATATTTTTTTCATTTGCTTGTGAGGATATGTAATAGTTCTGTTTATTACGAGACTTGTGATACATTTTTTGGCATTCAAGCAATGATTGCGAACCTAATTTATTACTAAATGAACAATCAAAAAATGGATAAATGTGGCTACGTATCTATGTTTTGCTCACAGTTTGGATGGAATTTTTACCACTTTAGTGGTTGTTTTCTGCTAAGCTTCTTTACCTAGTAGGGCTGAGATGTTTTTGTTGTAACTAGCTTGCATATGATTCATGACACAATATGTCAAATGCTCGACCATTAAAAGAACCTTGATTGTTGGATTTGCTCTTGAAAGTTCAACCAATTGCTACATGTTTACATTGGGTGCCTTTGCTTTTGCAGATATCTGAAGATTGCTTGTGCTTTTACTGTAAAAAGATAGAGAGGGGTGAGATTACTATTATCAGAATGGATGAGCAGGTTAGTTCCAGGCATCCAGCAGTGCCTTCTATGCCTTCTGTGGGCGTCAGCTAAATGGCTTTTCTTATACTGAATTCGATAGAGATATTTGATTGATTAAAGTACTGCATCTAGTCGATGGCCTCCATGGTCATTATCAATTTAAGGTTAAACTTTTGGGGATCATGGTGCAACGCTATTAAAAACTTTATCATGTTGTAGTGTGCATTAGGAGGATTGTCCTTTGTTAAAATAATTTATATGCGGGTCTTGTACTTTGCAGGGAGAATACAATACGGTCCCTGTTGAAGAGATCTGCACAGATAATAAAAGTGTAGGGTTATCAGGGGGCGAGTCTGTTTGCAGTGTCTGTGGGTGTGAGGACAATGAATATTTTGAAATAATGGTGAGTGTTGCACCATATATTTCAAGTACTGATAAGGCATCACAAATTGCAATTAGTCTTTTCCAGTTCTTATAACGGAGAATTGCACTTGCTGCATGTGATTACCAGGTTTGATTTTTTCAGTCATAACTACTAATCTTGACAAATATTGGATGCAGACTCATCCATGCAGCTGCAACGGAGGTTCAATACTTGCCCATCCAACTTGTGTTTCTGCATCCCTAGCAACTCGCAGGACTGGAAGCAATCAGGCACCAGCTTCATGTAAGGTCTGTGGGGGTAGAGGTACTCTAATTGTAGGCTCACCAGATGAAGGGTCTTCGAAGCTAACTGGAGTAAATCTAAACATTAGAAGAAACATTACCAATGCCACTCAAAAGAAAGGAGTTAAACGAGCTGCTAGTGAACTAATCAATGGAGGAGTGGGGAAGGCTGATCTTTCTGAGAACTATCCTCATTTGACAATTTTTAGTGAAGAGAGCAGCGGGAAAACTGTACAGGATTCACAGAAGGAGGATTTTTCAATTTCTGAGTCTGAAAAGGTACAGTGTGCTTTTTAATTTAGCTATAACTATGTTCATAGCAAAACCAGCATTAGTTTTCAACGATTTGCTGATTTTTTGTTTGTTTGTTTGTTTTTTCCCCTTAAAATGAGCAGCTTGGAGTTATTATTCCCACCCGACGATTTGATGATGCTGTTGCAAGTGTCCCCATAAAAAAACGGAAATATACACTGTTCCAGCCTCCTTCTCCTCCACCTGCATCCCCATCAATGGCTTCTCCATTGGAATCATCTTCTCCAGTGCCTGTTGCTTCTTTAGTTCGTTCTGAAGTACCATGTGCAGAGCAAGAGCAGGGGGAACAGCGAGTGCTAGAAGGTATGGATATTACAGGGGAATCTCTGCAAGAGAAATACACAGAGGTTACTGATCAGTCCTCGAATGAAAATACTTGGAAAATTCCAAGTTCAGTAGGTTATTTTCCACAGGATATCGGTGATGCTAATTTGTCAAGAGATTCAAGTTTGCTGATGTCTGCTTCTATAGGTGAGCCAGGGAGCAACAGCTTGGATGACACAGTATCCAAAGTGGGATTAATCGACTTCAACAATCCTTTGTGTACACCTGTAAGATTGAATGATGGTGATATTGGTAGTCAAGATGATAAACAAGACGCTTATGCATGCATGGACACTCTGAAACAGGAAGAAGGTTCTAGGAGACAAGATCCTGTGCAAGAGAGTGATCTGTTACTCACTGCGAAGAAGAAAAGCCTTGAAATCAAGGGAATTTCAGATTATAATAATCCGAGCAAAACAAAAGATCACATTACATGCATGAAGACAGAGGAATCAATGGAGTTAGCCCTATGCTGTAACTCTATTCCTCTAGGATCTGGAAGTCACTCAGAGACAACTGGCTGTAGTAAAATGTCTATTGTAGCCGGGGAGTGTTCTGCTGCTGGTCTGCTGAAGGATGGAGAGAAACAAGAGAAAGGGATTCTCCTGCGGTTAGATTCTGGCTATTTCAATGATGATAGGTCGCATTGGGACTTGAATACCCCTATGGATTGTTGGGAAAAACAACCAGAGGTTGTAAATACAGATCCTAAACCTGAATTTTTACGTGGAGACACTGCAAATAATAAGAGCTCGGAACGTTTGGATGGCATTCACATATTAGCTTCAGAATCTAAGCATGATAGTGGAAAGTCTGAACAAGATATGCTGAGCAAGGTTTCACAGGCAGACAAAGATCTAAATGCACTGAATTTCTCAGAAGGCTTAGCTCTTGAAAAGGATTCTGAACTTGATACTTCTCTTAGTCTCCAGCCAGATGCCATTATCAACCAGAGTAAAATGAACCATGCATATATCAATAAGAGTGTTTCACTGTCAGAGGAATTGGTAGATGAAAGGGAACTAAATCTGTCCATGGCACCTTCAGGAGGAGCCTGTGAATCAGTTACCAACATTTCTTGTGTTGATGCCCGAGATGTTAGACACTTGATAGATAAACCTTCAGATTCCCTTTTGGCAACAGACCCCTCCTTGCAAAGTGACAGTCAGTTAGATAATACTCCGATTGATGACAATGTAGATATGTTTGATAAAACTGAGTCTTCCCCTGATTGTAAGCAAGAGAAGGAACCCGCAGAAGATAATTTTGAAGCAATTGAGGGCACTAGTCAGAGGGGCAACGCAAGTGATCCTGAAACAAATTATGAAAATCCTGATCTTGTGCAAAAAGGTTCCCCATCTTCTCCACCCAGCGATCAACATGTTCTGAAAACTGTGAATGAGGACGGTATTGTTGATGATGCAAATGCTGTTTCTATTGGTGCTATTGATGCTTGTGCGGAAGATATTAACACCACTAGTGAAAATCCTGGAAGCCCCGAGCTTGGATTGGACAAGCAATCTACAGAGGATGCCACAGAAATTGCCTATGGTGGTGACTCTGAGTTTGATGGTTACGATGATGAATATGAACTTGTTTCTGATACTGAAAAGGAGTTTGTTGAACAGGCTGAAAATGAGCATCAAGTCGAAGAAGGAGAATACAGAGAAACAGGGCTTCATAATTGGGATAAAGAAGATACAGGGGAAGAACTGGAAGATGAACATGTTGATTATGGTGATTCTGATGGTAGAGATGCTGATGATCTTGGAATGGATCTGGATGACAGAGGGAAAGATGTGGAACTTGAAAAAAACTGGGATGATGGCCAGCAGTCTGAAATGGAAGAAAAATATGATACTGATAGTCATCATGAGGAACATGAATCACAATTTGAGGGAGCTGTTCAAGTCAATCAAGCTGGGGAAGAAGACACTAATTGTGAATCAGTGGGAGCTGAAATAGATACTGAACATGTTACTGAGAAAGGTGAACATAAAGGTGATGTCGATGTATCTCAAACCACTGAACTATTAGGTGAAGATATAAGTTTGGAGGTTGAACTGAAATGCCACCAAGATCAAAATAAGGGTGCTGCAAAGTCAAGGGAAGGGAGGTTCTTTACACGGCAGAAATCTTCTGGATGGGATCAATTGCCTGATGGATTTGAAAGTGCAGCAGAAGCACTCAAGGCTGCCCATGGTACATTCAATAAGCGGGGACGAGGTGTTGCTTTGGTTTCTGGGGGACGCATAGGCCCTATGTCTTCCAGGGGTGCGTCATCACGAAGGGATGCTGGATATGGAGAAAGAATGGACGTTGATGATTCTATGTACAGAAAAGAGGGTTTCTTTATTCGGGGAAGGTGGGTATTTCTGTCATTTCACTTCTGCTTGCACAGTATTTTGAATTTTCCCATTGACATTCTTTTTTCTCTCCTATGTTGATTGAATAATATATTTTTAAGGCTAACTGATTATATTCTTGTGGTCAAACAGGGATGGAAGCCTTTCCACAAGTCTGAGTTTTCCTTCCAGGAAACCAACGAGGGGCAGAATTGTTGGAAGGGGTGGACCTTCTCGTGGAATGCATAATATGGGAAGGGCCGATCCCTGGGCAGATGGTGGAACTCGTCATTTGGGCCCACATAGGCATCATTCTCCTGATTATTACGACGATCATGTTGGGTTCGGACCCCATGTCTCTGCAAATGCTGCTGCTATGTCTGCTGCCAAGGTTGAAAGTAGTGGCTTTGTTGTTTCCATGGATGGTACTGTAACAAAAGTTTTGAGGGGAGGAATCCGAGGTCGAAGAGGCCGTGGTACACTGATGGGGAGGGGATCCCCCATGGGCATTGAAGAAAGCAGAGACTTTGAATTGCAGATGAGCATGGGACCTGGTGGCCTGATGTCTGATTCAGGGATGAACATGAGCAGGGCTAGAGCCATTGGTTTAGGTCCTGAGAGAATAAGTGCTGGTAGTCATGTAGGGCGAGAACGATATCGAGATTTATCATTTGGAAATAATAGGTGGGATCATTCAATAGGGGATTCTCCTCACAGGTTGGAACATCAATTGAGGGAAAGAAATAGGAGTTTTACACCCCCTCCTGGAAGGAGATTGACTCGTATGTTGCGTTCTCACACAGAATCTCGTTCAAGGTCAGGAACTCGCTCTCCACGGCCAAAATCCCCTCCTAGGGGAAGTGCTGGTGCTGGCATGGGCCGTGGACCAGCCCCTAGAAGGCGTAGCAGGACACCTCCTACCCTAAGGTCAGAATCTAGAATGGACAGGCCAAAGTCCCCGTTATTTCATAGTGTTGGTTCCTTTGAACACAGGATGTCTTTTCTACCCTCTTCTAGAACTCGGCGATCGCCTCCACAGTCATCAAAATGGTCCTATGACAGAAGAGATACAAACGACTTTAAGGACTCTGAATACAAGAGATCTTTCCGCACTGGGAGTCCATCAAAGAGAATGTCCCCCCGCGGTGTTCATGAATCTGGGTTGATGGGCTCACCTGGTAGGTTAAAGCATAGTGAGTACCGTGGCACAGTGTATTCTTCCAGAACAGCTGAATTTGGCAGTGACAGTAGACGCTTCAAGCGCGATGAAAGTGAAGACATTAGACTAAAGCAGAGTGATAATTCTGGGAGATCAGTTGAGGTTGGCAGCACAGATATTAGACGATATAGACGTCAGGATGATGAGGGCAGCTGCCAACCTCGTAACTCTCGTGCTAAGGATGCTGGGATCTCAAGGGAGCAGGGCAGGGGGGACCATAATAGCAGGTTATAGACAGACACATAGGCTGCTAAGAAGTATTGTCTTTGGAGAGGAAGACTGGAAGAGGCAGTTTCTTATATTTGGATTTTCTTGAAAGTGGTGATGACATAAAGTCAGTGTGGAAGAGGCAATCATGACAACATTTGTGTTAATAATTGCTTACCTTCACACTGTTGTATTTAGGTCCTTTTTAATGCGAGCCTGTTGCAGTCATCTGAAACTTCCCTTGGGATTTTTGTGCAGGGAACATATCCGAAGTATGAAGTTCTCTTATTGGGTTGAGAAACCCAAACTATTTGTAAAGTCTATGGTAGTGCAGTTCAAACATTACTTTATTGTCATAGAAGAGATAAAATCCCAAGCAGTTGCGATCACTACTATCTGCTGTACCATGTCTATTTCCTGGGGCTCTTAGGTGAATCCTCTTTTTATAAGCTGGCATTCACTATGTAGTACCAAGTCAAGTTCTATGCTTTTAACCTGACCCTCGTAAAATTCTTATTACCGGTAAAGATCCATTTTCTTGGTCTGAAATGTTACAGATCAGGTTCTGATTGCGCTGCTTGAATTTTTCATACCACTGAGCTAAAAGTGTCATGTGCCTTCCTACATTTCTTCTATAAATGAGCTGCAACAAGTAGCTCCAGTCAATTTTGGTTCTATAAACTACCACACTCTTTTGCGTGCACTCCCATTTCTTGAGATTAAGTGCGTGAATTCATTGTTAATTCTTAGAAATGTGTCTTTGCTATCTATACAGGATCCTCTTTTTCTCAAATAATTGGCTTCAAAGTCACAGTATATCGTGACATGGAAGGTCTGGCAATCTTTATGGACTGGGCCTGATTCTGAAGGTGTAGATAGATTGCCAGTATATGTCAATGAACAGTGAAACTTTTAATGCACATATAGAAAAGAATATGCTGAAATTATAGGATCTGGCACTTCTACAATCTGTCACCACTGAATTGTACTTTTGAGTCCCATTGACCTAATATTTTGGTCATTTGTGTACCTTAATAAAGTTATCATTTCTTATATTTATCTCTGTTGCATAACATTATAAACTGTTGTAACATTAAGATGTAAGCTATTTGTTAACATAATTAAATCTGGTGGGATCGTTATACCATATTATTTTTTTGTTTAGTTGATCTAATAGCGATCCATGACCATTACCATTAGATAACCTTTAAATACAATCAATTAGCAATTGCAACCGTTATGCCACCCATGACAGTTCATGCTTTATAGCTGAATACTGTATTATTGCAATTTTTATGGCTTGATATGTTCAAAGACATGGAGACAATTGATATGCAGCCGCCGAGTCCATTTAAAGGCGGTCATTTTTATGCTGATTACTTATTTGTATCTGTTACAGGTGTATCTAACAAAATGCGAGCATCTATTGCTCATTGATCTGGATGCAAGTTCAGCATTTGTAATGGCGTGATTACTCTTCATTCTTTGTAGAGTAGTCATGTGTGGACTTAGCACAGGGAATTGGAATTTATGTGATGGTAATCATTAATCAGAATAAAAACAGATATTCACTGCTGATGAAAGAAGAGTCCATCTGAAAGCATAATCTGCATTGATAGATGGACAAGCAGGTGTAATTGCGATGTAACTAGAGCTTGACAGCACCATGTGCTAATTAATCTTTATGTCTGGAATTTTGCTTCATTGCCGTTGTTTACAACGGTACTCTTTATGTAGATTTTTAAAATTCTTTTAATTCCTTGTTCCGATGGCTTTGTTCTCTATCACGCAGGCAGCTCCCACTTGGTGATGGATTGGCAAATCCAAAATAGTGTTAATCTGGTCAACTCCATCAAAAAATTCAGAAAATATTCTGATCTAAAAGCAGCCTCTGTGCTTGCCAACAAAATTTTAATCCCCAAGGAGAATACACGAAACTCTCTCCATACTCCGTTTTTTGTAATGAAACACCCTCCATGAGAATGCAAGACGACAGGTACCAAGGAGAACGAACAAACTGATATCTCTCATCAGCCAAGATATGTAATGAACAAACTGATTTAAAAGTATCTAATAATTCTCCAGAGCACTCCATTTTTAAATCCTCATAACCTTTCAGAATGCAAAACAGCAAAGAAAACCGAGAGAGCTTAATTTTCTATAATGAAAAATGAGAATGCAAGACAACAAAGAGAATCGGGGAGTGTCTCTCACTAAACTAGATATGTCATGAGAAGTACATTTTAAAAGATACGGTGTCAATTAAATAACTCTCCAGAGGAAGACCTTTTCGTCAGAAAGCTTAAAATGTGAAACACCAAAGAAGTTTTTGAAAATGTAGAACACCAAAGAAAATGACGAATATTGTTATACACTATTTCTCATGGATATATTATTGAAAACAATTCTGACAGTGATAGTGTTCACTAGTTTTGTGTTTGTTTATGACACATTATTGTATTAATGCAAAACGTTAATCATATACAAAAATGTCATATACAATATGCCATCAGCGAGGAGACGATTGTTAATTCAGAGGTGAAAATTCAGTCAGATGTGTGACACATGTTTTGTTATCAGAGAAACAACAAAATTCACATTGTAATGCAAGATAATACAATAATAAGGACATCACAGAAATAACAAAATTCATTAATAGTTCTCATTGTAATGGAAGATAATACAATAATAAGGACATCAGAGAAATAACAAAATTCATTGTGGGACTATTGGTAGATTCTAAATACATACCAAATATTGATTTAACATTAAAAAAAAACAAAGAAACCTACAAAAAAATATCAAACACGAAACCTACAAGAAAATATCAGACACGAAACCTACAAGAATATATCAGACATGTAGTTTAACACATGTAAGGAATAACAAAATTCACATTGTAATTGAAGATAGGAGACTCACTGGATTGCCTTACATAGCAAAATTCACGTTGTAATTGAAGATAGGAGACTCACTGGATTGCCTTACATAGAATGGTTGATATAAAAATATTCATAATGAAATTACATAGAATGGTTGATATAAAAATATTCATAATGAAATTAATGAATCGAAGTTTCATTGTGGGATTATAGGTAGATTCTAAATACAGACAAAATATTAATCTAACATTAAAAAAAACTCACACAAACATATAAGAATATATCGAACATGCAGTTTAACTAATGCACAAAATGATTTTTTTCATGGCATTTTTTTGGTTAATTTTAATCAAAATCTAGTGGAGATTTTTAAAAATTTAAGTTGTTTAATTTGTAAAATTCAAGTGCCTCAGCAGTTTTTTAGAGCGCTGAATCCACTTCTGCATTAAAAAATGTATTTTAAACAATAAAAAATCACAATCTTGCTTGAAATTGTATTGCCGAATTTCAGTGAAAAATGCCACTTAGTCTATAGCTTAGACTGCTTATATCAAATAGATGAAATATCACAGAAATAAAAGATGTGTTGGTATTTTGGCACCAATACCTACCATGGTTCAACGCTCTCTGATTTAAAATAAAATAAAATCTGTTCGAAAGTATATCTGGCCTAGCACTATTTGATTATGAAAACTGAATTGAAGTGTGGTTGGATTGATGCTACAAGTGGAAAGAGGAAAACAGGGTAAAAGTATGACAACAATATTATAGGTTTTAGAAGTAAATTATCCTAGTGGGGAGGTGTGCATATGGTATCAATGAAATTAGTTTGGCACTAGGTGAGGTGAGCATAATTTTTCAAGGGAGAGGCTTTGTGTTAGTTGGAGTAGATGATTCAAATTGTTCCTCAATGATTAGGGCCGGGGTTGGCGAAGATGACTTATGGTGGTTGGTTGGAATTTGTATGATGCATTGAACATTAGAGGATAGAGTGCACAAAGGGTGTTTTGAGATGAGAGGGAATCAAAGGAGGTAAAGTTGAGTTTGGTTGGGTGGGCACACGTATGGTATTAGGGAGCAAAATGGGGAGTAGAGGATATACTTACTTGAAATTGGCATGATGGATGTCGTTCATTGTTGGGATTGTTTATAGCTCTACCTAAAAGCGATTGGAGCCAACAAGGGTGTGGATTTGATGTTAACATACTTTGCACTACATATTTGAGTGGATGGAGGCCTCTTAAACGCTGAACTTTTTTTTTGATCTCTTTTAATTCTTGAATCTTATACATTGTCACACAAGGTTGTAATATTGTGGATGCTTCTTCATCTTGGATAGAGTATTGCACGAGTGATTAGCAAAGTGAAAGACCCAAAAGAGAATGATGCATTACAAGTATCCTAATGCTCTTATAGAATCGTGGTTGGTGGATTTTGTACATTGTACAAATAAATCTCTTAAAAAACCACTTCACATGGATTGTTATGTGGTGCACATTGAATATTCATTTGTTCACCATTATTTGTGATTTGAGGTGATGCAATGAATTGGGGAGATGGGTGGTGGTGATTGGGATTCTTATTTATGGTGGAGGAGAGATGAGTTTTCAACTCAAGGTTGTAGATTTGTTTAGGATGAACAAAGTTCATTTTTTTCTTCTTCCAAGGAAGTATCGAGGCAAATCCACTCGAAGGGATCACATCCCACAGGCTTATTAGCATAGCATAACCCCAAGGGCGTCGATGAGAATTGACCCTGTGACCTCTCATTAGCGAGGTGCTTTTTAGTGACAGGAACTCAACCAATTGAACTAACCCTTGGGGTTAACAAAGTTCAAATTCTACATAAATAAGTCTAAAGCTATACTAGAAAAACAAAGTCAATATCTAGATTTGGGTTTTATTTCAGAAAAATTGGCACTAAAACAAGTTTAATAAGTTAAAACATTATTGTTGAATTTGAAATTCAATAACTAATAAATTTTTTAAAACCGAGACGAACAATTATCATTCGATTGGACATAAAAATAAAATATTCCCATGTATTCCATTTTTATTTAATAACAACTATAAAATATTGTATATTATGACCACTCCAATTCTTTAAAAGAACAAGATTTTCCATTAATTAAATTCATAATGAAGTCAAATTATGTGAAAAATAATAATGAAACATCAGTTTTGGAAGCATAAGTTATTTATGGTTATTTATGGTGGAGGAGAGTTGAGTCTTCAACACAAGGTTGTAGCATCTTCCATGGCATAATCAAAATTTTGATCATTTTTCGTGCATCAATTTGTAAATCCTCTACTAATAGTATGCACCAGTTTAGAGTGAACGAAGTTCATTTTTTCTTTCTTCCCAGGCAGATAGATCCACTGGAAGGGATCACATCCCACTGACTTATTAGCAGATCATAACCCCAAGGGCGTCGAGGAGAATTAATCCCGTGACCTCTCATTAGCGAAGTGCTTTAGCGACAAGAACTCAACCAATTGAACTAACCTTTGGGGTTTAACAAAGTTCAAATTCTACATGAATGAGTCTAAAGCTATACTATAAAAAAAAGTCAATATCTAGATTTGGGTTTTATTTGAAAAAAAATAGCACTAAAACAAGTTTAATAAGTTATTTTATTGTTGAATTGAAAATTCAATAACTAATAAAATTCTAAAATGGCCAACAATTATCATTAGATTAGACATAAAATAAAATATGCCCATATATTCCATTTTTATTTAATAACTACTATAAAATATTGTATATTATCACCACTCCAATTCTTTAAAAGAACAAGATTTCCCATTAATTATATAAATTCATAATAAATTTAAATTATGTGAAAAATAATAATGAAATATCAATTTTTTAATCACCATTTTGATTAATATTTAGTAAATTATAAAATTTCTATTAAATATAAAAATAAAAATAAAAAGTTTAAAGAAGTTTGTTTGTTTTTGTTTTTGTTTTTTTTCAAAATATTAAATAATTTATTGGAAATGTCAAAATATATAATAATAATATTGTTTAATTTTTCAATACTTTTTAATAATCCAAAAAGGTGCATGGTTAAATTCATGGTTTTATAGAAGAAGTAATTTTAAGAAAAAAATAGTGTTGATGTGCATTAGTTTTCAATTCAAAAGGTGATTTTAAGGTTTTTCTTGACATGTTGCAAAATGTGGTAACATTAATTTTGAAAATAATGATGTTATTGTTAATATAGATAAAAGCAAATATTAAATAGAATTCATAAAAAAATAAATGAAAATCCAATTTTTTTGGTCAAAGTAATTGTTATTTTTTAAATTTTCCCAAAAACAACTCTTTAACCACATTTTACTCTAA
This sequence comes from Pinus albicaulis, assembly GCA_034641835.2. Classification (NCBI taxonomy): domain Eukaryota; kingdom Viridiplantae; phylum Streptophyta; class Pinopsida; order Pinales; family Pinaceae; genus Pinus; species Pinus albicaulis. Next base: position 1,373,098,536 of record CM076579.1, read on the forward strand.
TAACTATTTATAAAAAATATTCATCAACTTTATCTAACTATTAATGATGGTTAACATTACTTTTAAAAAGTGGAATGTGAAACACACTTAATAATAACTATTTATATAAAGCACTCACCAACTTGATCTAACTATTAATGGTGTTTAATATTAAGCGAAATGTGATAAAAAACAATATGTTGAGTAGTAGCTAAGTGGGTTTAATTCTCTCTCCATCCAAGTTCTATTCTCTCGAGACATGTTAGCTAGTGTGGCAAAAATTTGAACATATTAAAAACTAGCAATTGCACCACATGTTGCAAAAGAAATGCCGTAAGGCAATGGCATAGGAAGGAGTAGCCTAGAAGAAATAAGTTGTTGCAGAGAAGGAGCCATCGTGAAGGAATGAAAGGAAAATTTTTCTTACATGGAAGCAAGTCGTGGAGGTTTCAAAGATATTGATTATAAGAGTTATCAACCAGAAAATTTTGTTGTAGATATTGAAATAGGAAATTGTGGGTGAAAACATATATGTAAACCAACATAATGAAATAAGTTTTTGCAAAGAAGGAGCCATTGTGAAGGAATGAAAGGAAAATTTTGCTTCACGTAGTGGAGGTTTCAAAGATATTGATTATAAGAGTTATCAACCAGAAAATTTTGTTGTAGATATTGATATAGGCAATTGTGGGTGAAAACATATATGTAAACCAACATAATTTGTTCACATATATAAAAAAAATTGTTATAGATATTGAAATAGGAAATTGGGGTGAAAATATTTTGGGATTAAAATAATCCTCTGAAACAAGCATGAAATGGGCATGTAACTCAAATAAGATATTTTAAATACATTCAAGTACAATCTATCTAGCATAGATGGAAATGGGCATGTAACTCAAATAAGATATTTTAAATACATTCAAGTACAATCTATCTAGCATAGATGTAAATAAAGAGATTTTTTATTAACAGAAATAGAGTTTACTCCAAGTTCATCTACATATTTGAGTGCCATAGCATTAGATATATTTTGTGAGCTAATGTGATGTTTTTTTTGTCATAATGATTTAAAAATTAGTTATTATACCACAATATTGACTTTCTCATTGTCTGTTTTGTTTATGAACCCTTTAAAAAGACCACAGGAACATTTGATTTTACACTATGATCTCCCCAGCATGGGCGGGGGTTTCAAAAATTGGAGAGTAATTTGAGTTGTTATTGTTAGAAATTGTTGTATAAGATGGGAATGGTTTGTAGACAATATGGATGTCATAATAGATGTCCATTTTAAATTTTTTAGTGTCTATGGCCACCATGGATCTAATATGATCCATTTCAATTGAGAACTTCAATATCTATTTTGAATTTTTTAGTGTCTCTGACCACCATGCATCTAATAGGATCCATTTCGACTAAGAACTTCAATAAATCACAGTGTAAATGATAACTTGTGGCATCCCTAGCCATTTTCTTTGATTGTGGATCATGTTACAAGCTAATAATTTGTGAAATCCCTATCCATTTTCTTTCATCGAGGATAATACACTATCTCTTCAGAAGATTGTACAATATATATTGGATGGAGGGAAATGTTATGCTAAAACATGTACAAAAAACCCTTTAGGGTTGTCTCAACTTACTCTATTGTTAATCACAGTGTCAATTTTGTAAAACTATAATCTACAATAAGGATTGAGTGGGTTTCTACTTTTGTAAGTTTTGTTTGGAATTGAAAAATTAAAAAATTATAAAAGCTAAAATTATGTAGTAAAAAGCTTTGTTTAAAATTTCAGAATAAAAAGTTGAGTAAGTTTGACATCATATAATGTGAAATTAGTTTATGATTATAAAGTAAAAAACATGTAAGTTTTTTAGCCACAATTAGGTAATTAAAGATATGTATATAGTTTTTTTTTAACAGAAGAAATTTGATATTCATTAACAATTTTTTTTTGAAAGAGTATGTATGTAGTTACAAACTGTTATGTAGTTACAAACTATTACAATTAAGTAATTAAAGGTAAATTTAGTGTTAATTAAGAAATGAGAATTATGAAGATTCATCACTATTTCTCAAGATAAAGCATGTCCTATGAAATAATTTGGAAATTTAAAAAAAATCACATATTTTTAAAAATTTCATTATTAATTTAATTTTTTATATATTAAGAAATACTATTCATGAATAATAAAATAGTTGTAACATAAATAATATATATATAAAAAAATCATGTAATTTTTTAATAATAAAATAGTTGTATCAAAAATAATATAGAACAAGAAAAACTATGTATAATTCCCCCTTTAAATAAAAGATATTCCAAATGAATACCATGGGCTGTTTTTATAGTTTATGATTATTTTATTTTATTACCTAAATTCAATTTAACTGATTAAAACATATATAAAACTATTTACATTTACATATAAAAATATAACAATTTTTTAATAACAACATTTTAACTTACAAGTCACCAAAACCTAAATTCAATCCAACTTATTAAAAAGAAAAAGAAAATAAATTAACATTATGAAAAATTTATATAAAACTATTCACTTGTGGATCTAATGGCCTAAAACATTTCAATCGTCTAACATTTGATCCAATGGCTCAGACATGGACACATTGACAACTAGGGGAGTTGTTTTCGAATAAGAATGCCTTACGGCATAATTATGACTAGTAATTCCTATAAGCCCAAAGGAGCAAGAAATTGCCCACAACACTTCTTCAAAATTACAATTCACCAATTATAAAAAAAAAGACAATAAATAAAAAACTTAATAACTATTTATAAAAATCACTCACCAACTTTATTTATAAAATGCACTCATCAACTTCATCTCATTGTTAATGGTATTTAACATTATGACTAGTAATTCCTATAAGCCCAAAGGAGCAAGAAATTGCCCACAACACTTCTTCAAAATTACAATTCACCAATTATTAAAAAAAAGACAATAAATAAAAAACTTAATAACTATTTATAAAAATCACTCACCAACTTTATTTATAAAATGCACTCATCAACTTCATCTCATTGTTAATGGTATTTAACATACTATTAAAAGCGAAATGCACAACTCCTCGATGAGGGTGTTATTTAACAACAAAGGATTGATAGAAGGCATGATTGACATGCCAAGGCTGGGACTAGAGCGTGGGTTTGCAAACATAGACCACATCGCCATACTTGACACCTGGCTCCTATGTGATACCGTGTGGCGAACGTATCGCTCCCAGGTCAGGGACCTATCACTTGGTCTCGTCGTTATAAATACGAGTAGGTGGTAGAGTTTACGGTGGAGTACAATGTTAGCTTTCTACCTCAAGGATTATCATGCATCAACAAATATGGTTTGGTTCTTGGTGGATCGATTGGCCGAGCTTCCGGGGGCTCCTGACATTCAAATATTTGAGCTCATTGATGAGCGCATGATTTTTGGGAGGTTTGAGATTTTTGAAGAGTGTACCAAACATGACAAATATCCTTCCCTCAACATTGCAAACCCTGGTTTTATCTTTAAACCACAAGACTTAGCATTGTCAACTTCCCCTTATAACTACACGGGGGTCTCCTGTGAGTGGCAAAACTATTACGTTTGTTGGGGTGGTGATGACTTCACCAAGTAGTGTGAATTCTGGTATATACCTTACCAATACTCCATTTCAATGGAAGGCATGTTTCCTTAGTGTTATCATTTGGTTCTTACGTTTTTGTTGTCACGTACTCTATATCCTGGGCCTCTATATCTTGTTTTGAATGTTTTTGGGAGGGTCAATGTTTTTTCTTCTCTTCCTCCACAATATAAGAATTGGTCTATCCTTTGAATTGGTGGTAGTGTTGCCCACCTCATCGCGTCAAGGCTTAGACCCAATAGGGATATCATTTAATTGCCCGGTATTGGTTTGTGGGTTATGGTACCCAAAAATTTCTCTATCTAGTTTTAATAGGGCGATTTGGGTTGGATGGTGTTGTCATTGATGTCAACCCATGGAGTTGACTAGGTTTGACTTTGACTGATAACGCTAGTCATTGATGTAAAATTGTAATGAACGCTTCTTATAAATGTCTGGATTACATCAAGTTGAAGGCTACACAATTGGATGGTTGAAAACCCAAGTCCTAAGGTTTGGGTTCCCTAGACTGAGGATGTACACTAGCTTTGTCGAGGGTTTTTGAAGGGTAAAATCATTTAGTTTGACTTGGAGATCCATGTCATTGGATTCTCCCCATCGAGATCTTTTTGGTGGTATGTGGAACGCTACATAAGCCCCCTTGGTTTGAGAGAAAACTGAGTTTGAAGACAAAAACCCCATTTTCTAGGCTAAAACCCCAAGGGGTGGTGACTTGGAATATTTCCATTGGTTGCGGGCATCTAATATTAGGCATAAAAATCACATTTTAGGGAGAAATCATGTTTAAAATAAGTATTATACCCATTGCACCCCTAAAACTAAAACCTTTTCTTAACTAGGTTAACTTAGGAACAAAGGTAAGTAATTATTGTTTTTATTAAATAAGATAATAATTATTTAAAAGTAAAAATATGGTGTCCTAAGGTTCTAACTCCTCCAACGACTAGTTTTTATGAACCCCTATTGATACTAACTAAATTATTTTATAAAAAGAGACCCTAAAGCCTCCTAAATCACATCATTTTCAGCAACATAACCTTATCTCTCTCTGATTTTTTTTGGCCTTGATAAGGATTACGAGGCAACCAATGACTTTAGGAGTTTTATGTTCTATAGCTTGGTGATTGGAACTTGGATATTCTACTCAACCCTAAGGTAATCTCTTTTGGTGTCATTTATGTTCCTCCTCGACACTCCTTTTTATCCTTTTTATGTGTGTTGGTTAGGGAATTTCTCAGCACTTCGACCCTCTGTTAGGGATTAGTCACATACATTTTTTTTTGCAAAAGAAAAATTCTGCTACCCTCCTCTTATATATTGACTTGGTCTTTTGATGGCTCGACATCCTTTTCATTGTTTTCTGGAACATCCTTTTGTAATTGCTTCTATTCCGCCTCATTAGAGTACCTGTTGAAGACCTCTGGAATTAAAACCTATGCACCATTAAAAAGCTCAGACTTGTGATAATTAGTTTGAACTATATATCATATACTTTAACCTATGGCACACACCTTGAACTTTCTATGTCAGATATACAATTACATATGTATTTCAAGGTTAGAAACTTCGCTTAAAATTTGGCCTTCTGAGGTATGGATTCCATGAAATATTCAAAGTTTGAATTTATTGAAATTTGGGCACTTGGACTACTCCAGAATAATTTTAAGATTGTTTTCTTATGTATATTAGGGTAGCGAAACATATACAAAGTTCAGTCTTTATATTTTCAAGGGCTAGATTTTGGCACTTATTAAGGACGATTTATAAGACAAAGCGAGATTCTAGGATATCATCTGAGAATCATGGTACTTGCCCTCATTCAATTATATATATATATATATATATATATATATATATATATATATATATATATATATATATATATATATATATATATATATATATATATATATATATATATATATATATATATTCAGCCCTTATACATCCTTTATTATTAATCTAATTGCAAGCTCTAGGACTTTCATTGTTGTCTCTATCATATAATAGTCTTCATGTGCAGACCTTGACCTCAATATTTGACCTTAAGTAAATATATGTTAGGAATTTATAATGGACCATTCTAGGAATGTTTAGGGTTGCTGAAAATTTTGTTAGATGAATTAAAAAATTTCATGGTGTGTGACAGAGTTATTCCCTGTACATTGAATGTGATTATGAATGATCATTAACAATGAGATTGAGTTGAATATGACTTGACAATGACTTACTACAGTGATTGAAAATTTAATAATACAACTTGACTTAATGTAACAAGAATTGTGGCAGTCGTCAAGAAGGGATTTATCATCATTGAATACAACACCCTTGAGCAGGTGGATTTATGACAGTAAATGATAGCTTGGCATATTGACATTAACGGAATACATTGACTTGATGTGTAGAAAGCTGTGACTATAGTTGAACTTGACACTGTGACCTGATACATACATAATGATTATGTATATATTGACCTGAGTTGATGAGATAAGGATTCTTAGCAGTAAATTGAATTGACTATTGGACATATTGATTATGACACATTGAATTAATTTACCAGACCCGACCTATAGAGTTTAGTGACCCTAGTTTGACATATATACTGAACATAAATATGACATGTTGACACATTAATTGACCTATTAGATCTGACCTTGGGTGAACTTACACTTCATATAAACATTTAATTATGACCATAGGGATTTGTACGAGATGTCTTACAATGCTGACCTAGTCTTAGTTGTAAATGACATAACGGTGACCTTACAGGGCAACATGTCATTGCATATAATCTCATCTTGTGTACAACTTATTGATGTGAATATGGATAAAAAGGTGTGTCTAGTGATAAACAATGAAAATATATATGCTAGTAGCTCTCCGTGGGTAGAGGTTAAGAGCTTTGGTAGCAGGTCATAGAGATGACGTGAGGCATCTTGGAGTATGCCATTATCATATGTTTCAGTTTAGCATTTGCAGCCGTACAGGTAGTTTGGTTTAGTGATGTTTGGTAGCCAGCGTTATGAAGTGCAGTAATGTAAAATGGCCTATGTGAGTAATGTAGTTGAGCAGTGAAAATGATGTGTAGTTGAGAAATTATAATGATGTGCGACTTTCAGAGATAGCAGTGAAAGTGATGAACAATTGATGTGCAGTTGGGCATTATAAACACTGTTACCGATGAAATAGGTAACCTGACCTCAAAACGGGAACTCTAGCCCAAAAACGTTCAAAAAACATGAAAAAACACCCCCCCCAAAAAAAATGTGTCTTCCAGAACGCACTTGTTTTTTTTCGAAGGTCAAATTTCAACATTTTCTAAAATTATGCTAAAAACAAAATTGTTTGTTGAAAAAAGGATTGAAAAAACACCCCCAAAAAAAAAAGTGTGTCTTCGAGAACGCACTTGTTTTTTTTTTAAGGTCAAATTTCAACATTTTCTAAAATTATGCTAAAAACAAAATTGTTTGTTGCAAAAATATTGAAAAAACACCCTCAAAACAAAACCAGTTGATGCTGGAATAACAAAAAAAAAAAATTTGTGTCATAATTTTGACACTTGTGACAATGGAATTAAAGACAACATATTAGGACATTTTTTAAAATCGTAAATTCCTAACATTTTTGATAGATGATGTTAAAGATAAACAAATACATCTCTGGAGGGCTTATAATTTTGAACAATTTTCATCCATGTTGTTAAACATAAAATATCTTTACTTTAAACAACCCCAAATTTGTAATTATTTTCAACCATAACCTTAAAGATAAAGGTAAATCTAAAGTTTTTCAATCTTAAGTGTTCAACATACTTGAACAATGAAATTATGGAGAAAATATAAGACTTAACAATTTAAAACAGAAACAAGTAAGAGTAATTTTAATTTTAAAGAATAAAAACTTATCTTTTTTCAAATCTTAGAATAAGACAAATTTAAATATAATTTCAACCAAAACCTAAAAATCAAGCATCAAAACAAAGTGTTATCAATGACGCATATAATTATTAAAACTTTTAAAAGTATCTTATACCAAATGGTAACAATACATAATATCATGGTAATATCACTGCATAATCTAAAAATTCAACATTAGTTTCTATTTTCTATTTTACTTATAATTAAAATATCAACATTGGTACATTGAATATAACATAAATTATTTTTGTAATTCATTGTTACATTGTAAATATTCTAAAAAAATGAATTCTTCATACTTAAAACGTATAATCCAACAAACATAGAAATGTCTCAGAACTTCATGAAAAATGAGATGGAAGTCAAAATTTTTATTTCAAGTTACCATGCAAACATCAATTACAGAAAAGTGTCTTAGATAGTTATTCAAAATCAGCCATAGGTTCTGGCACACCATCATAATCTACATCTTCAGATGAATGGCTCGATGGAGATGAAGATGATCCATATTCTTCTCTTTCATCAACTAGTGCTCCATCTGAGTCAACATGCATGCCCACCATTTCAGAGTTCAAAAGTCTTGTAGATCTACGTCTACATTCTGTAGAGTCCCATTTCAACAGTAATTGTTCTGGTAGCAATTTCTTCAAAATATTTATGGTCTGCAATCGAAGAGTTCCTCTCTTTGTCAAATTGAAGTCATACACAAGTATGTCAACATCCTCCAATTTTAAGACATCTGTGTGGCGACGATTTATATTTGTGCCCTTTCTTTTTCTCTTTCTGCCAATTCTTTTTTCCACTACCATCTCTGGCTTGTACACACCATTGAAAGGGTGGGTACTTGTGGCATACCAATGTACATCAACAGCTTTAATCTCTTCATTTTCATTAATGACCTTTATAACCTTGGCAATCCAGAATGGATAGCCAAGTGGATCTTCATCTGCTAACACTGCTATCATGCAACCCTCCTTAAGATCCTGCACAGAACCCCTGTAAAGGTCTTCCATGGCTTCACGTTGTGCTCGTGATCTTCTAGAACCAATATAGATTTCTCTTTCCTCTACCTGTGGGAAATTAATAATATCTTGAGGCTGTTGTTGTTCAACATTGTGTGTTTCTTGATGTTCATGTTCATTTGGCATATTTTGTGGCAAAAAAAAAGGAGTCTTCAAAAGCGTATCCTCATTTACTGATCTTGAAATCATATCACTTTGATTACTGCAAAAAGACTCCCACCAAACTGAATCAGCAACATCGAAGTATTCATATGTATCTCTAATACATCTTTTAATTTCCTCTAGACATTCAAAATAATTTATCTCTCTCTTCTGCCTTCGTGCATTATGGAGTTCGGAAACTGACTGTAATAACAATATCTTTGATGAAAACATTGGACGCTCTGGAATGAACTTCAAAATGCTAAACTTGATGATGGTCCCCATTCTTCAATAGTTGAATACTTCTTGCCCCATATAAGTGTTATCCCATCAATTTTTTTGATACGAAATTGATGCTGGAAGCTAATGTCGTTAAGTTTTTCAATGCATTTCTCCTCACCATGCGATCCAAAAATAAACCTTCGCATGTCAATAGTTTCTTCCAACACATGAAAAACGGGCTCTGGAATGTACGATTTCTTAATACATTCAATTAATGATGGCAGGCTCCCAACACCTTTCCTCCTCAATGTTACTGAAAAACGACTGAACATTTGATCAATATGATCATGAGTATGCCCAACAAGAAGGAAGCCAACCTTTATCTTTTTAAAAATCCCCAATTCAACAAGCATGTTTAGATACCCAAAAAGAACTTGATTTTTGTTCTCACGACTTGTGTTGTCTAATTGTAAATACAAAACTTCAGGAAGAATCCCAGACCAATGAGTAACCACATCATGGATTATAGTTATGGTCAGATTTGCATCATTGTGAATATTTGGAGTTGTGAAGAAAACTCTTGAAAACATCTTCTCATTAAATACCATACAACCAACCAAGTGAAACTGAATGAAATTTTCCTCCTATAATTTTTTTGGCGTGCGGACAAAATGTGGAAGAAGTGTTTTCTTTTGGTCCATACCATCAATTATCAATCCCAGATATTTATTTGGATGATCATAACACTTATTTCGATGTTTATACAACTTTTGTCTTTCACTTGTTTGCTGATTGCGATGGTCTTGAAGTTCTTTGACAACAAAATCTGTACATAAAATAAAAGAAACATATGAATAAATATATTTTCATAGTTGATAAGTATCAAATTTTAAAAAACAATGTTTTGAACACATACCTCTTTCTGCCCCTTGACATTTATCTCTTTTTTCTTTAAGAGAAGCACATGTGCTGCAAATCCCCATCCTTGTCTTCTTAGGAATACGAACATTGTTGAATTCGGTTTTCCATATCCTTGTAAAATAAGAATATGTAATAAAATTACCAATTCCTTCAACAGCTTCTGCATAATCTTTGTATAACATGAATATTTCTCGTCTCGATAAATTATCTGGAATATGTATTGTGTCTTTATTTGGCATACACTCTCCATGATTTGAAAAGAATTCTTTCATCCATGTCTTAGCAGTATTTGCAAACGGCCCCACCTCCCGTTTATGACGTGCTTCTGAATAATATGTGGGATCCTGTTCCAATCTATCCTGGATTCTTGACAAACGACAATTACCAATTGAATACAACATTTTGAACGCCTTTCTGCAAAGCAATACATTCCCAATATGATAATCATAACTTGCTAGTGTAGATTGCATGCAACCCACTAAATATGAATTTTGCATGCTTTTATTCATTGACATATATGTTTTCCTTTTCTGCAAAGCAAAGTTGAAATCCATATTTTTCAAGCAATCCCTTCGACAACATGCACTTGAAATCAAATGAACGACAAAAATTTTTGTCGTGAGATATTTTGTCCTCGCCCTTGTATAACTGGAATGCCTTGGATTGATATGAAAAGGTCTACTCCTACTCCTAGTTGCAATATTTGCTTGCAACGGTTTCATCATTCCATCATCCTTTGTAAAAGTAGTTTCATCACCATTAGAAGGAATATTATCCCCACTATCATCATCCTCAACATAGTTAAGAAATTCATCAACATCATTGCATGGAAAAATTTCTTTACCATCATCAGTTGAAGAAAACATTTCACAAGAATCATCGGCACTTTTGTAACCCTGACTCAAAAGAAATTCTTCACCATCTTGACCCATGCTTTCAAATTCTTCCCTGGGAGGATTCAATTCTTCATCACCATGAGTGTCTTTGAAATGGTCACTTGGAGAAAATGCAATATTCAAATCTGTGTCTTTAAAATTATCATTTGCAAGAAACTCTTCATCTTCCCCTTCCTCGGTGGCGCTCTCATAATCCTTGGGATTAGGCATAAGTGGAAGCTTTGAATTTGTATTCACTAGAATTTCTTCACCCTGCCCCTCCCCTTCCTCACTAAAGCTCTCATAGTCCTTAGGATTGGGAATAAGTGAATGCCTTGAATCTATATTTATTGGAAATTCTTCATCCCCCCTTCATCAGTGGTTAAATTATAATCGTTATGATTAGGATGAAGTGAAAATTTTAGCTTTGGAAATTCATCCCCGTCTTCATCAGTGGTGTTGGCATAATCCTTAGGATTAGGACGAAGTGGATATTTTGACACTGCAAATTCTTCATTCCCCTCTTCCTCAGTGGTGCTGACATAATCCTTAGGATTAGGATGAAGTGCATATTTTGACTTTGCAAATTCTTCATTCCCCTCTTCATCTGTGGTGCTGACATAATCTTTAGGATTAAGACGAAGTGGAAATTCTGACTCTGGAATTTTTTCGTCCCCCTCTTCATCAGTGGTGCTTGCATAATCCTTAGGATTAGGACGGAGTGGAAATTTTGACGCTGTAAATTTTTCATTTCCTTCTTCATCAGTGGTGTTGGCATAATCCTTAGGATTGGGACGAAGTGGATGTTTTGACTCTGAAACATTATCATTCCCCTCTTCATCAGTGGTACTCACATAATCCTTACGATTAGGACGAATTTGATATTTTGACTCTGGAAATTTTACATCCCCCTTTTCATCAGTGCTGCTGGCATACTCCTTAGGATTACGACAGAGTGGATATTTTGACTCTACAGATTCTTCATTCCCCTCTTCATTTGTTGTTCTCATATAATCCTTAGGATTAAGTTGAAGTGGATATTCTTCATCTCTCTCTTCATCAATGGTGTCCTCATAATCCTTGGGATTAGGACGAAGTGAAACTTTTGACTCTGCAATTTCTTCATCATGCCCTTCATCACTATTGCTTTCATAATCCTTAGGATTAAGAGTAAGTGGTATAACTGGCGCTCGATTTTTTGACTCTCTATTCATGGTGAATGAACTCCCGTTATATTCATCACTCTGAATAGAGTTGTTGCGTGACGAAGATGTTGATGTTCTAGAAAGAAAAACTTCGTTATCAGAAGAAACAATGGCTTCCAACAAGAATAGGTTGAATGATACAAATTCCTCTCCCACTTACAATATATAGCTTAAAGACTGAAAATTTCCCTCTAAAAAAATTCGCGAAAAAATTTCCCTCCAAAAAAATTCACGAAAAACTTTAACTATTTTAACTATAATGACTACATGTAAATATTTTAAATTTTTTATTTTAAACTTACGTTATATTCATCTAAAATATATTTCAATTTTTTTTTAAAATATTCCTTTCATGCATGTCTTCGAAACTAAAATAATTTTCTTATTTGAATAGTTTAATATTGACTACATGTAAATATTTACAAAAATAACATGATGTAAATATTAACTATTTAATCTATAATTAACTACATGTACATATTTTAGATTTTAAAATTTAATCGCATGATTTTAAACATTGATTACATATAAATATTAACTATGATAACTAAATACAAATATTAACTATTTTATCTATAATATTAAATATAATTAACTACATGTAAGTATTTCATATTTTAATTTTTAATCTGAGATTATATTTGAATTATTCAACATTCGGTACATGTAAATATTAAATAAAATATTAATTATGATAACTACATGCAAATAATAAGTATTTTAACTATAGTATGAACTATAATAAATTAAATGTAACATTCAGTACATGTAAATATTAATTATGATAACCACATGCAAATAATAAGTATTTTAACTATAGTATGAACTATAATAAATTAAATGTAAATATTTTAAATTTGAAATTTTAATCTCACATTCATTAAACAGTAAATCAATCAGACAATATACGATATTTAAAAGGAATGATTGTTTCTATTCATCACATCACATCAAGTTTTTTGGTATTTGTTAGAGCAAATTTCTGGAGGTGTTGCGTTGGCATTGGTAACTTCGTGGAGGCATTGCATTGGCATTGGAAGCTTTGTGTCGCTATTGGTAATTTTGTGGAGGTGTTGCATTGGCAGTGGTATCTTCGTGAAGGCATTGCATTGGCATTGGAGGCATTGTGTTGCTATTCGTAATTGTGTGGAGGCGTTGTGTTGGCATTGGTGACAGCAGCTTCTTACATTTCAAAGGTTAGTTTTCCTTCTATTCTGTCAATTTATAGATGATTTTGGGAAAAATATGTTTTTCTATAGTTTTTTTGTGTTCAAAAACTACTTTTTTAAGGTTTTTAGGTTCAAAAACCTTGATTTTTTAATATTTTTTTAGTGAAGAAAATGCAAAAAAAAACTGAATTTTTTAGGGTTTTAAGAACAAAAATTTAGATTTTTTTTCTTTTTTAAGACTTATAGGTTCATTTACACATAAAAATCCATAAAACGACCATGCACATAAAAAAAAAAAGTGGCCTTATAACATTTTTTATTTGTATTTTTTTTTATCATAAATATATGAGTGATTTCATTATTTAAATTTTTTTTTTATGTGAGAATTTTTTATTTTATATTTTATTTTTTTAATTTTAGATCTTTGTTTTATTTTTTTAATTTTAAATCTTTAATTTTTTTTTCCTTTATTGTTTTGTTATATATATACATATATATATTTTTAATTGTATTGTGATATATATATATATATATATATATATATATATTATAATTTTAAAACATATTTTTTTTTAATAGTTTATTATATTGTTTTGTTTTTTTTTTTCAATTATATGTTTAAATTGTAAAATTTAAAAAAAAATTATGTATTTTGTTTATATGGTTAAATTGTAAAATTTAAAAAAAAAATTTAAAAAAAAATTATGTTATTTGTTTATTGGTGGCGCCGGCCACCCTAGCGGCGCCACGGGGGTGGCCCACCGGCCTCCCGGCGCCCCCATCAGCCGAGGGTCGATTCTCGAGCTCCGCCCGTTGGGCGCCGGGGCCGCCCGGGCGGCCGGCACCACCAATAAACAAAATACATATTTTTTTAAAAATTTTATAATGTTTTGTTTTTAATTGTTTTATTTTTATTTTTATTTTTAAATTTTATAATGTTGTTTTTTTAATTGTTTTTTTTTTTAATTTTGGTATTTTTTTTTTATAATTTGGATTTTTAATTTTTTTTTATAATTTTTTTGTTTTTTTTAATAATTTGTTTTAAGAACACATTTTATAATTTTGATTTTCTTTAATTTTTTTTTTTTAAACAATTTATTTTAATAAAACAATCATAGAAACATTGTTATATATAAATATAAAAAAAAATTTGTTATATAATGTAATAAAAACATTATTAAATAATAAATGTTAAAAATTTCAAAATATAACAAATATATATATATATATATATATCAAAAAAAAAAAATACAATGTAATAAATTTACAAAAAAAAACATTTGTTTTAATATAACAATAAAAATTAATTAAAAATATATATATATAACAATACAATTAAAAAAATAAAAAATTATATAACATTATAATATTTGTTATAAATAGTTAATAATTTTTTTGTTTTTTTTTTAAATGTTAAACACAAACTGAAGTTTCAAAATACTAGTTTATTTTTTAAGTTTAATTTTAATGCTTTAATTTCAAACTATTTAGTTTTAGAAATACATTTTGTTTATTAAATTTATTTTATTCGCAATATTTTTCCATTAACTAATATATATATATATATATATATATATATTTTTATCAGGAAAATGGCATCAAAAAAGATTTCTGTGAATGTTTCTGCACCTAGGGCAGCAACTCCCAAATCTACGGCAGCAGCTCCCAAATCTACAGCTGCAGCTCGACGCACTATGGATACAACTCCCAAATCTAAAGTTGCAGTTGAACGCACTATGGACACTATTGGACGCAATAAGGATATTGTTGCACACACTAATAAAAGTCAAGCAAGTGGGGCACCGGGTTCATTAAAGGTTATTTCTGATTGGAAAAACGCCAAGGAAATAGATAAAACCAATTTCTCATGGTATCTTGAAGACAGTGAAACGGAGGTTGATATACACATCTATCTGATTTGTGGTATGATTGACTTAAATGAGAAATATGAGGTGATGGGCAGAGTACGAGACATATGTATGGTCCCGAATACAAACACTATTTATGTTCTTTTAAGGGAGGCTCAGAAATGTGAGAAGGTTAGATATCGTCTATCAATCGTCAAGTACGACACAGATGAAACAACTTCAAAATTTTCTAAAGAAATAGCAAACAACATTGCAAATAACATTGTAAGTATGCTTATTTTTATTTCCTCTATGCATTATTGTAAGGATGATTCAAATTTTTATAAATTATTGATCATTGACATGTTTTATTTTGTTTCACAGGATTTTGTTTCGAGTCTTTCAAACATGTTTGATGGTATTTATATGTTGGTGCCAAATGTTATGGATGTGATCAAAACTTTCCACAAAGACAAAGCAGAGGATAGGAGATTGAAGCAAAGAGCAATAGCTCGTGACACTGCAACAGTACAAAGAGGGGATCAACCAAGTGTCACTAAGGTGCGTCAATCTAATAAGCTTAAACATGTTTCTTTTGAAGGTGTCGAACATGAAACAGAAAATTATGATAGAATTAGTGAGGAGGAGATGAGAACTATTGTGCAAAAGAAGAAAACAGATCAGACACCAAAAAGAAAAATTGCCAAAGATCTCTCTCTTGTACCTCAGAGAGGAGAGCTTGTTTATAAAGAAACTGATATGTTATCCAATAAGGCTAGGAAATCAAATATTGGTGAACCTATAAAGGTCGTGAGCAGCAGTGAAGAACAAATTGAAAGCTCTTATGGAAGCAGAGAAATCATAACACCAGGTGCTGAGTTAGAGGATGGCATTATTAAAACAAAACAAAATGCTATTCGACAAGAGTTGAGGAAGAATAAATTAATTCTTGGTGGCCAAACATTTGAACTTAATGTTAACCAATTTTATGGCTCGGATGAAGGGCAATCTCAATATCAAATTAGAAAGGCCCATCACCTACATGTACATAATCTGAAAACATTGTTCAGGTTCAATCCATATGCGCATGTGGTGGATTATGTGGTTCTTGTCGATCCATGTCAGGTTCCCAACAAACAAGCATTTGACAAGGCAAAATGTTTTGATTATAAATATTATGTAATTGGAGGAAACCATTTAATAGAGGCTAAAAGACAATTGATTGCAGAATATCCCAATAACTATATTTTTCAAACAGTGAAATGCATCATTTACGCTGGCTTAACATAAATGGAATCAAAGTTATTGGCATGGGATCATAATGCAGATAATGAGTACAGAATGAAAATGACTTTCATCCAAAGGGTCAGATTTATTCATAATGAATTCATAGAAAAATGTCGTGGGGATAAGACATAAGTTAGTGTAGCATTTCGAAAGGAATGTTTAATGGAAACAGGTTATCAAATTGATGAAAAAAAAGCAAAAGATGGAAAATTGAATACAAATCTCTTCAGAGGCACAGATAACATTTTTCAGTTGGCATTTAGAACTAGGGAGGTATGGGATTTGATTGATGACATTTTTGATCGATGGGAGAATATTTCCATAAAAAATCAGAAAGTTAAAAAGAGTAAACCCATAATATGTACCAACAGTAAGGGGGGTCCTGAAATGAAGCAGCTTCCAGAGGATATGACTATTACACCTTGGAGAACAATGCAAGGTGTGAAGGATGATAAGTTAGTCAAATCAGTATTAGCCCGTGTGAAGTCGGGTGAATTATCAATGGAAGAAATGTGTGCAGAATTTCAAAAGTAGGTTTCTTGAATTATTTCTTTCATTATAATTTTATTTTAAATAAAACATAATGATGTTGGTAGAATTTGTTATACATGTCAATATATTAACGTTTTTAACTTGATTTATTCAGTCAGAAAATTTATATGAAAATACAAGAACACATGGTTAAAATGTTGAATGAAGACAGTTGGGATGATGTTGTACACAACTACCCAGAAGCAAGTTCTACATCAACACTAAAAGAGTTTTATATTTCATTCAATAAGGTATGTTGATTTATAAATTTATTTTATTCATATTTTAACTATTTTTATTTTATTACTTATACATATCTATATATATATATTTATGTCATTAAAGATGTCGAAGAAGGATGGAAATGGAGTACCAGATACTTTCAAAAGCTTTATTGAAAAAATTAAGATGGAGAACATGAAAAGGAAGCGTCTTATGAATGTTGAACTAGATCCTACTCTTAATCATTACATTTGGAATGGGCTCGACAGTGTCCAATATCAAATAATACAAGGTGACTGTGAATACATTGCAACACTAATACCTAAAAGGGAGTATGGCCTAGTTATTGCAGATATTCCTCATGGTTTCAATTTCCCAGACATTGAATATGATAGAGAACCATATACTTATCAAGCTTTTAATAAAGTGGTTACGGGTTTTCACGAAGTGACAACATCACCACTTTGGCGATTTGTGACATTTCATTCAGACACACAGTTTCCAATGTTATTAACAAGCTTCAAGGGTAAAGCAAACTCAAGGATGCAACTTACATGGTAAGATTTTGAAATTGTATGTTTGATTCTTCCTAAAAATTTTTATTCATGTAAAATTTAATTGAACTTTTACTATGTTATGTAACAGGCAAAAGTCAAATATTGTTTCTTCCGAAGATCAACCTATTATAAATGATTGTGAGTTCATCCATGTTGAATGTTGGACAAAAGAGGATAGCTATAAGCATATTATTATGAATCAAGTAGATGGGAAGAGTCATAGTCAAGTATTGGTTTATGATGCAGTGGTAAGAAAACTAACATATGAGGATAAAGATGCAAAAGGAGATATAGTTAAAATTTATCAAAAACCACAAGAATTGATTAAATATCTTATAGATCTATGTTCAAATGAAGGAGAATGGGTTTTGGATTTATTCTCAGGTTCAGGTAAGTTTTAATATACAAATTTAAATTTAAATATTGTCTTTTTTACTTTTTATGTCTCCATAGTAATTTTCTTACTTATTTTTTGTGCTTGATGATTAGGTACAACACTAGCATGTTGCCTACAAAAAGGAAGAAATTGCATTGCCATTGAGAAAGATCCAGTTCAATGCAAATTTATTCAACAAAGAATTAACGCTCTTAAATTCCTTCCAGATGTGAAGCAAGAAGTTGGTTTGAGGAAAGGAGATTTTAATGAATCACGTGTGGCAAAAAAAGCAAAGGAACCTCAACCACCATTATATGGAATGATTGGAAAGGGACACTTTGGAAGATTTGCTGACATGAAAGATCCATTAGAAGACGACGATGATCAAAATGAAGAAGCAAATGCTGCGGAAGAAGCCATCAATGCTGTTCTAGATGATGTTGAAGATGTATTATTTGATATTGTTGATGATGTTTAAGTTATGCTTGCAAACAAAGCTTATTTTTCAGAACTACTAATCAACTTTACTTGTAATGTTTAGACTTTGATATTTTATGAGAACAACCCATTTTTTTTGCAAAAAACATGTGATTGCTATTATTTTTTGACATAAAATTCAATAAAAATGTTGTTTTCTTAAGTTTTTTTACTAAATTCTCCCAAAAAATTAGTTTATTTAATATGTTTTTTTCAACAAAAACTCTGTAAAAGTGTATTTTTTGCATTGTATTTATATTGAAAAATTGTATTTTTTTTTCATATGGTTCAAAATATTGGTTTTTTAGCGATAATTTTTTTTATGTGCATTGAAAAATTATTTAACAATACATAAACATGTGGAAAATATAAACTTTAGAATATTGACCTTTTTTCCATCTTTTATGTATGTGAAAAAGTGAAGATATCATTACAAGTTTTTATTTAAAAAAAAAAATATATTTTTTTTAATTTTTAAAACACAAGTACATAAATGCACTTAAAAATAAACATCTCACAGAAGAAGAAGACATTAAAAAAATTATAGTGTCAAAATCAATGCTATAAAAAAAACATTGGTGATGATACACCACCACTATTCAAAATCGACATAAAAAACACCACTTTAAAAAAAAAAAAATTTATTAAAAAATAAAAAACAAGATGAAAAAAAATTAAAGTGCCAAAAACATGCTCAAATTTTTTTTTCGTGATTCTGCATCGCCACCTTTTCAAAATCAGGGGTTTTTCTTGATATTTGAAAAAGTAGGTAACATTGAGGTTACCTATTTCATCGGTAACATTGTTTATAGTGCAGTGATAAGCTTGAGTAGTTTTGTACAATGTTCAGTGGCTACTAGTTCTTGATATCTTCTTTAAAACATTCTTATATTGATTCATAGAATAGCGGGATCCAATGTGAAATTTGTGAAATGTGGCCCGCCGAATCCTTAGGTGACTGGAGTCACCTTTAGTTTGTGGCCCGAGAACACTTCGGGGTGGCAAGGTGGCGCTAGGGCAGGTCATATCCTGCACATGGCGTTGGGGCGTCCTTTTAGTTGGGGTTGATAAATTATAGGGCAACAAAACATCCTTCCGACAACAACTGGTAAATAGAATGTTGGTGCACTCTTCAGGTTGTGGCTTGACTTACAGGGCCCTTCCGGATGAAACAAGTTATTAGGGTGTAGTAGCGTCCTACATGTTGTAGCTTATAAATTAAGAAGTTGGAACCTCCTTCAGTGGTGGCTGAGAACTTGATGTAATTAATTTTTCATTTAAAGAGACAAAGAAAACAATTACTAAGAAGAGTTTGGTGGTTTTTGACTCGGAGGGGGGTTTCCACCTAAAAATATTTGTGTCCACTATTTTATCTTTCTTCATTTTTGTACGGTGTTGTCTATTGTTGATTATTTTTTATGATTATCTGAAGAAGAACAATAATAATAATTGAAGATTAACCAAGACTCTAAAAAATGATTGAAAAGTGCTAATTGCATGAAATACTGCTTCACCCCCCTCTCAGTATTTCCAAAAATTGGTATAAGAGTCGATTCTTTAGTAGCAACTTAATAGCTGGAAGGCATATATCATAATACAAAGATGGGAAAATTGAAGAAGAATTTTGGCAAGCATTTAAAGGAAGTTTCAGGTACTATAAAAATCTCCAAATATGATGAAAATAAGTATTGTACACCAACTCCCGAATTTGAAGAAGATAATTATTGGATACGAGAATCTAGAATGGTATTCCATATGGAAGTTCATGATGTATGGCAATTTGTTTTTTTGGAGACACATCTACCGATGAAACTAAAAGGTACAATGCGAAAGCCATGAATGCCATTTTTAATGTTTTTCCAGATCCCGTAAAAGAATATGTTGGTCAATTCTCAACAACCAAAATTCTTTGGGAAAGGCTCCATAATCTCTATTCAAAGAAGCATTTAGATCAAGATGTAAATGTTGATAATCATGCAGATCCTAACATCAAGGAATAAAACAATGATGATTGTGAAGTTGTTGAGAGGTACAATTATTAAAGACCACCGCCTCTAGAGAAAAATGAATCCAAACAAGATAACTCATCCAGGTATGCTCGTTTATTTAATGGTTATTGTTTTTCATGTACTAACTATGGACATATGGCTATGGATTTTGAAGTGTTTGACAAGTTCCATTATCAAAGGCAACCACAAAATTTTGAGACTTAGCGCATTTGTAAGTTCAAAAGACAAGTTCCATGATGATTTTGTCGGTAGAATGTACATGCAAAACAAGCCAAATATTGAATGTATCGAATGCCACAATTATGGTCATATAGCTCACGATTGTAGATACCATACATAATCATATATGGAAGACATTGAATGATTCAAATGTAATAATTACAAACACATAACTTGAGAATGCATATACAACCATGATAATGAATGTTATAAATGTCATAAATATGGACATATAGCTCAACACTGCAGGTATAAAATGGAAATAACCACAAATGAAAATCTTGACGATAACAATAAGGTATGGAAAAGAAAATAGGTACATTTTAGTAGGAAGAAAAAGAAAATCAAGTAGATAAGAAAGTCTCAACAATCATGCTTTCAGGATTTTTAAAGGCAAAGGATCATGATGAAGCAACAAATGCATCAGACGGTGACACGAGTCAAGATGGTTTGTTAGGTGATACATTATTTTGGAATATCTGGCTCGCCGACTCCTTGAATTTTGAAGAAGGGGAGTCTAAGCAACAATATGTGACACAAGTCGACATTTAACAAATAAGTAGAATTATGCATAGAATAACAACTTCAAGTCGTGATATATCAAGTCCATAGAAAGATCAGGGGGAGAAGAACAATTAAATGATTATAGGCCCACATTGATCGATCATTAAAAGAGTCACCAACATTGATAGCAGGTTAACAATAAAAGGTTACAAATGGTCATCAATATGAAGCACAATATGACAAGGGGAGATAGGTCATTGCAGTAAGAATTGAGGAAAGTACTTTAAAGTAGACATGAACTTTGTAGGAAGACAGAGGAATGCTTCTCGTTAGGGGGAGCATGAGCATGTTAAATGTACACAAGAAGTGGGCATATTGTTAAGGGGAGTCACCCTTTGCCATTGATGTCAAAGGGGGAGAGAAAACATGAGAAGGAGATCGAATCATGAAGTTAGGGGGATTTGTACTCACAAAATGAGTACGTGTGTTTCCATCAATGACAAAGGGGGAGATCTTTGGATGGTGTTGCCATTGATTTCAATCGATGGAGTTGATTGGGTTTGACTTTGACTAATAACACTAGTCATTGATGTCAAATTTTAATGAAAAATTCTTATAATTGTATGGATTACATCAAGTTGAAGGCTACACTAATGGATGGTTGAAAACCCATCCTAGGGTTTGGGTTCCCTAGACTCAGAATGTACCCTAAATTTTTCGAGGGTTTTTGAAGGGTCAAATCATTGATTTTGACTTGGATATCCATGCCATTGGATTATCCTCATCTATATCTTTATGGTGGTATGTGGAACGCTACATAAGTCCTCTTGGTTTGAGAGAAAACTAAGTTTGAAGACAAAAACCTCACTTTCTGGGCTAAAACCCCAAGGGGTGGTGACTTGGCATATTTCCATTGGTTGTGGGCATCTAATATTAGGAAAAAGGGTCCTTACTCATATTTTATGGATAAATCATGTTTAAAATAAGTATTATACCCATTTAACCCCTAAAAATAGAACCCTTTCTGAACTAGATTATCTTAGGAACAAAGGTAAGTAATTATTGTTTTTATTAAATAAGATAATAATTATTTAAAATTAGAAATATGGTGTCTTAAGGTTCTAACTCCTCCAAAAAATAGTTTTTATGAGCCCCTAATGATACTAACCAAAGTCTATAAAAAATACCCTAAAGCCTCCTAAAACACATCATTTTCAACAACATAACCTTATCCCTCTTTGAAAAATTTCGGCCCTGTTAAGGATTCTGAGGCAGCCAATGAATTTCTGAAGTTGAGAGTGTTATCTTCTTTATATTGGTGATTGGAACTCAAATATTCTACTCAAACCTAAGGTAAGCTCTTTTGGTGTCATTTATGTTCCTCCTCGACCCTCCTTTTTATCCTTTTTATGTGTGTTTGGTTAGGGAATTTCTCAGCACTTCGACCCTCTGTTAGGGATTAGTCACATATTTTTTTTTTTGTAAAAGAAAACTTGTGTGACCCTCCTCTTATATCTTGACTTGGTCTTTTGATGGCTCATCATCCTTTTCATTGTTTTCTGGAACAATCTTTTGTAATTGCTTCGTTTTGGCCTCATTAGAATACCTGTTGAATGCCTCTAGAATTCCAACCTATGCATCAATATGAAGCTAAAAATTGAGATAATTAGCTTGAAATATATATCCAACACTTTAACCTATGGCACACACCTTGAACTTTCTATGTAATATCTTCAAATTACATATGTATTTCAAGGCCAGAAACTTGGCTTAAAATTTGGCCTTATGAGGTATGGATTCTATGAAATATTCAAACTTTGACTTTATTGAAATTTAGGCACTTGGGCTACTCCAAAATTATTTTAGGTTTATTCTCTTGTGTATTTTAGGGTAATGAGACATATACAAAGTCCAATCTCTATCTTTTTAAAGGATAAATGTTTGCACTTATTAAGGATGGTTTATAGGACGACGCAAAATTTTTGGATATCATCTCAAAAGCATGGTACTTGCCCTCATTTAATTATTTATCTAACTTCGGTCCTTATACATCCTTTAGTATTAATCTTACTGCAAGATCTAGGACTGCCATTGTTGCCTCTATCATACAATAGTCCTCATGTGTAGATATTGACCTTAATATTTGACCTTAAGTAAAGATCTGTTAGGCATTTAGAATGGACCATTCTAGGACTGTTTAGGGTTGCTAATAATTTTATTAGATGAATTAAAACAATGTCATGGTGTATGACCGACCTATTCCCTATACATTGAATGTGATTATGAATGATCATTAACAATGAGATTTAGTTGAATATGACTTGACAATATCTGACTATAGTGATTGAGAATTTAATAATACAACTTGATTTGATGTAACAAGAATTGTGGCAATCATTAAGAAGGGATTTCTCATAATTGAATACAACACTCTTGATAAGGTGGATTTGTGACAGTAAATGATAGCTTGACATATTAACATTATTTTCGAAATAGAGGAATAACCTGTTTCGAGGTTTTTTAACCCAACGTTTCAGACTTCCTAAGTGAGTCCATCTTCATGGGTAAATGTCCAATATTCTTTGGAAGATAGTGAGGATATTGGACATTTACCATTGAAGATGGACTCACTTAGGAAGTCCAAAACGTTGGGTTAAAAACCTCGAAACAGGTTATTCCTCTATTTCAAAAACAAATTCACCTGTATGGATTCTCTTTTCAAAAAATATTAACATTAATTGAATACAATGATTTGATGTGTAGAAAGTTGTTACTATAGTTGAACTTGACACTGTGACCTGATACATACACAATGATTATGTACATTATGAATTTATCGTGATATAGTGAATTGAGTTGATGAGATAAGTATTCTTCGCAGTAAATTGAATTGACTATTGGACATCTTGATTATGACACACTGAATTGATTTACAAGACCTGACCTATAAAGTTCAATGACCCTAGTTTGACATATATACTGAATATAAATATGACATGTTGATTTTACATATTGACACACTACCTTGACCTATTAAATCTGACCTTTGGTGAAATTACACTTCATGTAAACTTGTAATTATTACTGCAGATATTTGTATAGATGTCTTACAATGATGACTTTGTCTTAGTTATAAATGGCATAACGGTGACCTTACAAGGTAGTAGGTCATTGAGGATAATATTATCTCATGTACAACTTATTGACGTGAATATGGATAGTAGGGTATGACTAGTGATCAATAGTGAAAAGACATATGCTGGTAGCTCTCTGTGGGCAGATGTTGAGAGATTTGGTAGTAGGTCATAGGGATGACCCACAACATCTTGGAGTATGCCATTATCATATGTTTGGATTTAACATTTGTAGACATACAAGTAGTTTGATTTAGTGATGTTTGGTATCCAATGTTGTGAAGTACAATAATCTACAATGGCCTATGTGAGCAGTGCAGTTGAGCAACGATAATGTGCAATTGAGCAGTGATAGTGATGTGCAGTTGTTAGAGATATCAATGACAATGATGAGAAGTTGATGTGTAGTTGGGTAGTATTGTGTAATGATCAACTTGAGTTGTTTTTTTTATAGTTGTGAGTGGCTACCAGGACTTGATATCTTCTTTACAAAATTCTTATATTGATTCAAAACACATGGGGATCTAGTCTGAAAATTGTGAAAAGCGGTCTGTCGAATCTTCAGGTGATTGGAGTCACCTTCAGGTTGTGGCCTGAGAACATTTCAAGGTGGCAGGGTAGTGCTAGGGAAGGTTGTAGCCCGCATAGGGAATTGGGGCATCCTTTCAGTTGGGGATTATATATTACAAGGTGACGAAGCATCCTTCTAACTGCAGCTGGTAAACAGAGTGTTGGGGAACTTGTAAGGTTGTGGCCTGACTTACAGGGTGTTGGGGCATCCTTCCAGTTGCAACAAGTTATTAAGGCATAGTAGCGTCCTACAGGTTGTATCCTGTAAATCAGGGGGTTAGAGCCTCCTTTAGTTGTGGCTGAGAACTTGATGTAATTAATTTTTCTTTTAAGGAGAAGAAGACAATTACTAAGAAGTGTTTGATGGTTTTTAATTCTGAGAGGGTTTTCCACCTAAAAATATATGTGTCAACTATTTTATCTTTCTGCATTGTTTTATGGTGTTGTCTATTGTTGATTATCGTTTATGATTATCTGAAGAAGAACAATACTAATAATTGAATATTAACTAACACTTTGAAAAAAGTTTCAAAAGTGTTAATTTCTAAGAAATACTGATTCACCCCCCTCTCAGTATTTCCAATAATTTGGTATCCTAACCTAATACGCTCATGTCATTCTTTCTTGCTCTGCGTGTGTTTTTCTCAAGTTCCTGTTTCTTTGCTCATAGATCTTGTGGAGGTGTTGAAGTTATAGGGTCCTCTCTTATTTGGGGTGGACATCTGGGTGGTCAATTTTCCCCTCCACTCCTTACATCTTTGTGGATGATACCTCTGTAGCTGGGTTTACTACCTCCCTTATTAATGTCAATCTCGTGTTTGGTTCGCATCGACCTTTTGTTCAACTCTCTAGTCTGTATTACTATTGTCCCTTTTCTCATTAGAGAAATTTTGAGGTCTAAAATTGGCCTCATAAAAAATATTATAAAATAATAGTAGAAATAATGAAATAAGATCAGTTTACCTCATCAAGTTTTGGAGGGAAAAAGGAAAAAACTATTTTTTTCAACTCATATTTTCAACTTATCTCCCTATGATTTTACTCAAATTTTGAACATGAGTGCTTGTTGGATGTGGAATTTATTTTTTCATCCTAAGAGTACCCATGTTGCATACTTTTGATGGACCCTACGAAATGAAAAATGTGAAATAAATGAAAAACCATGATTGCAATCATGAATTTTCACGTATTTCACATTTTTCGTGTAGTAGGATCCATTGAAAGTATGAAACATGGGTACTCCTTGGATGGAAAATTAAATTCTGCATCTAATGAGCGCTCTTGCTCGAAATTTGAGTAAAATCGTAGGGAGATAAGTTGAAAAATCAATTATTATTATTATTTTTTATCTTTTTACCTTTCTAAATAAAAAATGGTAAATCATCCCCCATGGTTGACATCATGATATTGAATCATATTGGTTCTTATAAAGCTAATTTTTATTGTACATTTTTGTTTTGAGGCCTTTTTTTGACCTCAAAATTTCTGTAATTCTTATGGCTCCCCACTAGAGAATGCCGAGCTGCAGAGGTGGAATGACAGAATCATCTTCCTCACGTCGACACCTCTTTAGGTGGAGTTCGTGGTGAATTTATTTGACTTGATCCCTCCTGAAGTAAGGAGGGAGATTCTCCTCCTTTAGTCAAAAGAATACAATGAAAGGTCTTATTTTTCGATTTAGAGGTTGTTGGAGATAACCTCAAATGGATCATGGATCTGAGTAGATTCAAGAAGCGTTAACTTCATTTTCTACATTCCATAACATCACACCAACAGATGGAGACCTTACTTCACATGGTTCTTCGAGAAAATCAGGTTGACAACTACAAATTTTTTGCAGGTAACACTGTTACCGATCAAATAGGTAACTTGACCTCAAAACGGGAACTCTAGCCCAAAAAGTCTCAAAAAACATGAAAAAACACCCCAAAAACAAAAAGTGTGTCTTCCAGAACGCACTTCGTTTTTTTTGAAGGTCAAATTTCAACATTTTATAAAATTATGCTAAAAACAAAATTGTTTCTCAAAAAGGATTGAAAAACACCCTCAAAACAAAACAAGTTGATGCTGGAATAACAAAAAAAAAAATTGTGTCATACTTTTGGCATTTTTAAAAATAGAAATAACATTTTTTAATTTTTAAAATTCAAACATTAAAAAAACCTAAAATTTAAGAAAAAAAAAATTTAAAAATAAAAGCATTTAAAAGCTTAAAATTTATAAATATATGAAGATTAAAAAAAATAAAAATAAAAACAAAAATAAAAAATTTAATTCAAACACTAAAAAAAACCTAAAATTTAAGGGAAATATATATATATATATATATATATATATATATATATATATATATATATATATATATATATATATATTAAATAAAAAAAATTAAAAAAAAAAATTAATTTAAAAAAAATAAGTTTAATTAAAAAAAAATCTAATTAAAAAAAATCTAATTTTAAATACACAATTTTAATTGAAATTTAAAAATATAAAAATTTTATGTAATTAACAAAAAAAAAAATAATAAAAAAGTAAAATATTTAAAAAACAATATTAAATCCAAATAAATTAAAAAAAATACAAAATTTATTAAATTTTATAAAATTATACTAAAAAACTAAACGTAAAACCTAATAATAAAGAAAAATCATGAAAAAAAAAAATAATAATAAAAATTAAAAAAAAATGAAAAAAAAAAAATGAAAAAAAATAAAAATAAATAAATAAATAAAATTTTAAATAAAAAAATTAAATTAAAAAAAAAAAAAATTATAAAAAAAAATCAATTAAAAAAAAAAATTAAAAAAAAATCATCAGGCCTGGCGGTTGGTGGTGGTGGTGGCGGCGGGCCACCCCCGTGGCGCCGCCCGACCGGCCCCCAGCGCCCAGCCGGCGGGGCTGCGCGCACGGCTGGCCCTCGGCGCCAAGCGGGCGGGGTTTGCGTGCAGCCCCGCCTACTGGGCGGTGCCACGGGGGCGGCTCGCCGCCACCACCACGACCAACCGCAAGCCCCGATGATTTTTTTTATTTTTATTTTATTTTTTTAATTAATAATAATAATTTTTATTTTTATTATTATTATTTTTTTAATAATAATAATAGTAATTATTATTTTTTTAATTTTAATATATATATATATATATATATATATATATATATATATATATATATATATATATATATATATATATATATATATATATATATATATATATATATATTTTATTTGATTTTATTTTTATTTTTTATTTTTTAAAATTTAAAATTTATATTTTAATTTGATTTTTTTTAATTTATTATTATTATTATTTTTTTTTTAATTTTTTTTTTTTTTTAATTTCAAAAGATTTAAATTTTTTTTTTTTTTTTTAATAAATTTTAAATTCAATTTGTTTAATTTTTCTTTTATATTTAATATTATAGATTAAATTCTATAAATTGTTTCATTAAAAAAAAAAAAAAAATAAAAATAAAAATTATGTATATTTGTTTATTAATTATTTGCACGTGGTTTTTTTCATTTTTTGTTTTTGTTTTTTAATGATAGTTTTTTTATTTTTAATTTATTTTATTTTTAATTTTAATTAATTTATTTATTTTAATTTTAATTTTATTTATTTTAATTTGTATTTTTTTTTTCTTATTATTATTACTATTTTTTAATTAATTTATTTATTTATTTTTTTAAATTTTATTTTTTTTAGCTAAATTTTAATTTTGTAATTTTAATTATTTTTATATATTTTTTAAATATATATATATATATATATATATATATATATATATATATATATATATATATATATATATTTTTTTTTTTTTATTATATGGTTTTTTTTTAATAATTTAGAAAATGTTGTTTTTTAATTTTTTTTGGTCAATTTTTGTTTTTTTTTTTCTTTAAATTATGTGTTTTTTTTTTTTTTTCTCAAATTTTGTCATTTCCTTTGATATAATTTTCAAATATTTTTGTTTTTTGTTTGTTTGTTTGTTTGTTTGTTTTTTTTTGTTTTTTTTTTTAAATTTATTTTTGTTTTGTTTTTTTGTTTTTTTTTAATTTTTAATTTATTTAATTTATATTAAAAAAAAAAAACTAAGTTTTGTGTTTTATTACGAACATGAAAATCACCACTCTAAAAAAAAAGGTTGATGCAGCATCAATACGTTTCAAAATTAGCATGAAAATCACCGCTCTAAAAAAAAAAAAAGTTGATGCTGCATCAATACATTTCAAAATTAGCATGAAAATCACTAACATTTTAAAACAAATATTCATACTTCATAAATAAAAATATTAGAGTGTCAAAAATGTGCACCAAAAAAAATGGTGATTCTGCATCACCACTTTTCAAAATCGGGTGCTTTTTATGCTACCAAAAAAAAGTAGGTAACACTGTCGTTACCTATTTCATCGGTAACATTGTTAGGTCAGGAGGATATGAAAATGATTTTCCAAAATATCCTATATAGCCTTGATGACATTGGGGACCATATTAGCAAGGGTGGAGAAATTTGTAGTCTTTGGCTAAGAGACTAAGTCAACAGAGGTGAATGACGCCCCTGCTGTTAATAATGTTCTACCACTAAATGTTTCATCTTCGACCGCCATCTTTCCACAGGAAAACTCGTCGTCCCTCTCTGGTTATTATCTCAGATTAAAGGTTTTTTATTTTTATGGGTTTTGTAGTTGTTATTCATGAATGGATGTTGGAACGATGGTATGGCCTTTCTAATGTTAGCTTAGTTTTCTCTCTAGACCTTCGAAGGTATTTCTTTTGTTTCAACGCCTCACACTCACTATTTCCTTTAATTGAAAGGAAAAAATTGTATCTCCCTTTTGTTCAAGGCTCAGGGGAACAATTGCTTGTTCTATGGTCTACTTTGCTCATTTTCTTGCCATCATCACTATCTTTGTAATGCTTAAAGGCACTGGTGGATATATCTAATATATTAGATAATTTTTCTTTATGCTCATGTTTAAGTTTAGTATCTTCATGTCTAGCTTATAATTTTATGGGTTTGGTGTACACCTGGTTGAGGCATTGGCCTCCTTAGTGAGTCTTTTGGTCAAAGGAACAAGGACTTCTATCAATGTAACACTCTTTATTATTAATAAAAATCACTTACAAAAGCTTACAAAAAAGAAAGAGTGAAATGTACAACATAAACTTTATAAGTGTCACAAATATATCAAATGCATAAAATAGTAAATAAACATAGGGGCTTTAAAAAATTTACTAAGAATTTAGAAAAATAATTTTCAAAAAAATATGCACAAATATACATGATCAAGTTTGGAAAAAATAATTATGACTTTGGCTAACCAAATTGGCGATTCGAGTAAGACAATTTTGACAAGTTTCATAGCAATGAATCTTATTTAAAAGAATTTACAATAAACAAAATCGAAACTTCATGTATTTCAACATTAACATTAATGCTTTATAATACCTTCACATCGTTGTGTTTTTTCAAACTTTTTTCCTTTTAATTGAAAATATGTGGTTGGGTAATCAATTTGAAAAAAAAACTCCCCTCTAAATATGATTATTATCATATTTTTAAATATTTCATTTAAAAAATAAAAATAAAAACAGTCACACACTCATCATAAAAATATGTAACCACATATAATAACTATCAACAAATACAAAATATTTTTGGAGAAAAAGAGTTTTGAAGTCATTGTGTCTAAGTGCATGCACTAACTCTTTAACATAAAAATATATAAATGCATATGATAATTATCGATAAATATAAGTATATTTTTTTAAAAGAGTTTGTTGAAGTCATTTTGTTTATGTAAATATATGTACCAACTATTAACTTGTTCAAGTATATGTCTTGAGTAAAAGAGTTAATTCATTATGTTAGGTGTATATTGCCTAGGTGGTCTTAAGTAAATGTACACAACATAAGCATAGGAAATACTAATTAGTGATTGATGACATTATATATATATATATACATTTTTTTTTTTCTTCTTCTAAATTTTATTATTATTATTAATTGGGATATCATTTGGGTTGTTTTAATATTAAAAATGTCGGTCACATATGTAATCATTGTAGATACTAGTGAATTTTTATAAAATTAAACATTGTATTCATTCAAGCTAAAACACTAGATATAATATAATTCTTAAACAAGGATATCAAAGTATCAAAATCTATTATGCTACAAGGCATATATCTAAATATATAAAAAAAACAATGGTAATGGTTACAAAGTAGCATAGTCCTTGCCAAAACTGTTAATTAATTGATTAATGCCATGCTTTTTTTTTTAGCAAAATTCACATTTCTCTTGCATTTTCGCTTTTGCACATGGTTCTTCCCCACACTCTTTCTCCACACAACCACCTCCGCACAAATTCCTCTACCCATGCTTCCCCACACAACTTCCTCCCAACACACTTTCTCCGCATAATGAACTTCCACACAATGACAATTCAAATGCAGCTGGCAATGAATTTGTAATGGTACCATCAATAAAATTATGTTGAGTGAGAACCCATTTTTACATAAATGTATTGTTACGCCGGAGGCGTTTTCATTGCGGGCTTGGGGTGAGCAAACACTGTTCACCCCAGCCAATGAGAAGGTGTTTTCCTATCGCGCATGGAACCAATTAAAATTGGACACGTGTTTATTTATAATTGGTCTGGTTTATAGGTATTCGCCTCCTTCGTTCATTTGCAACGCATCATGTGCTGTGCTGCGTCTGCCTCTCCCTCCAACTACGGTTCTTCCCTCCGAGGGCTCATCCACCGTATGAACGAAGAGCGCTCACGCCCTACCAGAGCTGCGCCATTGTCCTCGCTCATGCCCTACCAGAGCTCCGCCATTGCCTGCTGAACGGCTACATCATTTCCAAGAACGTTGCAGAGGAAGATGAACTCACGGCTGTGTCGTTTCTGAGAAGTCGAAAATGAGGGTTCGGAATAGGGACAGGGTCAGGCTGAAGGACGAGAGCGAGAACACGCAACCAACGGTTTTGTTCTGGGGAGAGACAGTTGTTGGAAGGGTTCCATAGATTTGAAAGAAAGCAATATAGCGTGGAAATCCTTCCACGACAAGAGTATATAAACCCACAAACAACAAAATGAGAATGGCGAATAATCAGGGCGACTACGAGAAGGAGAAGGAGAAGAATGCATTGGAAAAGTGTAGGGAGCATAAAAATAGAGAGATATGATAACCGACCAAGCATAGGAGGCATTGTAGAAAATTGTTGTTGTTGTCAGTTATTTGATTCTGGTTGAATTTCGTCAACGGTGAGTGTAACCCCCTTTCCGTTCCTTTCCTTTTCCCCTCACTCTTCGCTCCTCTAACAAATCCGCCATCCGCCCCTGATTTTAATTTTCCTTTTCAATCAAACCCCAACTGATTTCCTCCTCCCCCTAAAGTCTTCCTCCTGGGATTTTACTCAAATGAATTGGAACACATAAATCTCTCCCTGCTCTTTGTGTTTTGATTTCTTTGGGTACTGTCCTGTTTTCTCCGAGGAGCAGCTGTCAGTTGGTACTTGTTATTTTTCTTAGGTTTTTGTTTTCCTACCTCTCACCTGATAACAATGCACCCACAACACATTTGGGTTTTTACAAGAAATTGAAGTCGTGACCGCTGAGTTGCCGTGTGATTTTACAAAGGCAAAGAGCGTCTGTTTCTGCTGCATTTGACCACTTCTTTTTGTTTTTCTTGCAACTTACTGCAGGTCGAGTTCCGGTAAAGAGCTTGTGCAGACAGCTGGAAACTGCAAATCCAGGTTTGTAATTAGAGATTGTGAGTATCTTTGGTTAATTGTTCTGATTCTTAAATTAAATTTGTTAATTGGATGTTTGAGGGAGAGGCCTCTCCATTTTCATTCCGGGCCGCACTGCAGCATTTTAAATGCAGAGGAAAATTTTAAATAATCATGTTTAAATGTTTAATTGCCGTCGCTTTACAACATTCAATTCAACATGAATGTTTTTACATGCACAATGAGTGATTGATTTTTGTAAATGAGTTAGTCTCTACCAAAAACTATTCAATTCAACACTTCAGTTTTTCCTTTTACTGCAAAAGCAGTTACTTCGAGAAACAAACCCCGATGTCAGGGGCTGCACTATACAACATGAACTTCCTTCAGTTCAGGGGCCAGGTCTGAGGGGTATATATTCTGCCACGTTCGCTCGGGAATGGCATAATAGCCTCATCCATTTTTTACAAGCCATTCTGGTGGACTAGAGTGAGAATGGAACCCTTCTGGAGAGCTAAACAATTCATCGCCCTCATGTCGTGTTCCAACATTTTAGCTTGCACCGATTTTGGCCTAGCCGATGTGTTAACTTATACGGACGATCATCTAGTAGAGGTATATCTGATTATCAGTATAGTTAAATCCAAGCGGTTCGTTTTCATTTGGGCTGTTCAGTAGTGGATGACACCCTTGTAATTCAATATTGATATTGGCGTATGCTACCTGTGGTCATGTGGGTAGAGCTGAATTACGTTTTTTTGAATTTTCGAAATGCTTTTTCATAATTGAATTTGGGAAAAATTAAGATTCAATATGCCTACAACTGATTATTTAATGTCTACATATACATCTTTCAAATTGGGTTTTGGCTATTTTTTGGTTGATAGCACCGTTTTACTTGGCATCATTTTTGTTGAGCTCCTTTATTTCACGATGTGCATTATCAATAATTACATACACAGATGACCATAACATATAGATGTTCGCATCCCATGACCTAGAATGGGGCAGATCTTTAATTGATTGCACCAATTTATCTTGTACCAGCTTTTGGGTAGTCACTTTGTTTGTGATCAATGACGACAATCACCATTTTTTACACCAGTGTTTGGATATTTATATCCAAAAAATTGTGTTGGGCTATTTGTTAATCAAGAGCTTTTGGCAATTGATTGCCATGAAATCGTTCATCATTTACTCTTGTGTTAACATCTGCACCTGTGATATAGACTTTAAGCCAGATTGTAGGTTTTGTACATTTATTGTGATATGAGGGCAGCAACCACTCTGAAAACGGTAACCCTTATTAAATCCTATCCGATGCATCACTCAAAACCTGTTTAATAATGTTATATTTCCTTGCACTACAAGTATAGTTGAAAAAAGTTCGTTTTCTTTTCAAGAACTTTAAAACTGCACCAATCTTGTTTTGACCCTTTATGTTTTTTTGGCATTTCCATTGTTGGCTTAAATTTCAGTCCCAGTTTTACAAAATATTGTTTTGGATTTTGTAAATATCTTTGTTCAACTTCCTACTGCCACAAAATTTTTGGTCATGATATTTTCTGCAATTATCTTTGTCAACAAGTAGTCTATCCTCTGTGCAAACCATCAATACTTATATATCGACATACTTCCTTCTTGTCAAACGACTTATATCCCGCGAGTTTTGATTGGTGGCACTTAACCTCATAAATCAATAAACTGGAACAACTTGTAAGTCTTGTGAAGTCATCTCAACCTAATCTTTGCAGAGTAAATTAAAATACGACCTTGTTTTCTGAGCACTACACTCTATGTGGCTTTCTAGACCTTGTCACATATTCCATTGAATTCGTAGGGATTCAAGACATATTTTGCAGGAATAAGGTTGCGCTCTCTTTAAGGACAATTTTTTTGAATATTTGTGTGGACATATTAGACTCATTCTTGGTCTAAGCTTATGGTTCAGATCCACCTAGAGAACCTACAACATTTGCGGCCTTATTGCACCTAAATGCATCACATATTCCGAAGCAATCATTTGGTTCAACACTTATCTTACTCTGCCCTTCACTACAATGTTCTCACTTCAAAAGTGTGTTGACTTGAGCCGTGAAGACAGTAAGAAATTTATGGACAATTGGGCAAATTTGAAGATCACACCACATGAAAAAGCCTTGCCTGAGATCTCAATGTCATCCTCTCTTCTCTATATGCTCATATCTTGGTAAGGTATCGATAACCTTGTGACATATCACCTTCCAAAAGCTGTGGTAGTGGTTGGCTAGCTTAGGAGATCCATGGCACTCTTTCTATTTAATTACTGAATTTCATTGGTTTGTTTTGAAAAAAAAATAAGGCCTGTTGTCACTGTTTTCAAGCATTTGACTGAATTCAGAGCAACAAAGGTAAAGAAGATGGTAAAGTTCAATATTATTCATAATACCAGCATAGCCATGAACAACACCAATAGAAGCACTGAGTTAATTCATGTGGAAGAAGATCCGAACAAGAGGGTGTTTCGCCCATATGGGACTGCCGCTGCCGCATACTTGTTTATCCAGATGGGGGCATACAGAGGAGGTCCTGCTAAGTTTGCTATAGTTGGACTTGCTTCCCACATGTAGCACATCAAGACACTTCCCTTCCATAATCGATCCACCTCCCGACGTTCCTTTGCGCCTCCTGGTGCAATTTCTAGTTTATTGTATTATCAAGCCACTAATTATTCACTCATAAAAGCATAAATGCATATGCCAATAATTCATTCTACCAAAGCAAGAAATGCTAAGGGAATATTTGTCTCGAAGGGCGGAGTATAAAAATATAATATTCTGGTCACTGAACAACAAAGAGAAGCTTGATGCCACCACTATAATGACTGACCGATTACATTCAAAATCAACAACTGTGATTGCGTCGAACTCCACAAACTTGGAATAGTTATTAAACTAAATATGTGGCTTCTGTTCATGGCCAATGAAGGAGAAGAGCTTGTTTTTGAGGTGGGTAATAGCACATTGTTTGTTTGTTATATTTGCAAAGTGAAAGATGTAGAGTGTGGGATGCATAATGCAATTTATGAGAGTGTGAAAGATTTTCCGCACTTGGCTTCTCCACACACACATGCTTAAGTGTGCTAAAATAAATAAATTATTTTACCTTAAAAGCAAATGATGACATTGCCGACTGTATTTCCAATTCTTTGAATTCATTCATTCAGATGTTTCATGGCACTTTATTCACTCCACATTTCCATGATTCTGCAACTAGAGTTACCATATCTTTGTCTCAGATTCGATTGCCTTTATAGATTCGAAATTGAAGACCACATGTACAAATAATAATAAATGTAGAGTAACATGTTGGTTTTTTTTGGTAATTGTAAATCAATACTTGAAATTAGATGTACATAGAGCTTCTAAAAGTCAAAGAATACCTCCAAGCTATCAGAGTCTTATGTGCATCGATTCTTTCGTTTTTGTGAGTCGTTAAACTTTTGTATTACTAGAGTTTAAACTTTATTTTCAACGCTTTTCACTCAAATTTTATTAGTCTAAAGTGAAATTAATAACAAGTCAATGATCAATTAGTCAATCACTAAAATCCCAAAAGAAAAGAGTGATAAATGAACAAAAGTGAAAGTAAAAGGTTTCGGGTCAAAATTTCTTGAATTCATTGAGATAATGAGACAACGACTTTTATGCATTTGAGGTGAAAAATGAATCCATGAGAAAGAAAGTTAATATAATATCGAACAATCAACCATTCCAAAGAATTTTGGAATATACTTTCCCAGATGCGAAGTGTGGAGTTTTCCACTTTACACAATGAAAATTTCATTGTGTGGAGTGTAGAGTTCCGCATTCACATTTACGACAGCATGTTGATAAGCAATACAACTGTTATCTTATTAGCATTCCAATCCTCCTTTCTAAGTGATGATCCTATGGAAACATCGAGAGGATATATGCGCTCTTCACCTTTCACAAACCCTTTGTAAGACCAATGACACCTTTCACATAGTCACCACATCCTGCCAATAATGTCACGTATGCTGTGCACTTCATGGTCACCTTTTCCTTTTCTACGAAGAGATAATCTACTAGAGGAAATTCTCTATGCATGGTGAGAAGAAGAGAGTGCATAGTATGTACGCTGAAAGTCAATAATCCATTGTAAAGAAGAGATTGAAATTTGCAGAATAACAGTATGTGAGTGTGAGTGTGACTTGTATGTTAAAAGTTGATGAAGGTTAATATGTGTTTCGGTTGTTGGGTGTGGATCTTGATTATTTTTTTGATTCAAAGGTATTGTTTCAACGAAGTGTATATCCCAGGAAGACTGTACACCCCTCCACGCGAGGCGGAGGGGCTATCCCCCTCAGATGGAGTTCTGGGGGCTAGCGGGCTCCCGAAGCTAAATATAGATGAAAAATTGCCTTGTAAAATTATTTTAATTAAAAAAAAGGGTCGTTCATCAAGCATATGATCTAACGGTAAAAGTTATGTTAATTTAGGGTTTTTTCCCTAGAAGGCAACCCTCAGTTTATATGAGGGAATTTTATTACGACTGTGTATTATTATTCTGAGCGAGAAAGAGAGAGGAGAATGTGTGAGAGCGAAAAGAAATTA
This sequence comes from Pinus albicaulis, assembly GCA_034641835.2. Lineage (NCBI taxonomy): Eukaryota > Viridiplantae > Streptophyta > Pinopsida > Pinales > Pinaceae > Pinus > Pinus albicaulis. Next base: position 1,373,135,728 of record CM076579.1, read on the forward strand.
CAACGAATCTGCTGTAGGTTGTATCTCTTCATTTTTATGGATAACATAAAAATTAAGGACTGGTTGTTTCTTCGTGGACGTAGCCCAAATTGGGTGAACCACTTATATATGTGTCTCTCTTGTGTTTATGCATCTCTGTGTTTTGATTTCCGCAATATTGCATGTGTTTCATTGCTCTTTTAATTAATTTTCTAACAACTACTATCAGAGCTAAAGGTCTATTTGGATGATAAAGTCACAGGAGAGAAGGGTCCCTGGTTCGAGTGGGAGCAATGGCGGAAGATGGTAGGTTTAGGGTCGAGAAATTTAACAACCAAAATTATCGTGACTATGGAAGATGTAGATGGAAGATTATATGTATTAGAAATATTTATACCTACCATTGAGAAAAAAAGCAAAGAATTCGATGAGTATGACATGTAGAATGGGAGATTCTTGATAGAAAGGCACTGGGAACAATAAGGCTGTGCCTGAAAACGTCAGCGGCCTTCAACATTTCAAAGGAAACGACAACAAAAGGTTTAATGACGACATTGACCAAACTATATGAAAAACCCTTGGCCTCAAATAAGGTATTTATTATGAAGCGTCTATTTAATATGAAGATGTTAGAAGGTGTATCTGTTTTTTTTTTTTGACAATAACGGATATTTTTATTTAGGCGGCAAAGCTGCCACAAGCTCTTACATTCCAGCTCTGACAGAGATAGATTCTCGTGATTAGCTGTTTGGAATTGCTGTCAAAGAAACCGGGGGACAGATCACCAGGAATGGTTCGCTTCTCTTTAGGGATAAAAATGATATTACCAGGCAGACATTTGTTCAGGTTCATAGAGTTGTTCACTTCGCCTTCTTTGAAAAGAGCTTGCCCCTCAAATCTGATGCAGAAGGGCATCGGACGAAGCATCGCACCAGGGCCAGGAGACTTCCCTGGGCGATTCATGATAATGGCGATCTCCTTCGTGCAGAATATTAAAACAACGATGCAGATGTTTGGATGAGAGTTGTGATTATCCATTACTACTTTGTATATGCTGCTGCTGTAAAGGAAATGCTCCAGCGCAGGGTCCATATTTTGCAGCGCCCTGATGTATGAGTCGACATCGCCGCCTATCGGAGCTGAGAAACTTTGATAATGGTGAAAATGGACTTCATATTTGAGATCAGAGAAACCATCAATACTGGATCTGAGATGGCAAATTGAAGATCCTATGTGAACTCTTGAAACAGAGGGAACCAATAGGAAACAGAGGCTCTTGAAAGGAGGGCTAACAGGGGGTGAGAACAGGCCTGAGACCTCAGATTTAAATAGGTTGATAATCCAAAGAGATGAGATCCCCAAGAGCAGGGTACTGAGAAGTAGAGAGATAGCCATAGGGTCGATTAGGATAGGAAGTCCGATCAGCAGGAGCATTAAGGAATGGAACAGGAAGATTCAGTCGAATTGACCACCAGCGATCTCCGATTACAGAGGGAGCCAAGATTGGCCTCCATATCAGCTTGAGAGTTGAGATTCCTTAGTATATGAAAGAAGGAGATTTTACTGAACTTGGGCAATAAGAGCCGGATTTTTTTGATTATTGAGGCTAAGTGAACCTGATGGGGGGCCTTATGAGAGGTCAACGCCTGGATGATAATTCTGGAATCTCCAAATACAGAGAGAGAGAGGATATTTCTATTAATCGCCAGATTCAGACCCTGCCACAATGCGAGAGCCTCCGCTCTGTTATTGGATTCGATACCCAGACCCCAGTGGAATCTCAATTCAGAAGAGCCTCCAGGACGCAGAATAACTCCACCGCTGCCAGCAACCCCAGGGTTACCTTTAGAGGCCCCATCGAAGAATAAACAGTGTTCATCCAAGGCCGATCTCCACTTGATAAACTCCAGTTCCTCCAATCTAATCTCCTAGTTGGCATGGACAATTGCAGGAGGAATGGACCTTTCCTTCAGATTTGGAACCAGTTCTTTAAGCCAAAGCTCCTCCGCTTGGTCCAGACTCATTTCATTCCTTGAGGATGTATTGGCTTCCAAAGCCTCGCCCAACAAAGCTTTGATTTTAGAAATAACTCTGGTAGAAGTGCAGCTTTCTCCTCTGAAAATTCTATTATTCCTCTCCAACCACAGCTTCCAGCAGATGAATTTAGGGATCCACATCCAGCTTGTTTTAAGAAGACTTTTTTTTGTGAAGCAAAAGGGAGATAATCTGGCCCAATTTTGGAACAGTGCAGGAATGTTACCTGGAAGGTCAAGATTAGCTGGGCCTAACATCAGAACTCCCCTCCAGACTACTAGAGCAAAGGGGCAAAGCAACAGCAGATGATTGGCAGTTTCTTCATTAGACAAGCACAAGGGGCACCTGGAAGGCCCTTCCATCCCTCGCCTCTGCAAATTATCTCTGGTAAGAATGCTTTGGTGCGCTACAGTCCAACAGAAGAAGTCAATTTTGGGGAGTGAGGGGAAATTCCATATGAATTTCCATTGAGCTGGGTCAGGAGGAGCATAAGGAACAACCATCATTCTTTTATAACCTTCGGCAACAGTATAGGAGCCAGAAAGGGAAACCCAGCCTCTTTTGTCCTTAGAAGTGGCCTTTGAAGGAGATTTTCCTTGAAGCAGATCTAACAGCAAAGAAGCTTCCCCCTGCAACCTAAGGGGAACCTCCCCCAGATTCCAACAATCCCAGAGAGTACCCGGATCATCCTTCCAGTTAGATATATCCCACAGGGTGTTCAAATTGCAGGATTGAAGCCAAGCTTTGATATTTGCTAGGCCTTCCACTTGATTCAAAGGATGATCACCCATAATCGAATCTTCCCAAATTTTGATTTTTCTCCCATTACCAGGGATCCAGTAGAGATAGTGGCTGAATTGCTCTAAAGCTGAACTGCACAGATTGAAGATCGAAGATCCTTTTATCGATCTTGGGGGCTTATCCAAGCATCTCAAGCGTTGCCCATGGAAGTATTTCTTCCAAATGACTCTTTTACTCCAGCTAGAGTTTCCAGAGACTAAATTCCACAGGATCTTGGAACCCAAAGCAAGGTTTTGAGCAGCCAAGTTACGCAGGTGGAGGCCTCCTTCCAGATGAGGTCTCTTGAGAGTCTCCCAATTCACTAAGTGGAGCCTTCTATCGTTGTTGTTCCCACCTTCCCACAGAAATATTCTCAACAGACTGTCCATTTTACTGAGAAAAGTTTTAGGGGCAAGGAGAATGGTATGTTGATATAGAGGCATACTTATGAGGACTGATTTCATAAGGATGACTTTCCCTGCATTATTCAGCCAAGAGGCGCCCCAGGCTTGGATTCTGATCTTTAGCTTGTCGAGCAGAGGTAGCCAGTGAGCAACTTTAGGCTTGGATTTGAAGATTGGGATCCCGAGGTATTTGAATGACTCCCAATTTCGAATTCCATCCATTTCTAAGAGCCTTGAAATATCTGACAGCTCCTTGGGCGAGCAGTTCCAGCCATAGATAGAGCATTTTCGATAGTTAATCATGCTGCCCGAGAACAACCTGTAAATGTCCAGCTCCTTCTTGAAGGATCTGGCAGAGTTAATGCTGGCTCCTCCAAGCAGCAAGGTGTCATCGGCGAACTGGGCGTGATTAATGTCTTTCACCTTGTGAGACGTTCTGAGGCCAGGCAGGGTTTGAATCTTCTGGTTATGATCGAGTTGGAAGCTGAGCACCGAGGCCTGAACAACATAGAGGAGTGGAGACAAAGGATAGCCTTGTCTAAGGCCCCTAGAGGCTTGGAAGAAGTCAGTAGAACGACCATTGACCAGAGGTGCGATCCATGGCGAGGCTATACAGGCTTTCACCCAGTTTATGAAGGCTGTTGAGAAGCCTAACTTCTTCATTACAATGAACAAAAATTCATGTCTCACCCTATCAAATGCGTTAGCCAGATCGAGCTTAATCACCATTCCTTTCTCATTTCTTTGGCAGCTAGAGTGAACTGCTTCTTGCACCAGCACAATGTTGTCCAATATTTTTCTTCCTTTTATGAAGCCGCCTTGATTTTCAGGGATGATGGCTGGCAATATATTCTTAAGTCTGTTGGAAATTATTTTGGAGACCAGCTTATAACTGGAATTGCACAAGGAAATGGGCCTAAATCTGCTGAAGTCGGAGGCACCTTTCTCTTTTGGGATTAAGGTGAGAAAGGCCGAATTAATGCCACCTCCCAGCTTTGCACAGTTCTGGGATTTTCTGACCATTCTCAATAGATCTTTTTTTATTGTTGACCAGCAAGTCAATAGGAACCTGACAGAGAACCCATCAGGGCCTGGGGCTTTATCAGGCTCCATGCATTCTAGAACTTTATGAAGCTCGTCCATACTGATCGGGGCAGTCAACATGGTATTATCCGATTCCTTAATGCACTTGGGAATTAAGTCGATCGGGTAGTCATGAGGATCAATAGGGGGTTCTTCAGGAGCCGAATAGAGATCTTTGAAGAAGGAGTAAGCAACTCTCTTAATGTCATCAAAATCCTTAACCACAGTGTTTTGGAAGTGTATCTCAGAAACTGTTTTGAAATGCTTTCGAGCTTCGGCTTGTTTATGAAAGAAGCTGGTGTTTTTATCTCCGGATTGTAACCATAGGTTCCTAGACTTCTGTCTCCAAAATTCTTCCTCCTCCCTGCTAGATCTGTGTACCTCTTTTTGCAAATCGACTTATTTTTGGAGCAGACTTTGTGTTACAGGACTGTGCTCCATAGCTAATTGGTGAACAGCAAGACTATTAAGAGATTCATTCCTTTTGGCAGAAGGGGTTTTCAGTCTTTTAGCCCACTCCTTAAGACTTCTTTTCAGGCCCCTGATTTTCTCTTCCCACACATAAAATGGAGAACCATGGACAGGCCTATTCCAGGCCTCAGAAACCACCTCTTGGAATCCTTCTTGCCTAATCCACAGAGGGCTGAAACGAAAAGGGATGGGGCCCAGATTACCATCCATGGAGAGCTCGCGGAGGATGGGCTTATGATCAGAAGTAAGGTTTGGAAGAATTTTAGAAGTGGCCATAAGACCGCATGTCAGGAAAGAAGAATGGACAAGGAATCTGTCCAAATGGGCAGCTATGTGATTTGGGCCTAGTCTTTTATTGGACCAGGTGAATTTCCCTGAAGAAGGTTTAATATCCTCCAGATCCCAGCCCAGCATAATATCTTCAACCCATTCTCTGGCAGGGTCCCTGACAATGGAGCCTCCCTTTATCTCATCAACAGCAAGGGTAACATTCAGGTCACCTGCTATAATAATATTTCCTGGGTTTTGCTCTAAAAGAAAGGATTGAAGCGAATTCCAACAATTTTTTTTCTCGCCTGGTAATACCGGAGCATAAATATTAAACATACTTACTTGTTGACCAGAGTCTTTGTGGAGGAGCTGAGTGAAAAGCCAATGGGGGCTACTGTTTTCTTGAATAAGGTCGTATTTGGTGCTGTTCCAAAAGGTGGCTATTCCACCAGAAGCGCCTCTAGCACTAACCGCTCTTCCATGACCTTTTTGCCAAAAAACTTTACTATTTTGGAGGAGAAGATGATCCTCCAGCTTTGTCTCCTGGATGAGGAGGATTTCAGGCGAATATATTCTCACTATGTCTTTCAAGGCTTCCTCTTTCAACCTGCTACCTAAACCTCTGCAATTCCAGGAGACGTATTTCATTATTTACTGACTTGGGGGCTTGTGGCTCCTTTTGGAGCCCTGTTACTCTTGCGCCCAGATCTAGTATTCATCATTCCTTTGAGGGTTTTTTGGGAACCTTGTAGGACATCTAGATAAGTTTTTTCCTCTCTTTGTTTCTTCTTGGATTTCCGACCCCGAGTCGTCTTGGTAGGAGTGACATGCGTATCAGATTCAGAATCTCGCTCTTCTGTTTCTCCCTCAGAGTCGGAGGCAAGACTGATGTGCTCTTCGGTGCCTTCGTTACCCCTCTGACCATCATCAACTGGTGAGACAGTTGGTTCGACTTCAGGTTCTTTCACTTGCTTCAACTTATTTTCTGTATCCTCTTGGGTCTCCGTGACATCCACCTTTTGTCCTGAGGTGGAGCCATCTTTAGCAACAACAATGGCCTTTGTATTGGATTGTGGCTTCCCCAATGGCATGGAGTTATTCTGCCCCGAGGACCTTGGAACAGCCTTTCCCTTTTTAATTTCTTTCCATCCTTCTTCTTCTACCTTGTTCCCTGTTGGAGCTTTTGGGCAATTTCGCTGGAAGTGTCCGTGCTCATGGCAGGTTCGGCATTTGAAAGGCAACTGCTCGTAGTCCAGCTTCTGGTAATGCTGCCATTCTCCAACTGTCAGTTTGACCGCTTCTGGCAGCCCGGCTTCCAGAACGACTTCCACACAGATTCTAGCGCAGATATATTGGCCCTTGTGATCAGCTTTGTCAATGAAGCGACCCAACCCATTACCAATCTTCTGCAGGGCTTGATAGCTCCAGCAGTGAATCAGGAGGTTTGGGAGACGAACCCAGACCGACACCTCCTTAGGGACGTCGACAGAGGGATCAAAATCGGGGCTCCATTTGTTAAGATACAGTCCCTGATTTCCCATAAAATATGGTCCATTTATGAACACCAGGTCACGATCTTCTTTGGAGGTAAATTCAAAAATGAAATAGCCTCTTCCCACAGCATAAAAAATCACGTTGTGTTTCAGCTGAGGTCTCCAGTTTCGCTGAATCCAATCGTCCGTGGTTTTTGTGGAAGGCCAGCGGCCCATGAACTGCCCTACCAAGCCTCTGTCAGCCAGAGCAAGGGCGATTTTGATCGATTGTTCCTCAGGAAGAGCAATCTTTGGTATCTCATCGAGCTTTTTAATGAATTTCGGCACTTCAGAGATCTGTTTTTTCTTCCCTTTCTGCGATAAGAGGCAACGGAATGCGTCTTCGGAAGTTGTTGGAGGGGTGGGAGAGGACTCCCCGCCCCCAGGGCCGCTCATGGCGACGGCAAAGCTTGAAGGCAGCTGCAAACCTAAGCAGAACGCCTCAGAACAGAGCAGCGCGCGCGATCTCTCCTCCAAAATTAACTTCCGCAAACAAGTTCTAGAAGGTGTATCTGTTGCCGATCATTTAAATGAAGATAAAAGTACTTTCAGAAAAATCACATCATTAGGATTAGTACTTTATGAAAAATCCTAATGATGTGATTTTTTCGAAAGTACTTTTATCTACATTATGGATCACAAAAGTCTTAGATCTAACATTTAAATGAATTCAACACAATTACCAGTCAGTTAAATTATGTAGGGTAAATTTTGATGATGAAGTTAGGGCTATGTTATTTATGTGCTCATTGCCAGATAGTTGGAATGGCTTATTTATGGCTATTATTATCTCTATATCTAGATCTAACACTTTAAAGTTTGATGATGTTGTTGGTGCCATTCTTAGCGAGGAAATGCAACGAAAAAGCTTCGGTGAGGCATCAGGTAATACTTTGACTGCAGAGACTAGGGGAAGAAAGATGGAAAGAGGAAGGAGCCTACGAAATCGTAGTAAGTTAAGAAAAGGTACATCCAAATTCAGATCAGGGATAGTGTGTTGGAAATGTGGGAAGAAAGGACACCTAAAAAAAGATTGCAAATCTCGGAAGGGAAAACTTGAAAGAGATGGACAACAAAAGAACAATCACGAAGCAAATGCGACAGGTGATTCATTAGGGGAATTTTGAGGTCTAAAATGGGCCTCCTAAGAAAAATGTACAACAAAAATAAACTTTATAACAACCAATAGGATTCAAGATGATGATGTCAACCATGGGGGATGATTTACCATTTTTTAAATAAAAGGGTAAAATATTAAAAAATAATAAAATAATAAAACTACTTTTTCAACTCGTATTTTCAACTTATCTCCCACAATTTTTACTCAAATTTCGAGTGGGAGTACTTGTTGGATGCAAAATTTAATTCCTCATCCAAGGAGTACCCATGTTGCATACTTTCAATGAACCCTGCTACATGAAAAATGGGAAATACATAAAAAAACGTGATTACAATCACGTTTTTTTATGTATTTCTCATTTTTAGTGTAGTAGGACCATTGAAAGTATGCAACATGGGTACTCCTTGGATGAGGAATTAAATTTCGCATCCAACGAGTACTCCCGCTCGAAATTTGAGTGAAAACTTTGGGAGATAAATTGAAAATATGAGTTGGAAAAGTAGTTTTTTCATTTTTCCCTTTAAAATTTAATGATGTCATCAAATCTTATTTGATTTTTTCCACTATTATTTTATAATTTCCTTAGGAGGCCCATTTTAGACCTCAAAATTCCCCTAATGGTGTTGCAAGATGCTTTGATTATTTCATTAGTAAATATTATTGATGCCTAGGTGGTAGATTCAAGGGCTTTATTCCATGCTACAGCTGATAGGAAACATTTTCATGACTATGTTTAAGGAGATTTTGGACATGTTCATTTGGGTGATGATAAACCCTGTAAAATTATTGGAATGGGTAAATTACTCATAAAAAATAGAATGGAAACCAATGGATATTAAAGGAGGTAAGGCATGTTCTAGATATAAAGAAAAATCTAATTTCAATAGGGTAGTTAGGAGGTGAAGTCTGTGTAACTACGTTTACAGACAAAACTTGGAAGGTCACTAAAGGATCCCTGTAATAGAAAAAGGAGAAAATCTTGGTATGTTGTATTTATGCAATCGTGTTTCAATTTTTGCTAATGCTTTAACCTCCAAAGGATAAGATGAAACATTATGGCATTATAGGCTCAGGCACATGAAAATTCTTCACTCAAGATATTTTTTTTCCAGGTTTGAAGCACGTTGATTTGGATTTCTTTGAGAATTGTGTTTACAGAAAGAAGAAGAGAGTCAGATTCATTAGAGTTGGGAAAGAAAAGAAGAGTGAAACATTAGAGCTTGTGCATATATATGTATGGGGACCAACTCAGGTATCATATCTTGGTGGCTCTCGCTATTATGTTACTTTTATTGATTGTGCAAATAGGAAAAATTGAGTTTATGGTATTCGAAATAAATCTAATGTATTTTATACTTTCAAGAAATGGAAAGATTTGGTTGAAAATGAGAGAATAAAGAAGTTGAAGTGTCTTAGATTAGATAGTGTAGGTGAATATTGCAATAAGGTGTTTGATAATTACTGTTCAGAACATGGAATTCGAAGAGAGAAGTCAGTTCCAGGAACAACACAAGAAAAGGGTGTGACATAAAGGATGAATAGAACAATCATGGAGCATGAGATTGCATGCATGATTTCCCTTGCGATTTTGGGCAGATGCTGTAGATACTTCTGTTTATATAATAAAAAAAAGGCCTTCAAGTTCCTTGGATGGTGGTATTCCAAAGGAGGCATGTACATGTAAAAATATAAACTACTCATTATTAAAGAATTTAGGTTGTGAAGCCTTTTTCCACATCAATAAAGAAAACAAAACAAATCTTGAGACAAAATCAAAGAAATGTACCTTTATTGGATATGATGTTAATGATTTTGGTCATTTCTTACATAATTATGAAAATCACAAAATCAATAAGAGCATAGATGTAATATTCAATGAAAAGGTCTTGTATAAGGATCAGATGCAGGAAAAGAAACACGAAAATGAAAACAAATAATACAAAGTGCTTGATGAGATCACAAAAAAGTAAAGTTCTCTGAAAATTGTAATGATTAGCAGCCACACCAACAACAACAACCACATCAACAACAAACACATCAAACACCTGAAAATGGTGTTAGAAGATCTACCGGGATAAGTAGATCCCCTGAGCGATACTCTCCTTCATTATATTATGTATTTTTGACTTATTATGGTGAACTAGAAAGATATTAAGAAGAAATGCAGGCAGAAACCAGGAAGAAGTGGGTGAAAGGCATGGAAGAAGAGACAAAATCGTTGATACATAACCAAACTTGGGACTTAGTCAAGTTTCTTGTAGGTAAAACAACATTGCAGAATAAATGGGTTTACATGTTTAAGGAAGAAAGGTAAACACAAGTATAAGGCTAGAATTGTGGTGAAGGGGTTTGCACAAAAGAAAGGTATAGACTTTGATGAAATATTTTCTCCTATTGTTAAAATGACTTCAATTAGAACTATTTTAAATCTAGTGGCAGCAAAATATTTTCATCTTGAACAATTAGATGTAAAGACAACATTTCTCCATGGGGATTTGAAAGAAGAGATCCATATGAAGCAACCACAAGGGTATGAGGTCAAAGGGAAGGATAAATTAATGTGCAGGTTGAAGAAGAGCTTGTATGGCTTACACCAGGCTCCAAGGCAATGGTATCTAAAATTTGACAGGTTTATGTCTGAATAAGGTTATATTAGATGTAATTATGATCACTATGTTTATCTTAAGCAACAAAATGATGGAAACTATATTATATTTCTATTATATGTACATAACATTCTTATTGCAGGGTCTAACATGCAAGGGCCTAAACCAGGCTCCAAGACAATGTTCTCAAAGGAACACTGGCTAATTCATTTGCAATGAAGGATTTGGGTGATGCAAAACAAATCCTTGGTATGAAAATAACTAGAGACATGAAAAATCACAAATTAACATTGTCTCAGAGTGAGTGCATAGAAAATGTGTTGGAAATATTTAATATGCAGAATGAAAAACCAATTAATACACCTTTTGCTAGCCATTTCAAACTAAGTAAGGAGACGTGTCCCAAGGCTCAAGAAGAGATGGATTATATGTGTAAATTTCCATATGAATCAATAGAATTGAAAGCTTAATGTATGCAATGGTATGCAAAAGGCCCGATATTGCACATACAATGGGAGTTGCAAGCAGGATATGAACAATCCGAGAAAACAATATTAGATGGTAGTGAATTGGATTCTCAGGTATTTGAGAGGTACCATGTTAAGTCCCTATATTAATAGTGTAGCCCCTTAGTATGTTAGTGTAGCCCCCCTTATTGTTATTATTGTACCCTTGCAACCCCCATTTTGTTATTATTGTGCCCTTAAATTATTATTGTTAGGTCGGCTAGGATTACATTGTGGCCCACTAGGATGACATTATGGCCACATGGATTCCTATATATAGAAAGGAGGTTTTGTAAATTGTATCATCCAAGAATTTTTCATTTATGTAATGTATTGGAGGTTGCCCCCTCGAAGTGGCTTATTTCTAAGGCGTTGAGATCTCTTTTCTTCTCTTTTTGGAGTTGGTTACACAACATACCACAAATCAAACATTATGATTTGGTGGTTCAAACATTGCTCTACAAGGATATGTTGATGCAAATATGACATGTGATAGAGATAATAGGAGGAGCACCAACGGGTATGTGTTCACTGTAGGTGGAATAACTGTCAGTTGGGTTTTAAAATTGAAAAACATTGTTGCACTTTCAACAACAAAAGCAAAGTATGTTGCTGCTACAAAGGATAGTAAAGAAATGATTTAGTTACAAAGGTTTATGGATGAATTGGGAAAGAAGCAGGATATGGACAAGTTATGCAAAGGCAACCAGAGTGCCATTCATCTTGAAAAGAACTCAATATTTCATTCCAAGACTAAACATATGCAACTTAAGTACCATTTCATACAATCAATGTTGGAAGATGGACAGATGGAACTGGAAAATATCCACATTGGCCAGAATCCTATAGATATATTAACAAAAGTTGTAACCAGGGAGAAAATGAGATTATGCTCAATTTCAATTGGTCTTCAAGTATGATGGTGAAGATGAGAAACATCTAGGTCCAAAGTGAAGTAGCGGTGGATTTTCTATAATCAGTCTCCAAGTGGGAGATTGTTGAGGTGTGGAGTTTGATTATATTCCTAATTCAGAGGTCTTGTTTTAGGCGGGTGTATACCCCGGGAAAGGCTGTACAAACTTCTATGTGAGCGGGGGTGACGGTGTAGGGGGGGGGGGGGGGGGAGACTGTCCCCCCTGATTGGGGGGTGTGGGGGCTAGCGGGGGTTTTGGGGAAGCACACCCGAATCTAAAAACATATGAAAATTAATTTCATAGTCAATGTGGTCAGTTCATCAGGTGAATGACTTGACAATAGAAGTTATGTTAATTTAGGGTTTTTTTTCCCTATAAGGAAACCCTCGGTTTATATAAGGGAATTGTATTGCAACTGTGTATTATTATTCTGAGTGAGAAAGGGAAAGGAGACTGTGTTAGAGCGAAGATGAAATTACAACGAATATTTCGTAGGTTGTATCTCTTCATTTTGCTGGATAATATAAAAGGAATGACCGACTATTTCTCCTTAAACGTAGCCCAAATTAGGTGAACCACGTATCTCTGTGTCTCTCTTATTTTATGCATTTATGTTTTTTTTGTTTCCACAATATTGTATGTGTTTCATTGCTCTGTTAATCAATTTTCTAACACTGATATTCTAGCCATAACTCAGAAGCAAAATGGATTGCCTTCCTCGATAAAATTATGTGTTGAACTAACTCTTGTTCACATTATCCATGCACACAAAGTCTCCTTTTGAAATTATTCTTAGTATCTCATTGACTACAAATAATATTATTTTAGTTTTGTAATCCCTCAAGTTTTTTCTTTTTCTTTTGGATATATATATATATTTCTTAGCTTGCTTTAGTCCTCTACTTATTGACGAGCCGAATTAAAATGCTGGATGGCATGCAGGCCACAACTATAGAGATTATAATGTGGTCTTCAAGTAATTCATGTCAATTGAAATATTTCCAAAAGCAGTTTCTCCTCTATAATTTGGAGGACATGCATTCAATTCACATTAGCTCTCTTTTTTAGTATTCTTTGAAACCACTCTTTGTTAGTGAAACATGCAATTTTTGTTATTCGTAAAGAAAACCATGGTAGATGTAGTAATTATCCAAGAGAATTAACTTTTTGGTTCTCTTCTCCCATGTGTATGTATCATTGTTGTAGTCATTGTTAATCATAAAGAAAGTGGTGGTAGGTTTAGTAATTATTCAAGCCAATTGAATTTTTGGTTCTTTGCTTCTAGTTTTGTGTATCAAAACTCTAAAATTAAAATCATTATTAGGCAGGTAACAAAAAATATAAATAACAAAACTCGAAGTGGCATTATGTTTCCATGAATGCGAGTGTGGAGCTCCACACTCCACACTGTGCAGAGTGCAGAGCTCCACGCTCCAATCTAGCTATTGTTTAATGAAAATATCTTCGACGAAAACATCTATGCACTAGAGATATATTTGGAAATTAGGCTACACTATCAAGTTCAAGTGAAACAAGTTATAGAGGTGTCTCTAACATCACGTCGCGTGGGTCCGCTAATCCTAGGTGTCTCTACCATCACGCCGCATGGGTCTAGCATTCCATCCTATTTCCATGTGTTGCTTGTTTTCCAATATTATGTATTCTCCAGTATTATATTGTGTGGAGCTAAGTTATTTGCTTACTGGTTCTGGAAATTTTCCGCCATTAGGATCTACAATCCTAATCACGAATCTGGAAGTTGGTATGAAGATCTTTATAATAGGGCAATTTGATCTAGAGATGGGTGCGAGGGAATTTCTTCCAACATCATAGGTCCATGCAAATGTTTGTGTTTTAATAATTTAATTTTAGATTAGTGTTGTGAGAAGGTCTTTGTGTGAAAGTTCATTGTGCTGAGAACTTCCACACAGTGAAATTACAATGAAATTTTTGTAGGGCCACCACCAATCTTCCACACAAAGACTTCCGCACAATGAACTTCTACAAAAACAAAAAAATCTAAAATTAAATGTGGAATACGAGGTGATTAAATGTGAAATACATAACATCTTCTGCTTTGTATTCAACTAGTTCGCTTAATTAGTTCCAATTTCCTTCTCCTTCGTGATGCAAAAGGGTGAATCCTTCTGTTCGAAATATGTGCAAATCGCAACCAAAATAAAACTCATAATCAGTGGAAACAAATAGCGTATTTGAGCTTGATAATTTTCCATAGTTACATGGGTACCTCTCTGAGGCATTGGAGAGCACGTACCCCAAGCTCCCCCGTTCCTAGGAGCTTGGGAGCTTGTACAAAACGCTCCAAAATCACCGGGAGCTTCAATGGGTACTTTAGAGATTTTCGGGAGCTTCACTACAACAATTTTTGACGTTTTGGGAGCTTCACTACAATGAATAAGTGCAAACTAAAGTTTATTGGTTGCTGCCAACTTGGGTGTTGCTTAAACTCATGGAACTGTGCGAAGGGAAGTGTATGCTGCTGGGTCTAGATTTGGATATGGGTCTGGAATGAAGCGAAACATCCCGTTTATGGAAAGCCCTTCTATCTAAATGAAGATGAGGCACCTGGCTAATCTCAATTGGCAAGATTTAGATGGAAATAAATAAATTATTTTATTTTTATTTTTAATATATATTAAATTTTAATATATTATATTATTGTCGCTCCCAACTTGAAGTTTCTTGTAAATTTTGACAGAACTTCTAACCGTGCCAGATACTGATTTCCGCGAAAACTCATGCAACATAGGAATTTGCTGTACAACTTCGTTGACATAATGGCTAGTCTTAAAAACTTGAGAAATTGTTGGACAATTCCATTGACATAATGTAGGAATGTCAAGATGCTGATAACTTTTGCAATGCAATATTCCAAAAATATAGGATGGGTGATAAGATTAAAAAGTTAAATAGTAGAATAAAAAAGATGAACTTCGGATAAAACATAGATTCTATAGAAAATAATGAATATACGCCTCTCCATTGTATTCTACATTTGTTAGGGTTTCCCATTTTCTCGATGTATTTGTGCATTTTGGAATGTGGATCAAGATCAACTACCATCACCCTAAACGTATGGTAGGGTGAAAACAAAATAATTGTCGGTAAATCGACACGTATAGAACCATGAAGTCTGCGCCGTTACTTTTGTTCTTTTTTTATTTAGATCTTGCTTGCTGGTAAATAGACCTCTGCCTCTCCTCTTGGAAATAAATATTTCACTCTGTGGATGACTGCCACTTATCCAATTTGCCACGAAATTTCATCTGGTCCCACTATGAGAGAGTCCGGTAAATGATCCAACCAATGAAGGGCAAGATGAGATGAGATGGTGAAATTTCACGTGGTCGAAAATTTCTTTTATTTATGTCTCCTTGCAACATGCCAATATGTTATTATGGGTTGGTTTAAATTGGATATAAACTCATCTTTGCAGGATTATGGAGCTCCACACACTGAGTTATCTCATTGTCTCATTGTGCAGAGCTCTGCACTCCCTCACAAGGGTCATATGGAATAGCCAAGGCGAAGATGCCTACATTCCAAAACAATTTTATTAATTTTGTAAACAACATAATTAATCAACCAAATAAATGATAAAAGAAATAATTTTGTTTAATATTAACCAGCCTAGATCCATCTTAACTCCAAATCTATCAAGCGCTGAGAGGGATCAAATATCTCGAGGTGCGAACCTCTTTTTCGAGTGAAAAACTTGAGGAAAGGTTTTCACCTCAAGATATTTGATCCCTCTCAGCGCTTGATAGATCTAGAGTTAAGATGGATCTAGGCTGCTTTGAGTCGCGTGTGGCCAAAAAAAATCTATTGATAATATAAGGAACATATGATTAATTTTATCAATAATATGTAAATACATCTAATATTAATATAACCATTTTAAATATGCTAAAAATGTTTGAGATTTATCAATTCATTTTAATTTTAAATTTTCTTAGTTACCTGAATTTTTTGAGATGATAAATATTGTAAAATAACTTTAATGATGAAAAACGATGAAATAAAATTTTTGAATGCAAAGTGACAATGTAATAATATTGAATGATAGAAAATGTGAATAATAAGAATGTAGTAAATTACAAATAGCTTTCATTTTGATCAATATCAAACTATTTTCTTCTACTCTTCTTATTGTCACCCTTATTAGTTTTGTCATATTTTCATATCGATTAATGAAAAAGACAATTGAAATCATAAGCCATTTAAATATTTAGCTCGAGTTGTTGTAGTAAACATCATACCTTGTCTCTCTTGCTCTCCAATATTATCAGGTTTAATTACTATAACAAAAAAATAAATCTACATTGTCAATAACTATTTGTGCTTACACTGAAATCAATGCAAATTATTAATCCGACGACTTTAAAATTAATGTACCATCATACATCCAATTACATTAGATCAGAAATCAACATATACACTAAAATCAATGCATCTAATGCAAAAAAACAAATAAGGTTATAAAACAACATCTCCACTGAAATCAATGCATCTAATGTAAGCAATCAAATAGGATTAGAAATCAACATCTACACTCAAATCAATGAATCTAGTGCACGTAAGCAAATAAGATTAGAAACCAACATATACACTAAAGTCAATGCATCTAGTGCAAGCAATCAAATAGGATTATAAACCACCATCTACACTGAAATCAATGCATTTACTGAAAGCAATAAAATAGGATTAGAAATCATATATATTGAAATCAATGCATCTAGTGTAAGAAATCAAATATATTTAGGAATCAACATCTACATTGAAATTAATGCATATAGTGCAAGCAATCAAATAAGATTAGAAATAACCATCTACACTGAAATCAATGCATTTAGTGCAAGAAATTAAATAGGAATAGAAATCATCTACATTGAAATCAATACATCTAGTGAAAGTAATCAAATATCATTAGAAATCAAAATATACACTAAAATCAATGCATCTAGTTCAAGAAATCAAATAGGATTATAAATCACCATCTACACCGAAATCAATGCATCTATTGCAATAAATATTCTTCCCTCTCTCCCCCCTCCATATCTCCTTCTTTGTCTATTTATCTCACCCCCATAAACATACACTCTCTCTCACTCCATATTTATCAATCTCTTCATCCCTCCCTTCCTATCTCCATCTATCTTTTCTTTCTCTTCACCTTCCATCTATATCTCTATCTCCCTTTGTCTCTCTATATCAACCTTAAAACATACACTCTCATTCTCCAATCTATCTATCTATCACTCCCTCCTCCTCTCCCTGCCTCTCTCTCTCTTCCCCTTCCCTCCCTCTCCCCCACTTATATCTCTCTTCCCTCCTACTATCCTCTCTCCCTCTCTCTCCATATTCCTTATCACTCTATCTCTCTCTCTCTCCAGATTTCACACTCTCTATATTTATTCTTACCTCCCTCTCTCTCCCCCTCCATCTCCATCATTATTTACCTACCTCTCTCCACTCTCTCTCTTCCTTTCTCTCCCACCTCTCTCTATATCTCTATCTTCACCTTCCAATTTTGTTAATATATGCCTCTCTCTCTCTTTCTCTCCTCCCTTCTCTCCATCTCTCCTTATTTATCTCTTTATCTCACCCTAAACATACACTCTCTCTCTCCATCTCTCCCTTGTCACTCCCTCTCTCTCTCCACTTGTCACTCTCTATGCATTTCATCTTCCCTCCCTCTCTCATCCTATCTCCTTCCCTCTCTCCTCCTCTCTCTCAAGTCCCCTCTCCTTTCCTTTCTCTCCCTCTCCCTTTCTCTCCTACCTCCCTCTCTCTTCCCACATCACTCTCTCTCTCTCTCTCTCTCTTCCTCCATCACTCTATCTCTCTCTCCAACTATGTTACTATATCCCTCCCTTTCTTCTTCTCTCTCCTTCTCTCCCCCCATGTCTCACTCACTTTTCCTATGTCTCTTTATCTCACCCTAAAAATACATACTCTCTCTCCATCTCTCCGTTGTCACTCCCTCTCTCTCCATTGTCACTCCCTCCCTCTCCACTTCTCACTCTCTATGTCTTTCTTCTTCTTCTCTACCTCTCTCATCCTCTCATCCTTCCTCTCTCCCTCATCCCCCCCCCCTTCTCTCTCTCTTTCTCTACCGTCCATTCCTCTCTCCTTATCTCTCTTTCCCAACTCCATCTTTCTGACTCCCTCTCCCTCTCTTACCCTTCTCTACCTCTCTCACTCCTCTCCCTCTCTCTCTCTTCATTCCTCCTCTCCCCTCTCCTTCATTTATCTCCATATCTCCTTTGTCACTCTAGCTACTTCTCCACCTCTATCATATGTCTTTGTTCTTCCCTCCCATATATATATATAATATGATAATATAACACATTTAATATTGTTTTAATATAAAGTCATTAAATTTAATAATGTTTATATGAATATTAGATTTAATAATATTAATATTAATATTTTGATATTAATGTTAGGGTTAATAATGTTTTTGTTGCGCGCTAGAAAAAGAGGATTTATTTATTTACCATACCTCTAGTTTATTTATATTTTTATTTATTTACTATATCTCTTTTTTGAGTGTTCTTAAAACTCTTCATATTTTAAATTTATATTGTTTAAATTTATTTTTAATTGTTTATTTATATGGTTGTGTAAGTTATTTTTAAGCCGACATTATTTAGATTGTATTTTTTTTTTTTGGCTTCCGACATACTTACACATTGGGGTCATGATGGGATGTAGGGTTAACCAGCCTAGATCCATCTTAACTTCAGATCTATCAAGCGCCGAGAGGGATCAAATCTTCCGAGGTGCAAACCTCTTTTTTGAGTGAAAAAATTGAGGAAAGGTTTGCACCTCAAGATATTTGATCCCTCTTGGCGCTTGATAGATCCAGAGTTAAGATGGATCTAGACTGGTTTCAGTCGCGTGCGGCCAAGGAAAATCTATTGATAATATAAGAAACATATGATTAATTTTATCAATAATATGCAAATAAATCTAATATTAATATAACCATTTTAAATATGCTGAATATGTTTGAGATTTATCGATTCATTTTAATTTTAAATTTTCTTAGTCACCTGAATTTGTTGAGATGATAAATATTGCAAAATAACTTTAATGATGAAAAATGATGAAATAATTTTTTTGAATGCAAAGTGACAATGTAATAATATTGAATGATAGAAAATGTGAATAATAAGAATGTAGTAAATTACAAATAGCTTTCATTGTGATCAATATCAAACTATTTTCTTCTACTATTCTTATTGTCACCCTTGTTAGTTTTGTCATATTTTCATATCGATTATATGAAAAAGACAATTGAAATCATAAACCATTTAAATATTTAGCTCGAGTTGTTGTAGTAAACATCATACCTTGTCTCTCTTGCTCTCCAATACTATTAGGTTTAATTACTATAACAAAAAAATAAATCTACATTGTCAATAATTATTTGTGCTTACACTGAAATCAATGCAAATTATTAATCCAATGACTTTAAAATTAATGTACCGTCATACATCCAATTACATCAGATCGGAAATCAACATATACACTAAAATTAATGCATCTAATGCAAAAAATAAAAAAAGATTATAAAACAACATCTCCACTGAAATCAATGCATCTAATGCAAGTAATCAAATAGGATTAGAAATCAACATCTACACTCAAATCAATGAATCTAGTGCACGTAGGCAAATAAGATTAGAAACCAACATATACACTAAAGTCAATGCATCTAGTGCAAGCAATCAAATAGGATTATAAACCACCATCTACACTGAAATCAATGCATTTTCTGAAAGCAATAAAATAGGATTAGAAATCATATATATTGAAATCAATGCATCTAGTGTAAGAAATCAAATATATTTAGGAATCAACATCTACATTGAAATTAATGCATCTACTGCAAGCAATCAAACAAGATTAGAAATAACCATCTACACTGAAATCAATGCATTTAGTGCAAGAAATTAAATAGGAATAGAAATCATCTACATTGAAATCAATACATCTAGTGCAAGTAATCATATATCATTAGAAATCAAAATCTACACTAAAATCAATGCATCTAGTTCAAGAAATCAAATAGGATTAGAAATCACCACCTACATCGAAATCAATGCATCTATTGCAATAAATATTCTTCCCTCTCTCCCCCCTCCATATATATCTATATGTCCCTCCATACCTCCTACTTTGTCTCTTTATCTCATCCCCAGAAATACACACACTCTCTCACTCCATATTTATCAATCTCTTTGTCGCTCCCTCCCTATCTCCATCTATCTCTTCTTTCTCTTCACCTTCCATTTATATATCTATCTCCCTTTGTCTCTCTATATCAACCCCAAAACATACACTCTCATTCTCCAATCTATCTATCTATCACTCCCTCCTCCTCTCCCTGCCTCTCTCTCTCTTCTCCTTCCCTGTCTCTCCCCAGCTTATATCTCTCTTCCCTCCTACTATCCTCTCTCCCTCTCTCTCCATATTCCTTATCACTCTCTCTCTCTCTCTCCCTCTCCAAATTTCACACGAGCTCTATATTTATTCTTACCTCCCTCTCTCTCCCCCTCCATCTCCATCATTATTTCCCTACCTCTCTCCACTCTCTCTCTTCCTTTCTCTCCAACCTCTCTCTCTCTCTCTATCTTCACCTTCCAAATTTGTTAAGATATGCCTCTCTCTCTCTCTCCTTCTCTCCTCCATTCTCTCCATCTCTCCTTATTTATCTCTTTATCTCACCCCAAACATGCACTCTCTCTCTCCATCTCTCCCTTGTCAGTCCTCTCTCTCCACTTGTCACTCTCTACGCATTTCATCTTCCCTCACTCTCTCATCCTCTCTCCCTCCCTCTCTCCTCCTCTCTCTCAAGTCCCCTCTCCTTTCCTTCCTCTCTCTCTCTGTTTCTCTCCTACCTCCCTCTCTCTTCCCACATCACACACACACTCTCTCTCGTTCCCATACAATCCTCTCACTCCTCCTTACTCTCTTTCTCTCTCTCAAGCCCTCTCTCTCTCTCTCTCTCTCTCAAATCCTCTCTCTTCCTCCATCACTCTATCTCTCTCTCCAACTATGTTACTATATCCCTCCCTTTCTTCTTCTCTCTCCTTCTCTGCCCCCTTATCTCACTCACTCCTCCTATGTCTCTTTATCTCACCCTAAACATACATAATCTCTCTCCTTATCTCCATTTTCACTCCCTCTCTCTCCACTTCTCACTCTCTATGTATTTATTCTTCTCTCCCTCTCTCCCTCATCCCCCTTCCCCCCCCCCTCTATCTCTACCCTCCAATCCTCTCTCCTTATCTCTCTCTCCCAACTCCATCTTTCTGTCTCCCTCTCTCTCTCCCTCTCTTACCCTTCTCTACCTTTCTCACTCCTCTCCCTCTCTCTCTCTTCATTCCTCCTCTCCCCTCTCCTTCATTTATCTCCATATCTCCTTTGTAACTCTCGCTATTTCTCCACCTCTATCATATGTCTTTGTTCTTCCCTCCCATATATATATAACACATTTAATGTTGTATTAATATAAGGTTATTAAATTTAATAATATTAATATTAATATTTTAATATTAATGTTAGGGTTAATAATGTTTTTTTTGCGTGCTAGAAAAAGAGGTTTTATTTATTTACCATACCTCTAGTTTATTTATATTTTTATTTATTTACTATATCTCTTTTTTGAGTGTTCTTAAAACTCTTCATATTTTAAATTTATATTGTTTAAATTTATTTTTAATTGTTTATTTATATGGTTGTGTAAGTTATTTTTAAGATGAAATTATTTAGATTGTATTTTTTTTTTTTTTGGCTTCCGACATACTTACACATCGGGGTCATAATGGGCTGTAGGGTTAACCAGCCTAGATCCATCTTAACTCCGGATCTATTAAGCGCTGAGAGGGATCAAATCTCTCGAGGTGAAAACCTCTTTTTTGAGTGAAAAACTTGAGGAAAGGTTTGCACCTCAAGATATTTGATCCCTCTTGGCACTTGATAGATCCGGAGTTAAGATGGATCTAGGCTATTTTTAGTCGCGTGCGCCCAAGGAAAATATATTGATAATATAAGGAACATATGATTAATTTTATCAATAATATGTAAATACATCTAATCTTAATATAACCATTTTAAATATGCTAAATATGTATGAGATTTATCAATTCATTTTAATTTAAAATTTTCTTAGTTACTTGAATTTGTTGAGATGATAAATATTGTAAAATAACTTTAATGATGAAATAAAATTTTTGAAAGCAAAGTGACAATGTAATAATATTGAATGATAGAAAATGTGAATAATAAGAATGTAGTAAATTACAAATAGCTTTCATTGTGAACAATATCAAACTATTTTATTCTACTATTCTTATTGTCACCCTTGTTGGTTTTGTCGTATTTTCATATCGATTATATGAAAAAGACAATTGAAATCATGAACCATTTAAATATTTAGCTCGAGTTGTTGTAGTAAACATCATACCTTGTCTCTCTTGCTCTCCAATATTATTAGGTTTAATTACTACAACAAAAAAATAAATCTACATTATCAATAATTATTTGTGCTTACACTAAAATCAATGCAAGTTATTAATCCAATGACTTTAAAATTAATGTACCATCATACATCCAATTACATCAGATCGAAAATCAACATATACACTAAAATCAATGCATCTAATGCAAAAAATCAAATAAGATTATAAAACAACATCTCCACTGAAATCAATGCATCTAATGCAAGTAATCAAATAGGACTAGAAATCAACATCTACACTCAAATCAATGAATCTAGTGCATGTAAGAAAATAAGATTAGACACCGACATATACACTAAAGTCAATGCATCTAGTGCAAGCAATCAAATAGGATTATAGACCACCATCTACACTGAAATCTCTGCATTTACTGAGAGCAATAAAATAGGATTAGAAATCATATATATTGAAATCAATGCATCTAGTGTAAGAAATCAAATATATTTAGGAATCGACATCTACATTGAAATTAATGCATCTAGTGCAAGCAATCAAATAATATTAGAAATAACCATCTACACTGAAATCAATGCATTTAGTGAAAGAAATTAAATAGGAATATAAATCATCTACATTGAAATCAATACATCTAGTGCAAGTAATAAAATATCATTAGAAATCAAAATCTACACTAAAATCAATGCATCTAGTTCAAGAAATCAAATAGGATTAGAAATCACCATCTACACCGAAATCAATGCATCTATTGCAATAAATATTCTTCCCTCTCTCCCCCCTCCATATATATCTATATGTCCCTCCATATTTATCTATATGTCCCTCCATATCTCCTTCTTTGTCTCTTTATCTCACCCCCAAAAACACACTCTCTCTCTCACTCCATATTTATCAATCTCTTTGTCCCTCCCTCCCTATCTCCATCTATCTCTTCTTTCTCTTCACCTTCCATCTATATCTCTATCTCCCTTTGTCTCTCTATATCAACCCCAAAACATACACTCTCATTCTCCAATCTATCTATCTATCACTCCCTCCTCGCCTCCCTGCCTCTCTCTCTCTTCCCCTTCCCTCCCTCTCCCCCGCTTATATCTCTCTTCCCTCCTACTATCCTCTCTCCCTCTCTCTCCATATTCCTTATCACTCTCTCTCTCTCTCTCCAGATTTCACACTCTCTATATTTATTCTTACCTCCCTTTCTCTCCCCTTCCATATCCATCATTATTTCCCTACCTCTCTCCACTCTCTCTCTTCCTTTCTCTCCCACCTCTCTCTCTCTCTATCTTCAACTTCCAAATTTGTTAATATATGCCTCTCTCTCTCTCTCCTTCTCTCCTCCCTTCTCTCCATATCTCCTTATTTATCTCTTTATCTCACCCCAAACATACACACACTCTCTCCATCTCTCCCTTGTCACTCCCTCTCTCTCTCCACTTGTCACTCTCTATGCATTTCATCTTCCCTCCGTCTCTCATCCTATCTCCCTCCCTATCTCCTCCTCTCTCTCAAGTCCTCTCTCCTTTCCTTCCTCTCTCTATCCCTTTCTCTCCTACGTCCCTCTCTCTTCCCACATCACTCTCTCTCTCTCTCTCTCGTTCCCATACAATCCTCTCACCCTTCCTCACTTTCTCTCTATCTCTCAAGTCCCCTCTCTCGTCGTTCATCTCTCTCTCTCTCTCAAATCCTCTCTCTTCCTCCATCACTCTATATCTCTCTCCAACTATGTTACTATATCCATCCCTTTCTTCTTCTCTCTCCTTCTCTCCCCCCTTGTCTCACTCACTCCTCGTATGTCTCTTTATCTCACCCTAAACATACATACTCTTTCTCCATCTCTCCATTGTCACTCCCTCTCTCTCCACTTCTCACTCTCTATGTCTTTTTTCTTCTCTCCTTCTCTCCCCCTCTCATCCTTCCCCTCCCCCTCATCCCCCTCCCCCCTCCACCCCTCTCTCTCTTTCCCTCTCTCTACCCTCCAATCCTCTCTCCTCATCTCTCTCTCCAAACTCCATCTTTCTATCTCCCTCTACCTCTCCCTCTCCCTCTCTTACCCTTCTCTACCTCTGTCAATCCTCTCCCTCTATCTCTCTTCATTCCTCCTCTCCCCTCTCCTTCATTTATCTCCATATCTCCTTTGTCACTCTGGCTATTTCTCCACCTCTATCATATGTCTTTGTTATTCCCTCCCATATATATATATATATATATATATATATATGATAATATAACACATTTAATATTGTATTAATATAAAGTTATTAAATTTAATAATATTAATATTAATGTTAGGGTTAATAATGTTTTTGTTGCGTGCTAGAAAAAGACGTTTTATTTATTTACCATACCTCTAGTTTATTTATATTTATATTTATTTACTATATCTCTTTTTTGAGTGTTCTTAAAACTCTTCATATTTTAAATTTATATTGTTTAAATTTATTTTTAATTGTTTATTTATATGGTTGTGTAAGTTATTTTTAAGCCAACATTATTTAGATTGTATTTTTTTTATTTGGCTTCCGATATACTTACACATCGGGGTCATAATGGGCTGTAGGGTTAACCAACCTAGATCCATCTTAACTGCGGATCTATCAAGTGCCGAGAGGGATCAAATCTCTCGAGGTGCAAACCTCTTTTTTGAGTGAAAAACTTGAGGAAAGGTTTGCACCTCAAGATATTTGATCCCTCTTAGCGCTTGATAGATCCGGAGTTAAGATGGATCTAGGCTGGTTTCAGTCGCGTGCGGCCAAGGAAAATCTATTGATAATATAAGGAACATATGATTAATTTTATCAATAATATGTAAATACATCTAATATAAATATAACCATTTTAAATATGCTAAATATGTTTGAGATTTATCGATTCATTTTAATTTTAAATTTTCTTAGTTACCTGAATTTGTTGAGATGATAAATATTGTAAAATAACTTTAATGATGAAAAATGATGAAATTAATTTTTTTGAATGCAAAGTGACAATGTAATAATATTGAATGATAGAAAATGTGAATAATAAGAATGTAGTAAATTACAAATAGATTTCATTGTGATCAATATAAAACTATTTTTTTCTACTATTCTTATTGTCACCCTTGTTAGCTTTGTCATATTTTTATATTGATTATATGAAAAATACAATTGAAATCATAAACCATTTAAATATTTAGCTCGAGTTGTTGTAGTAAACATCATACCTTGTCTCTCTTGCTCTCCAATATTATTAGGTTTAATTACTATAACAAAAAAATAAATCTACATTGTCAATAATTATTTGTGCTTACATTGAAATCAGTGCAAATTAATAATCCAATGACTTTAAAATTAATGTACCATCATACATCCAATTACATCAGATCAGAAATCAACATATACACTAAAATCAATGCATCTAACGCAAAAAATAAAATAAGATTATAAAACAACATCTCCACTGAAATCAATGCATCTAATGCAAGTAATCAAATAGGATTAGAAATCAACATCTACGCTCAAATAAATGAATCTAGTGCACGTAAGCAAATAAGATTAGAAACCAACATATACACAATAGTCAATGCATCTAGTGCTGATCAGGAGCTCAGGACCAGGTGTCGTAAAATGGTAAAAAATGAAAGTGCTCAGAACTGGTTTGAACCTGGACGACCGGATAGTGCTCGTCTTCCTGATTCCGGCGCCGCGAACGGTTCGAAAAATGGTCTCCGTATGCAAAAGTTATTCAACTTCAAAGTTTTCTCAATTTCCATTAAAAAAGGGCAAATTTGGCTTTGGAAAATTTTTATTAAAAAAAGAATATTCCACAGAATATTCCGCAGAATATTCTGGGAATATTCCATTTTTAGCCAATGGGAGGCCGCCACGTGGCTAGCCCGGAGGCCGCCACGTGGCCCCAAGTCCGAATTTGAAATGGCGCGTTTTCAAAAATTTTATCATGGCGCGAATGGGATTTGAACGCATGACCGCATGCATATTAACCACGCGTTTTAACCAATGCACCATGGGCTTTGTTCGTTGATTATGAGCGGCACGAGTTATTGTTATGGTGTATGGTGTTTTGGGCGGGGCCCGAAGGGGGCCAGCCCCGAAGGGCCAGCCCCCTTACCATATAACCCGCCGGCGGAACCAGCACACAAGTCCCAGGCTCGGCGCGCACGTGGATTTAAAAACTTTGGATAAAGTTTTATGGTGGGTTGTTAATTATTAAACGGCGGATTTTATTAAACGTTGGTTTAATGTTATAACGTGGGTTTTAATAAAACTCATTTGTATTTATTTTAAACCGTTTTGTTAACCGCCGACTTGTGAACGGCATCACAATAAACTTTAATGCCAACCAAACGCGCGCCTTATTTGGCGGAGTCCGCCCTCCTATTTTGGCGCCACCTCCCCATGTGGCTGCCTTATCTGCAGTCTCTCCACATTTAGTGGAGTTTGTTAAGGGGAAACTGGCAGTTTAGTTTTTTGGCCATAACTTCTGCTAGGAGAGGTCTTTGAAGACGAATTTTTTTTTGATTTCGGGTCTCTTCGACCTTCTGAAGCCATTGGCACAGGTTTCACAGTCATCTGAGGTCGTTTGCAGGTGATTTTTCTCCGTGGAAGTTCCAGGAGTCACTAGGGCCAAATCAGTTTGGGAGCTGCATTGGGAATTGTGCAGCCAGTTTATGTGGAATGAAGGTCATTCCTGAAGTTTTTCAGCAGTCTGAATCCATTTCTACAGCTCGTTTTTCCTTTTGAGGAATTCTTCTCACTGTTTAGCTTCAGGGAAGCTTTCAGGGCCAAGAGGGCCATTTCAGTGTTGGAGCTGTTTGGGTGCTATGTTCATCCATTTTTGGTGATTCAAAAGTATATTTCTGATATTTTTGACCTTCTGAGTTGAATGGCAGAGGTTTCAGAACCAATTGAGGTCATCTTCACCTCGAAATTCTCCCTGCAAGTCTAAAGGGCCACCAAGGACAATTGGGGAAAAGTACTGTAGCAGGTACAAATTTCACTGTTTAGTGTTTGGGAAAGAGCATGTTCAGCTAATTCCTATCCTCTGATTCTATATTTACAGACAGATCTGTCTTTCGAGACATTCTTATTCTTGTATTAGCCTTTGTAGCATTTTTAATACAAGAGGACAAGCCTAGTTTGAGAGGCTTGGTCCAGCAGATGTAGCCCAGAGGAGGGGGTGAACTGCTTATCATTTTGATGTCTTTATTTGCTGAAGATGATATGCTAAACAAAACTGATATAAATTGTTAAACAGCAAATATACATAACTTTCCTATACACATAATCACCTACTCAGCTGCAGAAAGTTATTTGTCTTATTCCGCAAGACATCAAATTTCAAGTATGTGAATGTCAAAGACTTCTAAGTGTTTACATGTTATTTCCTTAGGCAGAGTCTGTAGAGGGCCAGGTAGCCTCCGGATTCATCCTTTCCTAGAAAGGTGAAACATCCGGTGAATGCCCCTACAGTCCATCTCTGTATAGGAAATAGTTTGTTCTCACATTTTCAGAGGTCACTTGGAGTGTATAGCTCAATTTAAAATTATGAGTATTTGCACTCATTTTCTTAAATGAAAATGGATACCTTGCACCCTCAAACAAGTACATTCCATTTTCAGATCAGATGGTATCAGAGCACTAGGTTTGCTTGACTGACATCACTAGCTTGATTGTGTAGCTTGAAAGGTGTATTAAGCAGTGTTGAAGATTGACTGCTTTATTATTCTGCAAACTACTTGTTGTTTGAGTTTGCTGAAGCTCTTTTGTTCATTTTTATAATGACAACTTCCATAAGCAAGGACATACTGTTGAAAGGTGTTGGACTCTGAATCCAACAATGCTTCCACAAAAGTTGAAGAAGTGGGAGAAAGAGTATGGCAAGAATGGGAAGGAAGTTTCCATCATTGATATGTGTCAGGATGATACACATGTTGATATCGATGTGCAGTTAAAGGAATCACCTTTGAAATGGATTGGTAAGAAATGGTTAGAATTCTTATCCAATTAAAGTTGCATGTCTTTTGATTGAATGCATTTTCTTGGTTAAGGGAATGTAAGTTGCACGATGGAAAAGTGGAGTATGAGACTCACTCTATCATAGTGAAAGTTATTTTCATTTCAGCTTTGAAAGTACATGTACATGTGATTGAGGATCTTGTACTTTTGATTGTACTTAAGAGAAAGTTGAAGGATAAACTGCATGCATGAGAATGAGATGCATGAGCACAGGGATCATGATGATTTCCTTGTATTTTTAAACATGTATGTGTGATTAACTTGAAGGGTTGATTGCTTTGTTTTTATCCATGCATGTAATGTTATTGACTTGGAAAAAGTCAATTTTATCTCCAAGATTGTAAAGAGGAGAAATGATGAAGTGTTTCATCTTTGTAAAAGCTTTTTCATTTGGGAGGCAGTTCTTCTTCTGGAATGGAGGTGCCTTGGATGGGCATCGTGACAGTTGGCAAGTCCACATATTCAGGGGAATATTTCAGCTCATATATCAGCAAGTTTTCATTGCTGGTTCCTGCAATTTCAGTTTTGTCTGGCGAAAGAACTTGGTCGGGATTCGACAAGTACTTGGCGTATGCAGCAAAAAGTCGCCATGATGACAGTTAGCAAGGCAGGACATTTTTGGGCATTAGTATGCTCTTTTGGCTGACTGGAAGAGGATATTTCTGTTCCTCAAGTGCTGTACA
This sequence comes from Pinus albicaulis, assembly GCA_034641835.2. NCBI lineage: Eukaryota > Viridiplantae > Streptophyta > Pinopsida > Pinales > Pinaceae > Pinus > Pinus albicaulis. The sequence goes on from CM076579.1 coordinate 1,373,164,632, forward strand.
GTTCAGTGCAGAGATTCAGTAAGCTTTTGGGGACCAAAATCCTTCTCATTTGGGAGGTGTGATCAGGAGCTCAGGACCAAGTGTCGTAAAATGGTCAAAAATGAAAGTGCTCAGAACTGGTTGGAACCTAGACGACCGGATAGTGTTCGTCTTCCTGATTCCGGCGCCGCGAACGGTTCGAAAAATGGTCTCCGTATGAAGAAGTTATTCAGCTTCAAAGTTTTCTCAATTTCCATTAAAAAAGGGCAAATTGGACTTTGTGGAAAAATTTTATTAAAAAAAGAATATTCCACAGAATATTCTGGGAATATTCCGTGGAATATTCCGCAGAATATTCTGGGGAATATTCCCGTATCGGCCAATCATATGGCGCCACGTGGCTAGCCCGGAGGCCGCCACGTGGGCCCCAAGTCTGAATTTGAAATGGAAATGCGTTTTAAAAATTTTTATTATGGCGCGGATGGAATTTGAACAGCCGACCACCGGTTTATTAACACAGCGCTTTAACCATTACACCACACGTTTGGTTCGTGTTATGGTGGCGGGCGGAGTGGTAGTTATTGAGTGTGGTTGTTTTGGGCGGGGCCCGAAGGGGGCCAGCCCCCTTCCCACATGACTCTCCGGCGGAACCACGGTCCAGCCCTCGGCGCGCAGTTCGGGCGGATAAACTTTGGATATGTTTTATTACGTGGGTTTTTAATTGATAAAACATTTGTTATGGTGGCGTTTTAATATAAAACGGTTATATTAATTACAACCATTTGTTGCATTAACCGCCGCCACCATATGAACACGTTAACCAATATTTAATGCCAGTTTAACCGTGCGGATAAGAATTGGCAGTTCCGCCTATTTTGGCGCCTTTCCACCATTTTGGCGCCCTTAACTGCAGTATTTCCACATTTGGTGGAGTTTCCCAAGGGGAAAGAGGCAGTTTACTAAAGAGGCCATAACTTCTGCTAGGAGAGGCCTTTGAAGACGAATTTTTTTTTGATTTCGGGTCTCTTCGACCTTCTGAAGCCATTGGCACAGGTTTCACAGTCATCTTAGGTCGTTTGCAGGTGATTTTTCTTCGTGGAAGTTCCAGGAGCCACCAGGGCCAAATCAGTTTGGGAGCTGCATTGGGAATTGTGCAGCCAGTTTATGTGGAACGAAGGTCATTCCTGAAGTTTTTCAGCAGTCTGAATCCATTTATACAGCTCGTTTTTCCTTTTGAGGAATTCTTCTCACTGTTTCAGCCCCCTTACCATATGACCCGCCGGCGGAACCAGCACACAAGTCCCAGGCTCGGCGCGCACGTGGATTTCAAAACTTTGGATAAAGTTTTATGGTGGGTTGTTAATTATTAAACGGCGGATTTTATTAAACGTTGGTTTAATGTTATAACGTGGGTTTTAATAAAACTCATTTGTATTTATTTTAAACCGTTTTGTTAACCGCCGACTTCCAGGAGTTTTGTATTTATTTGTATTGGTTTTAGTGTTTGGGAAAGAGCATGTTCAGCTAATTCCTATCTTCTGATTCTGTATTTACAGTCAGATCTGTCTTTCGAGACATTCTTATTCTTGTATTAGCCTTTGTAGCATTTTTAATACAAGAGGACAAGCCTAGTTTGAGAGGCTTGGTCCAGCAGATGTAGCCCAGAGAAGGGGGTGAATTGCTTATCATTTTGATGTCTTTATTTGCTGAAGATGATATGCTAAACAAAACTGATATAAATTGTTAAACAACAAATATACATAACTTTCATATACACATAATCACCTACTCAGCTGCAGAAAGTTATTTGTCTTATTCCGCAAGACATCAAATTTAAAGTATGTGAATGTCAAAGACTTCTAAGTGTTTACATATTATTTCCTTAGGCAGAGTCTGTAGAGGGCCAGGTAGCCTCCGGATTCATCCTTTCCTAGAAAGGTGAAACATCCGGTGAATGCCCCTACAGTCCATCTCTGTATAGGAAATAGTTTGTTCTCACATTTTCAGAGGTCACTTGGAGTGTATAGCTCAATTTAAAATTATGAGTATTTGCACTCATTTTCTTAAATGAAAATGGATACCTTGCACCCTCAAACAAGTACATTCCATTTTCAGATCAAGTGCAAGCAATCAAATATGATTATAAACCACCATCTACATTGAAATCAATGCATTTACTGAAAGCAATAAAATAGGATTAGAAATCATATGTATTGAAATCAATGCATCTGGTGTAAGAAATCAAATATATTTAGGAATCAACATCTACATTGAAATTAATGCATCTAGTGCAAGCAATCAAATAAGATTAGAAATAACAATCTACACTGAAATCAATGCATTTAGTGCAAGAAATTAAATAGGAATAGAAATAATCTACATTGAAATCAATACATCTAGTGCAAGTAATTAAATATCATTAGAAATCAAAATCTACACTAAAATTAATGCATCTAGTTCAAGAAATCAAATAGGATTAGAAATCGCCATATACACCGAAATCAATGCATCTATTGCAATAAATATTCTTCCCTCTCTCCCCCCTCCATATATATCTATATGTCCCTCCATATCTCCTTCTTTGTCTCTTTATCTCATCCCCACAAACACACACTCTCTCTCACTCCATATTTATCAATTTCTTTGTCCCTCCCTCACTATCTCCATCTATCTCTTCTTTCTCTTCACCTTCCATATATATCTCTATCTCCCTTTGTCTCTCTATATCAACCCCAAAACATACACTCTCATCCTCCAATCTATCTATCCAAAGCTCCCTCCTCCTCTCCCTGCCTCTCTCTCTCTTCCCCTTCCCTCCCTCTCCCCCGGTTATATCTCTCTTCCCTCCTACTATCCTCTCTCCCTCTCTCTCCATATTCCTTATCACTCTCTCTCTCTCTCTCCAGATTTCACACTCTCTATATTTATTCTTACCTCCCTCTCTCTCCCCCTCCATCTCCATCATTATTTCCCTATCTCTCTCCACTCTCTCTCTTCCTTTCTCTCCCACCTCTCTCTCTATCTTCACCTTCCAAATTTGTTAATATATGCCTCTCTCTCTCTCTCTCCTTCTCTCCATCTCTCCTTATTTATCTCTTTATCTCACCCCAAGCATACACACTCTCTCTCCATCTCTCCCTTGTCACTCCCTCTCTCTCTCTCCACTTGTCACTCTCTATGCATTTCATCTTCCCTCCCTCTCTCATCCTATATCCCTCCCTCTCTCCTCCTCTCTCTCAAGTCCCCTCTCCTTTCCTTCCTCTCTCTCTCCCTTTCTCTCCTATCCCCCTCTCTCTTCCCACATCACTCTCTCTCTCTCTCGTTCCCATACAATCCTCTCACTCCTCCTCACTCTCTTTCTCTCTCTCGTCGTTCATCTCTCTCTCTCTCACTCTCTCTCTCAAATCCTCTCTCTTCCACCATCACTCTATCTCTCTCTCCAAATATGTTACTATATCCCTCCCTTTGTTCTTCTCTCTCCTTCTCCCCCCCCTTATCTCACTCACTCCTCCTATGTCTCTTTATCTCACCCTAAACATACATACTCTCTCTCCATCTCTCCATTGTCACTCCCTCTCTCTCCACTTCTCACTCTCTATGTCTTTCTTCTTCTCTCCCTCTCTCCTCCTCTCATCCTTCCTCTCTCCCTCATCCCCCTTCCCCCCCCCTCTCCCTCTCTACCCTCCAATCCTCTCACCTTATCTCTCTCTCCCAACTCCATCTTTCTGTCTCCCTCTCCCTCTCCCTCTCTTACCCTTCTCTACCTCTCTCACTCCTCTCTCTCTCTCTCTCTCTCTTCATTCCTCCTCTCCCCTCTCCTTCATTTATCTCCATATCTCCTTTGTCACTCTGGCTATTTCTCCACCCCTATCATATGTCTTTGTTCTTCCCTCCCATATATATATATATATATATATATATATATATATATATATATATATATATATATATAATATGATAATATAACACATTTAATATTGTATTAATATAAATTTATTAAATTTAATAATATTAATATGAATATTAGATTTAATAATATTAATATTAATATTTTAATATTAATGTTAGGGTTAGTAAGGTTTTTGTTACATGCTAGAAAAAGAGGTTTTATTTATTTACCATACCTCTAGTTTATTTATATTTTTATTTATTTACTATATCTCTTTTTTGAGTGTTCTTAAAAATCTTCATATTTTAAATTTATATTGTTTAAATTTATTTTTACTTGTTTATTTATATGGTTGTGTAAGTTATTTTTAAGCCGACATTATTTAGATTGTATTTTTTTTTTTTGGATTCCGACATACTCACATCGAGGTCATAACGGGCTGTAGGGTTAACCAGCCTAGAGCCATCTTAACTCCGGATCTATCAAGCACTGAGAAGGATCTAGGCTGGTTTTAGTCGCGTGCGGCCAAGGAAATCTATTGATAATATAAGAAACATATGATTAATTTTATCAATAATATGTAAATACATGTAATATTAATATAACCATTTTAAATATGCTAAATATGTTTGAGATTTATCGATTCATTTTAATTTAAAATTTTCTTAGTTACCTGAATTTGTTGAAATGATAAATATTGTAAAACAACTTTAATGATGAAATAAAATTTTTGAATGCAAAGTGACAATGTAATAATATTGAATGATAGAAAATGTGAATAATAAGAATGTAGTAAATTACAAATAGCTTTCATTGTGATCAATATCAAACTATTTTCTTCTACTATTCTTATTGTCACCCTTGTTAGTTTTGTCATATTTTCATATTGATTATATGAAAAAGACAACTGAAATCATAAACAATTTAAATATTTAGCTCGAGTTGTTGTAGTAAACATCATACCTTGTCTCTCTTGCTCTCCAATATTATTAGGTTTAATTACTATAACAAAAAAATAAATCTACATTATAAATAATGATTTGTGCTTACACTGAAATCAATGCAAATTATTAATCCAATGACTTTAAAATTAATGTACCATCATACATCCAATTACATCAGATCGGAAATCAACATATACACTAAAATTAATGCATCTAATGCAAAAAATCAAATAAGATTATAAAACAACATCTCCACTGAAATCAATGCATCTAATGCAAGTAATCAAATAGGATTAGAAATCAACATCTACACTCAAATCAATGAATCTAGTGCACACAAGCAAATAAGATTAGAAACCAACATATACACTAAAGTCAATGCATCTAGTGCAAGCAATCAAATAGGATTATAAACCACCATCTACACTGAAATCTATGCATTTACTGAAAGCAATAAAATAGGATTAGAAATCATATATATTGAAATCAATGCATCTAGTGTAAGAAATCAAATATATTTAGGAATCAACATCTACATTGAAATTAATGCATCTAGTGCAAGAAATCAAATAAGATTAGAAATAACCATCTACACTGAAATCAATGCATTTATTGCAAGAAATTAAATAGGAATAGAAATCAACTACATTGAAATCAATACATCTAGTGCAAGTAATCAAATATCATTAGAAATCAAAATCTACACTAAAATCAATGCATCTAGTGCAAGAAATCAAATAGGATTAGAAATCACCATCTACACCGAAATCAATGCATCTATTGCAATAAATATTCTTCCCTCTCTCCCCCCTCCATATATATCTATATGTCCCTCCATATCTCCTTCATTGTCTCTTTATCTCACCCCCACAAACACACACTATCTCTCACTCCATATTTATCAATCTCTTCATCCCTCCCTCCCTATCTCCATCTATCTCTTCTTTCTCTTCACCTTCCATATATATCTCTATCTCCCTTTGTCTCTCTATATCAACCCCAAAACATACACTCTCATTCTCCAATCTATCTATCTATCACTCCCTCCTCCTCTCCTTGCCTCTCTCTCTCTTCCCCTTCCCTCCCTCTCCCTCGCTTATATCTCTCTTCCCTCCCACTATCCTCTCTCCCTCTCTCTCCATATTCCTTATCACTCTCTCTCTCTCTCTCTCCAGCTTTCACACTCTGTATATTTATTCTTACCTCCCTCTCTCCCCCCCTCCATCTCCATCATTATTTCCCTACCTCTTTCCACTCTCTCTCTTCCTTTCTCTCCCACCTCTCTCTCTCTATCTTCACCTTCCAAATTTGTTAATATATGCCTCTCTCTCTCTCTCTCTCCCCTTCTCTCCTCCCTTCTCTCCATCTCTCCTTATTTATCTCTTTATCTCACCCCAAACATACACTCTCTCTCTCCATTTCTCCCTTATCACTCCCTCTCTCTCCACTTGTCACTCTCTATGCATTCCATCTTCCCTCCCTCTCTCCTCCTCTCTCTCAATTCCTCTCTCCTTTCCCTCCTCTCTCTCTCCCTTTCTCTCCTACCTCCCTCTCTCTTCCCACATCTCTCTCTCTCTCTCTCTCTCTCTCTCTCTCTCTCATTCCCATACAATCCTCTCACTCCTCCTCACTCTCTTTCTCTCTCTCAAGTCCTCTCTCTCGTCGTTCATCTCTATCTCTCTCTGAAATCATCTCTCTTCCTCCATCACTCTATCTCTCTCTCCAACTATGTTAATATATCCCTCCCTTTCTTCTTCTCTCTCCTTCTCTCCCCCCTTGTCTCACTCACGCCTCTTATGTCTCTATATCTCACCCTAGACATACATACTCTCTCTCCATCTCTCCATTTTCAATCCCTCTCTCTCCACTTCTCACCCTCTATTTCTTTTTTCTTCTCTCCCTCTCTCCTCCTCTCTCCCTCATCCCCCTCCCCCCCCCCTCTCTCTCTACCCTCCAATCCTCTCTCCCAACTCCATCTTTCTGTCTCCCTCTCCCTCTCTTACCCTTATCTACCTCTCTCACTCCTCTCCCTCTCTCTCTCTTCATTCCTCCTCTCCCCTCTCCTTCATTTATCTCCATATCTCCTTTGTCACTCTGGCTATTTCTCCACATCTATCATATGTCTTTGTTCTTCCCTCCCATATATATATATATATAATATGATAATATAACACATTTAATATTGTATTAATATAAAGTTATTAAATTTAATAATATTTTTTTTTTTTGTAAACTTGGTAGTACCTTTCTATTAACGAAAATATATAGGGCAGATTTTCATACAAGAGAAAGAAAATACAGTGACCTCAACCTGCCCATAGGAAACCAGGTCCGTTTGCCACCGCATCGAGTTATATGCAGACGAAAACCAAAATTTTCTTATCCTACTACTTGTAGCTTTTAGAACTGTAGCATGTCCATAATATTTACAAATAAAACAAGTAGTTAAAGAAACAAAGTCCAAAATGATATATCACTGAATTGGTTAGCCAGAAGGATCCACGGAAACTGGAGCATGAGCAGTGGTACCCAACACTTGTGGACTGCTCTGAGTAATTTGCAACTGTTTTTCAATCTTACCAAGCCGATCTTGTAACTGAATCTGCGCTTTGAACATGGCATGCATGTCCATCTTCATTTGTTGCATTTAAAACAGAATTGAAGAGTTGAGATTCTTACCCTCTTGAATTGCCATGGCCTTAGCTAGAAGGCATTTCATCTTCCAATAAGTCTTCACTGATTGTTGAAAGAGAGAAACACGACCCCGAGTACTACCTGGATCGGTTATGAAATCCATTTGAGAGAGCTAAGCTTCCATGTCCTCCTCCTCATTATCAGTATGAACTTCCTAGCCATGAATTTGGGATTTAATATTAGCCAAATTTCCTGATTCATAAACCTGAGCAATATCTTGTAACACTTTTGCATTAGATTTTCTGCCTCTCCTGCTCCCGCCAGCTTGTGGATGAGGTTGCCTACCTCGATTTTCCCTCATGGGCCGCCCTTTAACCATACTGGAAAGAGAACTTGAAAAGAGGCCTGTGGCCAAAAGGAAGTCAGAACGATGATATAGTAAAACAAAAACAATCTCCTGTGCAATGAACCCAACGCACAGAGTCTGACTGCGAGAATGAGCCGATAAGTTAACCAGGGACCAACCCTAAATGTGATACGCCATACAAGGAAGTTTGCGATATAAAGTAACCTGAGACCAACCCAGAATAATATAACAGAGAAGACACTGTCCAGAGAAGAAAATAAGATAGGTTGGAATAGAGAGGTAGCCCACTGCAATATGAAAAACCACCAGCGAGACCTTACCATTGCCTGTTGTAAAGAAACGATGACCATTCATGCATGTGAATCGAAACCTGGGAAGCAACACCGAAAATAGTATCCCAACAATGAATGGGTGAATAGAGCGCAGAGTACCAAACCCAGAATATATGCGGAGAAACAACAGATGAATAATTTCAAACAGAGGCCTATAAAAAAGTTTGACAGTGGAATAGGCAAGACTGTTCAGCATCAACCCAAACAGAAATAGCAAACCCAGCAGGTACAGAGGTTCAGAAGAGACTTGGAAACAAAGAATGAGGCAGAGCCAGAAAGCCAATAAACGAGGAGGACTGCGAAAATGAGGGTCAATATGTGGAATGCCCAAAATCCCTTTGCAAAACCACCTTAAAAAAACTGTATAATATGCCTCGAACCTTTGAAGAGAGGCTGAAGTAAAAAGAGTGCACAGAAAAAAAGAAGTGAGTAGACATGGAAGGCAGAATAGCCATGACATACCACAGTCTGCGTCGACCCTGTTGGCAGAGAATTCTCGTCAGGTCTGGTGCTAATAAGTCTGGAGGAATCACCTGCAGAAGATCGCCGATAGAAAACCTTGAAAAAGAGTATGCAATAGTAAGGAGGAAATGAACAGTTAAACTCCTCAACCACCGCGCAGAATGTCGCATTAATGCATCTGACAAGTGATTATAACAATGTGCTGGCTGGCTCATGCAATTCAATATAAGAGTGGAGAGCTATCGTCAGAGGACTGTGTCCATCATTATCGCACAAAGGACGTTTAAACATACAGCACGTGTATGCACATGACTCTATTCCACATTCCGGCACCCTGATTGGGGTGAAAGAGATCGGTCTCTGTCCCTATCAACAATACTCTGCAGAGGATATAATTCGACAACCCAAGCCTGGTGAGAATCATTAATATCAAGATGTCTATTTATATTCTTACAAGCCCAATTCGCCAAAATAATCTGCTGCTTCATTCCCTTCTCGACGAACATGAGTGCAGATGACTGAACCGACGTGGCGAAGAAGATTACCGATATCTTCGACAAGTTTAGCTGTTCGCCAGCTCTTACTTATTTTGTGCCACGGATTTCCATGTTGGAGTTTTTTCAAAATACCAACTTCCATTGCAGAATCCCCCTTAACAACTATTCGTTGGTAACCTTCCCGGATTGCAAAAGTAAACCCTGCTTTAAGGCCATCAATTCAAATTCATTATTGGTAACATATGCCATAGGATAAGAATAAATATGAAAAAACTGACTGAAATAATCTCGAAATATACCACCTATCCCTGCCTGACCATGATTCCCTTTAGAAGCCCCATCGAAATTTAATTTCAGAAATTGCGGTGGTGGAGGAATAAACAACGACGGTATTGTATTCAGATTTGAGGGAACCTTCCATAAGGAAACGTCGGGCATTTGAGGAGTAAGATTAAGAACAGTCAAAATTCTTGCCTCCCTAGCTGTTACTGACCAGTCATCTTCTCCCCAACGTTCCACTAGAATTTTTTCCCTAATTTGCTCAACAATGATATTCCAGAGTTGAGAAACTTGTCTTTCTATACCTTTGAAAATGCAAGAATTTCACTCTTTCCATACTCCCCAAAGAAAAAATCCTAAAGACAATATCCAAGCCCTATTAAACACCTCACTCTTATACCCACCACTGCGCCAAGTGAAAATAGTGTTATTGACACTACTGAGATCGCGATCTGTTTGACCAAATAATGCTGCAAGGCACTACCAGAGTTCATTACTGAAAGAGCAAGCATTGAACAAATGCTCAATAGTCTCTTTAGTTTGGCGACACATGATACAAAATGAAGGACCCTGCAGGCCTCTATGTTGCAAATGGTCCCAGGTCAATATGCGTTTATGGCTTAAAATCCACAAAAAATATTCAATCTTTGGCCAAAATTTTAGATTCCAGATTTTATGCCAAATTGGCACGACAACATCCTGATGATTATTTGATTTAAGGAAATATGCCTCTTTGATTGTAAACATACCTTTTGTCCAGTATCCCCAGCGTAAAATTTCCTCTCCAATATTCGTCGTGATTGTTCGAGTTTGTAGTTCTCTGGCCATGTTAGTCCATTGTACCGTTTCAAGTGCATGAAGCCATTGATCTCTAGTTTTCCAGACCTGCCATTGTCCATCAGCCCGAGTATTCCAGTAATGTTGAATGAGTCTATTATCAGGAACGTTTGTAAATAAAATATTTCACCCAAATCCAATCTGCTATACAATTTCTCACACTGCTGCCAGGAGTCCTCCCAAAATATTGTTGTCTGCCCTCCACAAACTTCCCAAAAACTATGTTCTCGAATGAGATCTCTGTTTGCCACTGCTAAGTTCCATATATTTGAGCCTTTTGGAATAAAATCAAATTTTAATTTTCCAACAACTGATGTAAGCATTTCATATTTGATCTCCCAAATACGCTTCCAGAGGTCCAATCCCCCCTGTAACCATCTCCACCATAATTTTGCACCCATGACTTGATTTAAGACAAAAGGATCCCGGAGCCCAAGTCTCCCTGTTCTTTTTGATTTAACCAGCTTATCCCAAGATAATAATGCCCATTTCCTAGTATTTTGCACACCTTTCCACAAAAATTTCTTGAAGACATTAACCAAAGTAGTGCAGACGTTTTTGGGAGCAGCTCTTCCAGAGAGTTGATAGATGGGAATGGCTTGTAGCATAGATCGTAACAAAATGACTCTGCTCGGTGCATTAGGTGCTTGCAGGGCCCAATTTTGCAAATGATTATGAAGGCTAGTAATCAAACTCTCCCAACTTGCCGAATGTAGTGAAGACAAATGCAATGGAAAACCAAGATATTTCAACGGCAAGCGGCCTACTTGAAAGCCCAGAGTGCGCGCAATGAAACATTCAACAGGACGCGGGGTATTAAAGAAATAAATATTGGATTTGTCATTATTGATCATGGTTACCGAGTCTTTCATAAAAAGATTAAGAATTTTCAAAATGGAATGAGCTGCCCTTAATGAAACTTGAGAAAAAAGCATGATATCATCAACGAATTGTTGATGGGAGAGGGTAAGATCCCAACCCCAAAGATTCAACCCATTGAAACTGTTATTGGCAATTTGGGTCTTAATTAAACGGCCAAGCCCTTCAGCAGCAATAATAAATAGGAAAGGAGAAATAGGGTCACCCTGACGAAGACCCCTAGTTTCATTAAACGTGTGACTAGGAGCTCCATTAACAAGAATGGAATAGTTCAGAGTGGAAATACGAGAAAATAACCATTGCAGCCACCGAGCATCAAACCCAAATGAGATTAGAACTGCTTTCAAATAATCCCAATTTAACCGGTTGTAAGCTTTCGAGAGATATAATTTGATCAACATACCTTGCAGTTTATTTACTTTTAAAGAGTGAATTGCCTTTTGGACTGTTACGATCCCATCCAAAATTTGCCTTCCTTTAACAAAACCTATTTGCTCCGGAGAAATAATATTAAGAAGAATAGGTTTCAAACGATTAACCATGACAGTAGATAAGATTTTTTATATAACATTACACAAAGTAATAGGACGGAAGCCTGCAGGAGTATCCGTGTGAGATTTCTTTGGAACCAAAGTGATGAAAGTGGAATTCAATCCTGGGAAAACCTGCCGTGAACGCCTAGATTCTTCAACTAGTTCCCAAATATCATGGCCAAGAAAAGGCTAACAGGCCTGATAAAATTCATCAGGTCCAGGAGCTTTAAATTTAGGAAGATTTTTAACCACATCCTCCACTTCTATGAAGCTAATACTTCACATTAAAGTAAGATTTTGATCCCAAGATACTATAGTTGGAATATTTGCTGTAATGCGTCGAATGGCCTCTTCTCTATTATTCACCGGTTCAGTCACCATAGCATGAAAATGCCTAACCAACAAACCTTCCATATCTTGATGCTTGAAGACTTTATTACCATTCTCATCCTTCAATGAAAAAATTCTATTATGTTGACGTCTTTGAATTAGAGATTTGTGGAAGAAGTAACTTTCTCACCTTCCTTCAACCATTGCACCCAAGATTTCTGTTTCCATAATATCTCTTCCTATTTCCGTCGTTCTTCTAATTCACTGAGCACAATCCCTTCTTGTTCTGCAAGAAAGGCCGTACGACCATTAGAAATGATTTCCTGTTGGATTTGTTTCATGCGATCCTGAAGAGTTTTCATAGAATTCTGAATATTTCCAAATTTCATTTTATTCCAAATTTTGATTTCCTTCTTGATATATTTCAATTTTAACTGAAAAGTATGCATGCGGTTTCGAGCCTGAATTTGTGACAATTTCCACCAGTGCTTCACTTTATCAAGGAAAGTAGGGTCTCTTAGCCAGAACCGTTCAAAGCGGAAAGGCTTATTGGTAGGCACATCCTTGATATCCAATGTTAGATTGATAGGCCAATGGCCAGAGCCTAAAGAAGGAAAAATAGAAGCTTCAAAATGGAGATCAAGATTCATAAGATCTTCCGAAACGAGAAATCGGTCCAGACGAGATTCTATTTGATGCGATTCACCTCTACGATTGTTCCAAGTATACATACCAGTCACAGTAGGAATATCAACTAAGTGAAGATCATTTAGAAGATCCCGAAAGGATTCCATCTCCTGGTCATCGCGACGAATCCCTCCCTTCTTTTCATTTAGGTTTAAAATCAGATTAAAATCACCTCCTATTATCCAATAATTCACTTGATGTAATAGCCGCAAAGCTCAGATAATATCTAAAAACTGATGTTTTTCCCCCGATAGATGAGGGACATAAACTGCTGTGACTAAGAGTTTCTCCGTACTTCCTACAGGCTGAAAACAGCCGGAGAGACTACAGTGTAAACCAAACCAATCATCAACGATGACTTCATCCGGATTCCAAAGAATTGAAATTCCTCCCACTGTACCTCTGGCATCTATAACCATAACTTCATAATGAGGGTTCAAAGACTTAAGAATTGTATCAAAACGCCACGCAGAAATCTTCGTTTCTTGAAGCAACATAACTTGAGGTTTTTCCTGTTTTAGCTTCTCTTTCAAATATCTCTGTTTTCCAAGGCTATTTAAACCTCGAATATTCCAAGAAATGATTTTCATCATTAGGGTTTAGGTATTTTTTGAAATATCGTTGTTAATAGCATGATATTACCTGTATTAATCAACATTTCACCAACTAATTGAATAGATTCTTGGAGTGTTTTCCTGCCTTTCTTCTTACCTGGTTTAGATTGGTGAGTGCCTACTTTATGCAAACTAGCCTCTGGGCTACTGACTGATTTTTTAGCCCGTGCTGTTAAATAAAGTTCAAAGGTTTGCTTATAGAGAGTTTTTTGATCATTCGGAATAAACCTGTCATCTAAATTCCGCCATTCATGAAGAAGTCGTGTCATAACCTATTACTTTGCACTGAGATCGTCCTTAGGTGTTTCGATATCCATGGTGACCTATTCCTGCTCTGCCACAGTTCTATCACCAGATTCTGAATTTTCAAGTGGTGCTTTACATTTTGTAGCAGACATTTTGTCTATCTGCATCTCCGGGGGTGAGGTTTGCACCTCAAGTGAGGGTTTTTCAACTTGCGCCTCTGGAGGCGAGGGTTGAACGTTGATCATTTCTTTTGAAGAATCCCCTTCATCTTGTAGGACCTCAAAAGGATTATTGGAAGTACGATACTTATGACTATTGCGGTGCTCGCTGGCCTCTTTTCTTGATAGGAGCAGAAACAAAACCTTCCTCCTTATCACGGTCTGCTTCTTGAGTAACCGAAATATTACCTAGTTGAAACTCTGGATGGTTTTGAGGACAAGATTTATACAAATGACCATATTCATGACAACGATGACAATGAAAGGGAATATGCTCATAATCCAAGGTTTGTTGCCAAATCTTGCCTTCATATTCAAGTTCAATCTATTCCGGCAGAGGCTCAGAGATATTCTTATAGACACAAATACGAGCGAATGAAGTATATCTGCCGCGACAGGTAGTCTCCGCAATTTTAACAAAACTACCCAAAGAATTACCAATCCCTTCAAGAATATCCGGGTCCCAAAAATCCATTGGCAAGGCAAATAAACGGACCCAAACAGGAGCCGCCAAAAATTGTTCCTCATCAGGGTTGTAACATTCTTCCCACTGCCTGATGAACAATCCTGCATTATTGAAAAAGTACGGCCCACCTTCAAATATGCATTCTTTATCCAACAAGTTAGTAAAGATAACTGTAAAGAAACCACGGGGCCTAAATTTCAGGTTAAGCTGTCCTCGTGGTTGCCATTTATTCTGAATCCATTTCAAAAGATCTTTCTCCGTAGGCCAAATGCCTATAAGCTTACAAATTAAAGCATGGTCTTTCATATAGCAACGATAATCTTTTAATGTATTAGGTGGTATAACAAACCTGGGTTTTTTTTGTGCACGAGGTAGGCACTGGCCTTTTTTCTTCCACTGCCATTCAACCCCTAGTACAGGGCTAAACCGCTGATTACTACCTGCCTGCAAGTTAGAACAGTTGTGCTCGCCCGCTGCAACATCCTTGAAGGAGGGGGTCGGCCCCCCTCCCGGGTCCGCCGCCATACACTACGATTCCCAACAAGGCAGACTATCTGCCACCCCGCCACCTGCAATGAAAAATGAAACCCTCTGTCAAAGACAATCATAAGGGTTATTCGCCTGCAACTTTCTTGGAGCCCGCGTCTACACTTTCTTGGACCATCGATCGAGTTCCCCAAAATATATTATTAAATTTAATAATATTAATATGAATATTAGATTTAATAATATTAAAATCAATATTTTAATATTAATGTTAGGGTTAATAATGTTTTTGTTGCCTGCTAGAAAAATAGGTTTTATTTATTTACCATACCTCTAGTTTATTTATATTCTTATTTATTTAATATATCTCTTTTTTGAGTGTTCTTAAAACTCTTCATATTTTAAATTTATATTGTTTAAATTTATTTTATATTGTTTATTTATATGGTTGTGTAAGTTATTTTTAAGTCGACATTATTTAGATTGTTTTTTTTTTGTGTAAGTTATTTTTAAGCCCACATTATTTAGATTGCATTTTTTTTTTTTTGTGGGACACATCCGGGTCATAATGAATTTTAACGATTTTTTTTTTTTTTTTTAATGAATTTTTAATTGTTTATTTATATGGTTTTTTTTAAGCTGACATTATTGAGATTTTATTTTTAAAATTTTATTTAGTTTTTGTTATTTTGGCTTCGGACGTACTTACACATCAGAGTCATACTGGGCTGTAGAATGCGCCTCTTGGCACAATAATGTTTTTTTGCATGTTATTAATAATAATTTAATCCATGGTATTTGGGCCATAGACTTCATATATAATTAGATGTTGATTTCTAATTTTATTTGATATATTTTTATTTATTTACCTTAGCTCTTTATACCTCTTTTGTATTTATATATTTACCATACCTATTTTATAAATATGGTATTTGTCCCATGGTATTTGGCCCATATGCCTTTAGTTTATTTACCGTACCTCTAATTTATTTACCATATTTTTTTTAGTGTTCATAAACCTCTTCATATTTTGATAAATTTATTTTTTAATGAATTTTTAATTGTTTATTTATATGGTTTTCTAAATGATTGTTATTTACCATATTTTTTTTTTAGTGTTCATAAACCTCGTCATATTTTGATAAATTTATTTTTTAATGAATTTTTAATTGTTTATTTATATGGTTTTCTAAATGATTGTTTAAGCCAACATTATTGAGATTTTATTTTTAAAATTTTCTTTAGTTTTTGTTAATGTTTTTTTGCATGTTATTAATAATAATTTAGTCCATGGTATTTGGGCCATAGACTTCATATATAATTAGATGTTGATTTCTAATTCTATTTGATATATTTTTATTTATTTACCTTACCTCTTTATACCTCTTTTATATTTATTTATTTACCATACCTCTTTTATAAATATGGTATTTGTCCCATGGTATTTGGCCCATATGCCTTTAGTTTATTTACCATATCTCTAATTTATTTATATTTTTATTTATTTACCATATCTTTTTTTAGTGTTCATAAACCTCTTCATATTTTGATAAATTTATTTTTTAATGAATTTTTAATTGTTTATTTATATGGTTTTCTAAATGATTGTTTAAGCCGACATTTTTGAGATTTTATTTTTAATTTTTTTTTTAGTTTTTGTTATTTTGGCTTCCAACATACTTACACATCGGGTCATACTGGGCTATAGAATGCGCCTCTCGGCGCAATAATGTTTTTTTTGCATGTTATTAATAGTAATTTAGTCCATGGTATTTGGGCCATAGACTTCATATATAATTAGATGTTGATTTCTAATTCTATTTGATATGTTTTTATTTATTTACCTTACCTCTTTATACCTTTTTTATATTTATTTATTTACCATACCTCTTTTATAAATATGGTATTTGTTCCATGGTATTTTGCCCATATGTCTTTAGTTTATTTATCATACCTCTAATTTATTTATATTTTTATTTATTTACCATATCTTTTTTTAGTGTTCATAAACCTCTTCATTTTTTGATAAATTTATTTTTTAATGAATTTTTAATTGTTTATTTATATGGTTTTCTAAATCTTTGTTTAAGCTGACATTATTGAGATTTTATTTTTAAAATTTTCTTTAGTTTTTGTTATTTTGGCTTCCGACATACTTACACATCAAGGTCATACTGGGCTATAGAATGCGGCTATGGACGCAATAATGTTTTTTTTGCATGTTAGTAATAATAATTTAGTCCATGGTATTTGGGCCATAGACTTCATATATAATTAGATGTTGATTTCTAATTCTATTTGATATATTTTTATTTATTTACCTTACCTCTTTATACCTCTTTTATATTTATTTATCTATCATACCTCTTTTATAAATATGGTATTTGTCCCATGGTATTTGGCCCATATGCCTTTAGTTTATTTACCATACCTCTAATTTATTTATATTTTTATTTATTCACCATATTTTTTTTTAGTGTTCATAAACCTCTTCATATTTTGATAAATTTATTTTTAATGAATTTTTAATTGTTTATTTATATGGTTTTCTAAATGATTTTTTAAGCTGACATTATCGAGATTTTATTTTTAAAATTTTATTTTGTTTTTGTTATTTTGGCTTCTGACCTAATTACACATCAGGGTCATACTGGGCTGTAGAATGCGCCTCTCGGTGCAATAATGTCTTTTTTGCATGTTATTAATAATAATTTAATTCATGGTATTTGGGCCATAGACTTCATATATAATTAGATGTTGATTTCTAATTCTATTTGATATATTTTTATTTATTTACCTTACCTCTTTATACCTCTTATGTATTTATTTATTTACCATACCTCTTTTATAAATATGGTATTTGGCCCATGGTATTTGTCGCATGGTATTTGGCCCATATGCCTTTAGTTTATTTACCATACTTATAATTTATTTATATTTTTATTTATTTACCATATCTTTTTTATATGGTTTTCTAAATGATTGTTTAAGCCGTCATTATTGATATTTTATTTTTAAAATTTCCTGTAGTTTTTGTTATTTTGGCTTCAGACACACTTACACATCGGGGTCATATTGGGCTGTACAATGTGGCACAATAATGTTTTTTTTGCATGTTATTAATAATAATTTAGTCCATGGTGTTGATTTCTAATTATATATGATATATTTTTATTTATTTACCTGACCTCTTTATACCTTTTTTATATTTATTTATTTACCATACCTCTTTGGTATTTGGCCCATGGTATTTGTCCCGTGGTATTTGGCCCATATGCCTTTAGTTTATTTACCATACCTATAATTTATTTATATTTTTATTTATTTACCATATCTTTTTTTAGTGTTCATAAACCTCTTCATATTTTGATAAATTATTTTTTAATGAATTTTTAATTGTTTATTTATATAGTTTTCTAAATGATCGTTTAAGCGACATTATTGGGGTTTTATTTTAAAAATTTTCTTTAGTTTTTGTTATTTTGGCTTCCGACATACTTACACATCGGGTCATATTGGGCTGTAGAATGCTCCTCTCGCCCAATAATGTTTTTTTTGCATGTTATTAATAGTAATGTAGTCCATCGTATTTGGGCCATAGACTTCATATATAATTAGATGTTGATTTCTAATTCTATTTGATAGATTTTTATTTATTTACCTTACCTCTTTATATGTAACATACAACATAAAATATTTAACCCAAATTAACCCAACTACTATAGTAGTAAAAAAAAATTACATGACCTTAATCCATAATGCAAAACATTCAACCTAAGATTACCGCAACAAACATAATTATTTATTATCCGTAATTACTCGAAAATTGCCACAGCACTAAGTCTCGTGCTTAACTCGGATTCTATGGTTACATAACTTCTCAGTACAGATATTATGCGTTGGATATGGTTCTCATTGTAAAGGTTTGCTGTGACTCTGATTAAATCATTGATATCGGATAAATTAGATGTACTCGGTCATGAATTGCTGGTTGCCACGTCCACATATAATTATGGAGGAATTTATGGTTAAGGATAATGGTGGATCTGCGTTATTAAATTCCGACATGTGATATGGTGGAGGCTCTTGATCCGTGTACACTCCAGCTGGTTGCTTTCTAGCCTTCGATCTGCCACAATCGGACGGTGTGCAGATACCGAGGCTGGGGTAATGACCTCCCTTGCCATCTGCCTTTCCCGGGTCCATTTCCATTGTTGCCTCTTCCTGCAGGGTTCTGGCGCTCTCTGCCCAGCAGAGTCGGGCGTAGCTTGTTGCTGGCTCCCTCTGCAACCAAGGTTCGATTCCAATGATGTCTGGTCTGCTCCTGAGCGGTTGGGGTTTACCTTAACATTTCGCTACTGGTATTTTTCCCTGCGTTATTTTGTTTACCTCGACTTGCGATTTCTGGAGGTGTTAGTTATTTTGTTTGGGGGTTTAACAGTCCCTTCCTGTTTGTTTTCGCAAGTTCTTCTTCAGCTAGGGCGCTTCTCATGGAGAATGATGCTACAAGGCTTACCTCTTTTCTCGTGTTCTGCATCGGCCTCACCAGGTAAACGCCCAGTTCTTCTAACTTAGAGGTTTCCTCGTTACCTTTTGCTGTTCAGGTTTTAACTAGACTTCCATTGCTAAGTTCGAGTTCCACTGTGCTATTTGCAGGTACACCTCCTTCGTTCTGTTCATGCAATTTGAATCCCCCATTTTTGTGTTCAGCTTGTCAGACAAAGGGATTTACTTCGGCTCTTAAAATCCAGGTACCATTCAAGGCGACCCAGCCGGTTCTTTGGAGGAACGAAGTTGATTTTTAACTTACCCATACGGAAGGGTTTCATTATCTAAAGTCTGTAGTCGCAAGTTTTAGTTGTCTGGTTATGAAACAAAAGTCTCGGGTCTAACTGTTGAAGTTCTGCATTTAATCTCAGCCCGAGTTTCAGGGTAGAGACTGTGTATTATTCGGTTGCATTTATCTAAAGTTGTCGAGTCTATGGAAAATGCCGTTCAGGGTTATGACCCTTCTATTCTCCTGAGTAATCCTCCTTTTAATACTAAACTTCTGAATAATATTTATGGTTTCCTACTGCTCGCTTTGTGTGGAATTTACTTCTTGTAACTGGCCATGGAAAACGATACTATTGTTTCAAGATTTTGGTATAAAAGTTATGGCGATTTAAGTTATTTTCCCGCTATGATTTGTTCGGTTCAAATGTTCTCTGTCGAGTGCTCTGGTTTACATAATTTCCGATGTTGATGAGGTTTTGCTACAAATACCGCTGTGGGTTGAACTTCCTGTGACAGGGTTTACTGAAATAATGTGTACTGTTTCTCATTACATTTTCTTCTGGTTATTGTGATAGATATTGTAATAGATATATCTGTATGTTTCTTGCATGGTTTTCTGCTTCCGGGTCTCCCTTAGCGCCGGATAGCCCGGTGACCGGACCACCCATTCAGTCCGCGAAATCTAGATGTCAGGGCGACATGCCAGAGCGGAGGGTCAAACCCTTCTGCTCATGGGTCAACGCCGGTATTAGATTTCCTTTTACATACTCTTCTAAGTTGCTGGTATTTGTGTCATGGAACTATATCTGCAATTATACTAACTGTGCATTGATATATCTAAGAGTTTATTACTCCTGGTTACTGTGCGTAATACTTAATCTGTCATCTCTGTGTTACTGAGTGTAGTACGTATTCTATCATTTCTTTGCGGTAACCCTAGACTCTGTCTTACTTGTATTCATTAACAGAATCATACTACTACTTTTGTATCTGTTCTGTGCTTAGAAATTCTCTGTTTTCCTTTTACTTTTTTTTTTTTTTTTCTGTTAATACTCATTAAAAGAAACTACTCTATTTACTTCAAATCAGTCATTCATTTAATAGTAACTTACAGAAAGAAACTACTCTATTTACTCCAATCAGTCATTCATTTAATAATAACATACAGAAATAAATGTCACTATCATCAATTTTCTGAAATAGCAAACTCATCTGTTTTTTCAAGATGGCCGTAGATGCCCGTTTCCTCCCAACCATAAACTGGCAACTACATGCCCATTTTTCCCTCCGAGCTTTGTGCCTGTGATGATTATCACTGTGGTGATTCTGGAGGAGCGATTGAACAATCCGGTTCAATTCCTCCAACTCCAGTGGAACAGAATACTGGGGAGACTCGGGACAGTCCGGTCCAGTCTCCAACCCAGTTAACGCTCTGATCTGGCAATATCCTTCCAGAACACAGAGGTTTTCTCCCTTCTGCAGAACCCCAAAACTCTCTTGGAATGTTCTACTTATTCCAGGGAGTTTCTGTGGAGAACTGTCTAACTGTTTCTTTTTTTTCTGTTCCAGTAACTACAGGTTCTGTTTTTACTTTACCACAACTTTTACTCAAGAAACTAATTCCTCAGTAATTTATTTCTTATCAAAATTACTTTATTCAGAATTCCCAATAACAATAGTCACAATTAACTTATAATTAGTTAACAAAATTTAATCATTGTTAATGACTAAGAGGGTGGTTACAGTTTTCCCCCTCTAGAAGAGAACACCGTCCCTGGTGTTCTTATCCTATTTCACGGAAACAGCTCAGGATATGCTTCCCGAACAAACTTCTCGTCTTCCCAGGTAGCCTCCTCAGGTCCAAAGTGCTTCCATTGCACTTTAACCTGGGCGATGGCTCGTTTCCGGAGCATGATTTCCCTCCGGTCGATGATACTGTGAGGCTCGACCAGAAACTCCCCGTCGGGTTCTACCTGCACACAGTGAACTTAAGTTAATAAACAAGTTCTTGTCATCGCATTAATTTTTTTACCAATCAGGCTTAACCACTACCTGTATATTCTGCCAGTGTATTATGTGTCTAGGGTCATGAACATATCGTTTTAATAACGATACGTGAAAAACATTATGCACCCGAATGTGACTAGGAAGAGCCAAACGATATGCTACCGGTCCTACTCTCTCCAGTATCTGGAAAGGGCCGCAGAACCGGGGTGCTAATTTAGCACAAGATGCCCATCTCAATGTGCTTTTATTTGGTTTAATTCGAACATATACATGATCCCCAATCTCATATTCTCGGTACGATCTCTTTTTATCGGCGTACACTTTCTGCCTGTCCTGTGCCGCTTTCAGGTTCTGTCTAATTTTCCTCACCTCTGCTTCCATCTCTGCCAGCATGTCGGGTCCCAGCATAATTCTATTCTCAGGACTGCTCCAATTAATGGGAGTTCTGCATTGCCGCCCATACAATGCCTCGAACGGGCTCATTCTTAAAGATTCTTGGTATCCATTGTTATAGGCAAATTCTATCAAATGAATATACTCTTCCCACTTAACTGGTTGCTGCATGACATACATTCGCAGCATGTCCTCCAGTACCTGATTTACTCGCTCAGTTTGTCCGTCGGTTTGCGGATGGTATGCAGTACTGAAATGTACTTGCGTTCCCAAACCTGAAAACAGAGTCTTCCAGAATGCTGATGTAAATTTTACATCTCTGTCTGAAATAACAGTCTTAGGTATGCCGTGCAATCTGAATATTTCACGCATGAACAGGTCTGCTATCTATACTATCTTATAAGTGGATTGGACGGGTATAAAGTGTGCCGACTTACTAAGTCGATCCACAACCACCATTATAGAATCATTACCTTTTTTTGTTTTTGGTAATCCGGTGATAAAATCCAACGAGATCACCTCCCATTTCCATTCAGGAATGGGTATAGGCTGCAACAGTCCCGCCGGATGCCGATGCTCGACCTTCACCTGCTGGCACTCTAGACATCTGCTCAGGTAATTTGCGATATCCTTCCTCATGCCTGGCCAACAGTAGTCCTTTCTTATTGCTGTCAGCATTTTTTGATATCCCGGATGTCCTGCGTAGTTACTTCTGTGGTATTCATCCAGAATCATGGTTTTTAGTTCCATCTTGTTTGGAATAACTATCCTCTTCTTGAAAGTTAGCAACCCGTTCTGATTAATCTCATATTCCCTTGGTTCGCCTTGCTTCCTAGATTCCTGTGCTTGCTGCCACAAATACTTGTATTCCGGATCCTTGTCTGTTTCTTCTTTGATCTGTTCCAGGAACTTGTTTTCGATCTGATTAACATATATCTCATAGACGTTATGCAACTTCCTACTTAATGCATCCGCAACCTTATTCTCTTTTCCCTTTACATGCTGAAGATCAATATCAAACTCACTCAAGAAGGCATTCCATCTAGCCTGCCGAGAGTTTAAATCAGCCTGCTTAAAGTAGCTGGTTAGACTACTATGATCAGTTTTTAACACAAACCTTTTTCCAAGTAAATAATGCCTCCATACCCGGAGAGCATGCACAACCGCAGTTAGCTCTAAATCATAGGCTGAGTATCGCTGCTCATGATCCTTCAGTTTACGGGATTCATAGGCAATCACTTTTCCCTCCTGTGACAACACAGCCCCAACACATTCCTTGCACGCATCTGTGCAAACCTCGAATTCCTTGCTCGGATCTGCCACACTTAACACGGGTGCTGTTGTCAGTAACTGCTTCAGTCTTTCAAAACCGTCCTGACACTCCCTGGTCCATTTGAAAACTTTCCCTTTTCTTTGCAAGGATGTAATAGGAAAAGCTATCTTGGAAAATCCTCTTATAAACCGCCGGTAATAACCAGCCAGCCCCATGAATGACCTTATATCTGCCACACTCTGTGGCACCTTCCATTCCAAAATAGTTTTAATTTTCTCCGGATCCACTGCTATACCTTTCTCAGATATTACATGTCCAAGATACTGTATTTCTCCTTTGAAAAAGTCACACTTACTAAATTTTGCATACAGCTGGTGCTTCCTAAGCAGTTCCAGCACCATACGCAAATGCTCCTTATGCTCTTCTGCATTCTTGGAGTAGATCAGTATATCATCAATAAAAATTAACACAAAGTTGTCCAGATAAGGGTGAAAAACACTATGCATCAGCCTCATAAAGGTGGCTGGTGCGTTAGTTAGCCCAAAAGGCAACACCACAAACTCGTAGTGACCATACCTTGTGCGGAAAGCTGTTTTGTGGATGTCCTCATCCTTAATTCTAATCTGGTGATAGCCAGATCGCAAATCGATCTTCGAGAATACAGTAGCTCCTCTAACTTGATCGAACAAGTCATCAATACGGGGTAGGGGATACCTGTTCTTAACCGTCAACTTGTTTCACTGGCGATAGTCCATACACATGCGCATGGTTCCATCCTTCTTTTAAACAAACAGCACTGGTGCCCCCCAAGGGGATACACTGGGTCGTATATACCCCTTATCCAATAATTCTTGGAGCTGCATTTTTAGTTCTGTCAACTCTGGTACGCTCATTCTGTAAGGAGTCCGGGATACTGGTGAGGCTCCTGGTAGCAGCTCTATTGTAAAATCAACGTCTCTTTTTGGTGGTAATCCGGGTACTTCTTCCGGAAACACATCCTGGAATTCCTGTATCACTGGTATGTCCTCCAGTAGAGCTGCCTTGTCTTTGGCTTTTGATAATCCCACTTGGATGGCATACAGTCTGCACCCCTTTCTAATACATTTTCCCATCTGGGAAGCTGTAATTGGGCGTAACTGGGTGGGCTTCCTTATGCCTTGAATCTCTTGGCGACTTCCATTCTGATCTCTGTAGTAAATTTTCTTTTCCTTACAATCCAAAAGTGTCCAATGCTTTTCCAGCCAATCCATACCCAATAACACATCGTAGGATCCCAAGGGCAGAATATTTAAGTCCACTACTAATTGTTGTCCGCTGATATGTAGTGCACAGTCTGGTATCTTGGCACTAACTTTTCTTTTAGCTCCTGTGGCTAATTGAACCAACCAGGCCTTCTTAAATTTCTGACTTGGCAACTTACAGATTTCTACTAACTTAGGGCTTATATAACTTAAACTTGCTCCTGGATCTATCAAAACAGAAACAGTTTGAGAGAACAGTTTACCTTCCAGCTCTATCATGGTAGATTGGTAATCCGCTTGCCGGTCCTCCAATGCTGCGTTAATTCTGGGTATGCTTCGTGCCACATCTCCTACTGTAGAGGCCTCCTGCAAATTAGCTACTGTTTCAGTTTTTCCTCGCTGTGGGCAATCCCGGAAATAGTGTGCTGCTCCGCAGCCCCAACACTGCAGAGGTGGTCTTTGATTAGGAGCCTGTTCAGGTTTGCTAGAAGCCTCAACTGTTTTGTCCTCCCCAGGCCATCTTATTCTTTGATGGTTCCTGCCAAATTGTTTATTAATGGAGTTCCTGGCAGAGCTTCTAAATTTGCTGGTTTTGCTGCGGTTAAAACCAGCACTGCTCCTATTTTCCTTTCTTGGTTGCCACCCTTTTCCTTGATCCACCTTGGTCTTCGCTTGCTGGTAACACAATCTTGCTTTCCTAATGGCCTCGTCCATGGTTTTTGGATTTACAAATTCAATACGCTCCTTCATGTGGGAGGGTAGACTGCTCAGGAATCTTTGAACTTTGGCCTTCTCCTCCCTCAAATACGGTACGTATCGCAATAACGATGTAAACTTAGCAATAAACTCGTCCATAGTCAACTGCCCCAGCCGCAAATCATGGAATTCTCGTGCTTTTTCATCGTAAAAACGTTCAGTCAAGTACTTGTCCTTGAAGTACTGCTGAAACTTATCCCATGTCACATCCTGATCTTCTATTCCCCGCACATTCTTCACTTCTTCCCACCATAAGGTGGCTTTGTCTTTCAACTGATAGATGGCTAACCGAGCTTTAAGTCCACTGTCGTAGTCATACACCTGAAAGTACTTGTTCATGTTAATCAACCAAGCTTCAGCCACTTCTTCCTTTTCTCCATCGAAAGTAGGTGGTTTTATTTTCCTGAATTCCCCATGCAATTCCACCTTCTGTCTTTTGCCTGCCTTCCGTTCAGTTTCATTTTCAGATTCAGCTTCATGAAAATTCCTGTTCAGATTACTTCGCTGTGATGGACTTCTTTCATTTCGATTTATCTCTTGTTCACCTGTCTGCTGTTCATTCCTTCCTTGAAATTCCCTACCAGCACTGGGATTCTCATTTCTGTGATTTTGTTTATCAGAGAGGCTTTTCAAGATTCTCTCCTGCTCTTGCATCATTTTTGCATTCTCTCTTCGCACCCTCTCCATCTCTTCCTGCAATTGTTGCACTGTGTGTACTAAAATGCGGGTCTGTTGCTGTTGCTCTTCAATCAGCCTATTCGATTGCTGATGCTGTTCTATTCCCAGCTGCACCCACATTTCGGGGTTACCCTCCGGTGGTGGTGGCAGTTCTTCACCACTTCGAGGTGGCGGTTGAGATGGTGTTCGCCTCATGGGTACTTCCACCTAACTTACTGAATTGTGCATGAGTAACATACAGTTAAACGTTAGTTGGCCCTACTAGGGCCCAGCGTTGTAACGCTGCTCTGATACCACTTGTAACATACAACATAAAATATTTAACCCAACTACTATAGTAGTAAAAAAAAATTACATGACCTTAATCCATAATACAAAACATTCAACCTAAGATTTCCGCAACAAACATATTTATTTATAATCCGTAATTACTCGAAAATTGCCACAGCACTAAGTCTCGTGCTTAACTCGGATTCTATGGTTACATAACTTCTCAGTACAGATATTATGCGTTGGATATGGTTCTCATTGTAAAGGTTTGCTGTGACTCTGATTAAATCATTGATATCGGATAAGTTAGATGTACTCGGTCATGAATTGTTGGTTGCCACGTCCACATATAATTATGGAGGAATTTATGGTTATGTATAATGGTGGATTTGCGTTATTAAATTCCGACATGTGACATGGTGGAGGCTCTTGATCCGTGTACACACCAGCTGGTTGCTTTCTAGCCTTCGATCTGCCACAATCGGACGGTGCGCAGATACCGAGGCTGGAGTAATGACCTCCCTTGCCATCTGCCTTTCCCGGGTCCATTTCCATTGTTGCCTCTTCCTGCAGGGTTCTGGCGCTCTCTGCCCAGCCGAGCCGGGTGTCGCTTGTTTTCTAGCTCCCTCTGCAACCAAGGTTCGATTACGATGATGTCTGGTCTGCTCCTGAGCGGTTGGGGTTTACCTTAACATTTCGCTACAGGTATTTTTTTTCCTGCGTTATTTTGTTTACATCGACTTGCGATTTCTGGAGGTGTTAGTTATTTTGTTTGGGGGTTTAACAGTCCCTTCCTGTTTGTTTTCGCAATTTCTTCTTCAGCTAGGGCGCTTCTCATGGAGAATGATGCTACAGGGCTTACCTCTTTTCTCGTGTTCTGCACCGGCCTCACCAGGTAAACGCCCAGTTCTTCTAACTTAGAGGTTTCCTCGTTACCTTTTGCTGTTCAGGTTTTAACTAAACTTCCATTGCTAAGTTCAAGTTCCACTGTGCTATTTGCAGGTACACCTCCTTCGTTCTGTTCATGCAATTTGAATCCCCCATTTTTGTGTTCAGCTTGTCAGACAAAAGGATTTACTTCGGCTCTTAAAATCCAGGTACCATTTAAGGCGACTCAGCCGGTTCTTTGGAGGAACGAAGTTGATTTTTAACTTACCCATACGGAAGGGTTTCATTATCTAAAGTCTGTAGTCGCAAGTTTTAGTTGTCTGGTTATGAAACAAAAGTCTCGGGTCTAACTGTTGAAGTTCTGCATTTAATCTCAGCCCGAGTTTTCAGGGTAGAGACTGTGTATTATTCGGTTGCATTTATCTAAAGTTGTCGAGTCTATGGAAAATGCCGTTCAGGGTTATGACCCTTCTATTCTCCTGAGTAATCCTCCTTTTAATACTAAAACTTCTGAATAATATTTATGGTTTCCTACTGCTCTCTTTGTGTGGAATTTACTTCTTGTAACTGGCCATGGAAAGCGATACTATTGTTTCAAGATTTTGGTATAAAAGTTATGGCGATTTAAGTTATTTTCCCGCTATGATTTGTTCGGTTCAAATGTTCTCTGTCGAGTGCTCTGGTTTACATAATTTCCGATGTTGATGAGGTTTTGCTACAAATACCGCTGTGGGTTGAGCTTCCTGTGACAGGGTTTACTGAAATAATGTGTACTGTTTCTCATTACATTTTCTTCTGGTTATTGTGATAGATATTGTAATAGATATATCTGTATGTTTCTTGCATGGTTTTCTGCTTCCGGGTCTCCCTTAGCGCCGGATAGCAGTGTGAGGGGCACCCATTCGGTCAGCGAAAAGTATATAACGGGCGACATGCCGGAGCGGAGGGTCGAACCATACGCTCATGGGTCAACGCGGTATTAGATTTCCTTTTACATATACTTCTAAGTTCTTTGGTATTTGTGTCATGTATTTCAAACCTACGTATACTAGCTTGTGCATTGATATATCTAAGAGTTTATTACTCCTGGTTACTGTGCGTAATACTTAATCTGTCATCTCTGTTTTACTGAGTGTAGTACGTATTCTATCATTTTCTTTGCGGTAACCCTAGACTCTGTCCTACTTGTATTCATTAACAAAATCATACTACTACTTTTGTATCTGTTCTGTGCTTAGAAATTCTCTGTTTTCCTTTTACTCTTTTTTCTTTCTGCTAATACTCATTAAAAGAAACTACTCTATTTACTTCAAATCAGTCATTCATTTAATAATAACTTACAGAAAGAAACTACTCTATTTACTCCAAATCAGTCATTCATTAAATAATAACATACAGAAATAAATGTCACTATCATCAATTTTCTGAAAAAGCAAACTCATCTGTTCTTTTCAAGATGGCCGTAGATGCCCGTTTCCTCCCAACCATAAACTGGCAACTACATGCCCAGTTTTTCCCTCCGAGCTTTGTGCCTGTGATGATTATCACTGTGGTGATTCTGGAGGAGCGATTGAACAATCCGGTTCAATTCCTCCAACTCCAGTGGAACAGAATACTGGGGAGACTCGGGACAGTCCGGTCCAGTCTCCAACCCAGTTAACGCTCTGATCTGGCAATTTCCTTCCAGAACACAGAGGTTTTCCCCCTTCTGCAGAACCCCAAAACTCTCTTGGAATGTTCTACTTATTCCAGGGAGTTTCTGTGGAGAACTGTCTAACTGTTTCTTTTTTTTCTGTTCCAGTAACTACAGGTTCTGTTTTTACTTTACCACAACTTTTACTCAAGAAACTAATTCCTCAGTAATTTATTTCTTATCAAAATTACTTTATTCAGAATTCCCAATAACAATAGTCACAATTAACTTATAATTAGTTAACAAAATTTAATCATTGTTAATGACTAAGAGGGTGGTTACATTATACCTTTTTTATATTTATTTATTTACCATACCTCTTTTATAAATATGGTATTTGACCCATATGCCTTTAGTTTATTTATCATACCTCTAAATTATTTATATTTTTATTTATTTACCATATCTTTTTTTAGTGTTCATAAACCTCTTCATATTTTGATAAATTTATTTTTTAATGAATTTTTAATTGTTTATTTATATGGTTTTCTAAATGATTGTTTAAGCCAACATTATTGAGATTTTATTTTTAAAATTTTCTTTAGTTTTTGTTATTTTGGCTTGGGACATACTTACACATTAGGGTCATACTGGGATGTAGAATGCGTCTTTAGGCGCAATAATGTTTTTTTTGCATGTTATTTATAATAATTTAGTCCATGGTATTTGGGCCATAAACTTCATATATAATTAGATGTTGATTTCTAATTCTATTTGATATATTTTTATTTATTTACCTTACCTCTTTATACCTCTTTTATATTTATTTATTTACCATACCTCTTTTATAAATATGGTATTTGGCCCATATGCTTTTAGTTTATTTACCATACCTCTAATTTATTTACCATATTTTTTTTAGTGTTCATAAACCTCTTCATATTTTGATAAATTTATTTTTTAATGAATTTTTAATTGTTTATTTATATGGTTTTTAAAATGATTGTTTAAGCCGACATTATTGAGATTTTATTTTTAAAATTTTCTTTAGTTTTTGTTATTTTGGGACATACTTACACATCGGGGTCATATTGAGTTGTAGAATGCGCCTCGGTGCAATAATGTTTTTTTTGCATTTTATTAATAATAATTTAGTCCATGGTATTTGGGCCATAGACTTATATATAATTAGATGTTGATTTCTAATTCTATTTGATATATTTTTATTTATTTACCTTACCTATACCTCTTTTATATTTATTTATTTACCATACCTCTTTTATAAATATGGTATTTGGCCCATGGTATTTGTCGCATGGTATTTGGCCCATATGCCTTTAGTTTATTTACCATACCTCTAATTTATTTATATATTTTTTTTATTTACCATATCTTTTTTTTAGTATTCGTAAACTTCTTCATATTTTGATAAATTTATTTTTTAATGAATTTTTAATTGTTTATTTATATGGTTTTCTAAATGATTGTTTAAGCCGACATTATTGAGATTTTATTTTTAAAATTTTCTTTAGTTTTTGTTATTTTGGCTTCCGACATACTTACACATCGGGGTCATACTGGGCTGTAGGTTGTAGAATGCGCCTCTCGGCGCCATAATGTTTTTTTTGCATGTTATTAATAATAATTTAGTCCATGGTATTTGGGCCATAGACTTCATAAATAATTAGATGTTAATTTCTAATTCTATTTGATATATTTTTATTTATTTACCTTACCTCTTTATACCTTTTTTATATTTATTTATTTACCATACCTCTTTTATAAATATGGTATTTGGCCCATAGTATTTGTCCCATGGTATTTGGCCCATATGCCTTTAGTTTATTTACCATACCTCTAATTTATTTATATTTTTATTTATTTACCATATATTTTTTTAGTGTTCATAAACCTCTTCATATTTTGATAAATTTATTTTTTAATGAATTTTTAATTGTTTATTTATATGGTTTTCTAAATGATTGTTTAAGCTGACATTATTGAGATTTTATTTTTAAAATTTTCTTTAGTTTTTGTTATTTTGGCTTTCGACATACTTACACTTCGGGGTCATACGGGTCTGTAGAATGAGCCTCTCGATGCAATAATGTTTTTTTATATTAATTACCATACCTTTTTATATTAATTTATTTACCATACCTCTTTTATAAATATGGTATTTGGTCCATATGTCTTTAGTTTATTTACCATACCTCTAATTTATTTATATTTTTATTTATTTACCATATCTTTTTTTAGTGTTCGTAAACCTCTTCATATTTTGATAAATTTAATTTTTAATGAATTTTTAATTGTTTATTTATATGGTTTTCTAAATGATTGTTTAAGCCAACATTATTGAGATTTTATTTTTAAAATTTTCTTTATTTTTTGTTATTTTAGCTTTAGACATACTTACACATCGGGGTCATACTGGGTTGTAGAATGCACCTCTCGGCACAATAAACATAAAAATAAAGTATAATGAGTATATTTACATTTATATCATAATTTACATGATTATGTAAATAAAAATGTGATTCATAAGCGAGTCCATTTCTCTTGCCATCTCCTAACAAAAATATTTCTTAGTTACACTTCATCCTTTGTTTCTTGCGAGTTTCATTCATCATGACAAAGCATAGATATAATTAAATATTTTTTGTTATTTCACTAGTCATAAAATAAGGTAAGTAGAACAATATATCCACCCTTGTATTCCAACATTTTTTGTTATTGTTGTTGTAAAATTCTATAATATATTTCGATTAATATCAAAAAAATTTACAATAAAAGTTGTTCCACAAAACATCCAAAAGTGCGACCCGAGAGATCTTGTCTACCACCAAGGATTACCATAGACACCGCTTAACCAACAAAGACAAAAATGATAAATTGAGAATACCCTACTTCAAATGCCCGAGGACTATAGATTTAGACAAATATCATTTCATTCTTCCATTATCGCTAATGCTTTATTACATAGCTAAGAAAAGCCAAAAAAGGAGGTACAATAATACATATACGCACCCACAAGCAACGCTCACAGAACATCATAATTATTGTGTACCAAAAAACACAAGTTTACACTCAGAGCAGACCTAGAGACATAGTACGTGGTGGACTTGGTAGTCCATGATGATTATTGGCGAAGTGGATGAAAATCAGTTTGCGTGAGGAGAGACCTGAGTTGAAGCATTGATGACTGTAGGTACGCCATGTTGCTCATTTTTCAGATTCAGTTTCTGAATCAGAAACCACATAACGTTCTGCTCGAGTCAATTTGACTACCATACCATTCAAGTTATATCTGATAT
The DNA here is from genome assembly GCA_034641835.2 of Pinus albicaulis. Lineage (NCBI taxonomy): Eukaryota > Viridiplantae > Streptophyta > Pinopsida > Pinales > Pinaceae > Pinus > Pinus albicaulis. The sequence goes on from CM076579.1 coordinate 1,373,196,543, forward strand.
ACTGTACTCCAACATATAGTTACAACCTATTTTGATACTTAATCCAATGTTAATCAACTATTCAGATAACTCTTTTTTGTATGCCAACAAATCTTATTAGAAAATATCTAGGTACACATTTATAAAGTTAATTAAAATATAAACATCACAATAAATAGGAAAAGCTGTGTAAGGAAAAGATAAGTACTCATAAAATTTTGATAAACTCTTTTCAACATTGTTGTCATGTTATGTGTTTGATGAGTTCCATTTGTTTTATTTTCTACTACAGTCAGACCATTAATTAATATTTCATGGGATAATTAAGCTCTTTGATTACAAATAAAAAGTCAATGATTTCATATTTTTGATGTTCATTGTTGTTGGGATAACCAATCCTACGATCCAATTATTCTCATTTCATTAACCATATCGTATACCTTTTTGGACATCCATACAGAATATGATGTTAGTTCACCAAAAAAATATAAAATTTCCTTAAAATAAAAATTATAATAATTTTTTTATTAATATTTCTATGAAAATGAATATAATAGAAATATTAATTTGGTACTTTATCATTAAAGTAATAAAAAATATATTAATATTTCAATGAAAATAAATATAATAGGAATATTAATTTTGTAATTTATCATTAAAGTAAATTTAAAAGATTTGGTAATTTATCATTAAAGTAAATTTGGCTCTTAAATGGACCTTATAAGAAAATATATAGTTCATGAGTTGGAATTCAAATACTAATAGACTTTCAAGGGTTGGAACTATAGAAGTGGAAGGTGATTGTGTTATATGTATTTGTGAATAGTGAATTATATATAAAACTAACTTTGATTAAGATTTTGGTAAGATAATATCTAGATATGTAAATAATTTTGAAATACTAATTATGGAGTATTTTATATTACACTATTTATGGGTGAGGAGGATAACAACCATTACTCTCAACCATCAAAGTTAAACCTAATTGGAAACTTTTATATATGTGGAAGTCTAACTCTTCTATGTTTTGATTCTTTTTTCTAAATTTGATTTGTGTAATCTGTACAATTCAAGTGTCCTAGGAGCTTTCAAGGGGTCGAATCTATTTATACATTTTATACCATGAAAAATCAAAATCTTAATAAGATTACGAACAAGTATTATAGCAAAACCTATTTACAAATTAAGAATCTCCATAGCAAAGAGAGGTGAATATCCATGATTAAGAATATATATATATATATATATATATATATATATATATATATATATAATCATTTTTTTATAATAATAATAATAGTAAAAATTTTATAATTTAATTAAGTTTTATGATTTTTTTGAGTTTAAATGTATTTTGAGTTTAAATGTATTACGATATAAGTATTTTGATGTCTATCATCCACTTAATTCATATGGATGCACTCATATAATACGATATTATATAACATAAATAACTAATTGTAACTAATTAACTATATTATATTATATAACTCATTAATTGTGTAAATATTATATAATTTAATTAGTTAATTACAACTAAAAAAATTATTTAATTATAACTTATTATATATTGTGGCTCATTAATCACAAGAAGTTACAACCAATGAGTTATAACACATATATATACTATCACAACCATATAAATTAAATAGCTAGTAATGTGAATAGGCATCAATCCATAATAAGCATCAAAACACTTATTTCATCATACATATCAAGTTGCTAAAATTTAAAAAAATCATAAAAACTAACTAAATTATGACTTTAATTAAAACCATCATAAAACCCTAAATCTCTTGAGATACAAACCTCTTATACAGTGAAAAGAGATTTGATCCCTCTCGAGCTTGGATAAGATGGATCTAAGTTGGTTTAATTATTAATTATAATTATGATTATTAATTTATTTTATTTTTACTGAGTCAAAATGTTAAACAAGACATTACATCTCTACCATACTAGGATTAATCTCCTTGCAATAATGATTTTTATCATTATTAATTATAAAAATAATTAAAATATAAGTTAAACGTATATACATTTAAAATAAACATTCACAAGATTTTTAACCATGGAGATTCACTTCCACTTTATCACGAAGATTCTTAATATGTAAATAGAATTTGTTATAATACCACGGGCCAATATTACGGCTTATCAATACCACATGCCCAAAAGGTCATAACACATTTCATAAGACACTTATTCATGAATTTTTTTAATTAATGAATTTAATTAAAAGAGAAAAAAGCACATCTACTTTGGAAATAAATCTCATCTTTTGATTTGTGTACTACTAAGAATATTGTAAAATATTATTCACGATTCACTTAATAATTATGTAAAGTCGTAAAATTCTTAAAGAGATCCAATTGTTGCTAAGCAAAAATTCAATTGTCTTAAGTAATAAAAAATTGTTTATAATAAAAACATTAGTAATAACAAAATGATAATCCCAAACACTAAAATCCTAAAAATAAAAACAATCAATAAATAAGATTGCTAATCAAAATCTAAACCTATATCCTTATTACATTATCATTTTAAAATTGGCATTTAATTACAACACAAACAACTTATTTAAAACAAAAAAAACCATAAAAATAATAGATTTATCTAATTTAATATTTTTATTTACTGCTATATCCCTACCATTAAATCGAGCGAATTCAAACTTCTTAATATTAATAATATTAAGATCGAGAAGGCATTATAACGATAGAAAGATCATGGTATCATATCTATTATTCGGAACACAAACTCAATTATCAGAATCAATGCCTTAACCTGCAACAACAGTGGAAGCTCTTTTTACTCTTAAATCCCTACCATTAAATCCAGCGAATTCAGACTTCTTAGATCATTTTAACAATAGAAAGATCATGGTATCATATCTATTATTCAGAACACAAACTAAATTATCAGAATCAATGCCTTCATATCTATTATTCATAAGACAAATTGAATTATCAGAATCAATGCCTCCATATCTCATAACAAAAATTGAATTATCAGAATCAATGCCTTCCCGTCGGAATCCAGATGACATGAAGCAATCAATCCCTTTTGCCAGAAGTTAAATAAAAAGAAGTTGGGTGTTTAAGAGATTTTGGAAGATTTGGGAAGCAGATTAGTCTAAAATATGTTACCTTTAAGGAGCAAAGTCTAACAAACGTTACCTTCACGGAAATGTCAAATGAATAAAGTTGCCCACACACAACGCTGCGATCTCAAGCAATTCAAGGGAAACAACCTCTAACAAATTTCACCTTCGAGTTGGTAATTTCAGGTTCGAGCTGGAAATAAGAGATCGAAAGAGATGTCATTGCAAAACGCTACCATCCCATGCAATTGATGATGAGCAATGCCTATCCAACTTTGACTTCGAGGAAATGACAGAATGATAGAAATGCGCATCCAAAATGGTAGTCTTCGGTGATTCATGGGGATCAATGTGTAACAAACGTTTCCTTTGTGTATCAGAGTCTAACCAACGTCACCTTGCAAGAAATGACATAGGGATAGATATGGCACAAGATGGATAAAATGGATAAAATAACCATTCCAATTGTTTTATGTTTTTTAAAAAAATTAGATTGAATTTTTTAATATATAAATGAATTCAAAAAATATTAAAAGGCATTCCAGTTTTGTAAATTATATAACTTAAATTTGTAATTATTGTTTTTTTAAAAAATTAATTCTCAAAAATTATACAAAAACACATATAATATTTTGAACAAAATTGACGAAAGAAAAATATACTTAAAAAAATATATATACTAAAAAATTAAACAACAATATTCAAGATTCTTCATAACCAAAGTCAAATAATTAACTCCTTCATATTCCAAAATATTCACTAAATCTACATCTATAAATAGCCGCGTTGAAAAGTTAACAAAATCTACCCATCATTACCCTCGAAAAGGTTTTTTTGAAAGGAAAAAAGCTGTAAAAAGGTTAACAAAGTCTATCAAACTATACCTTCGAGAATATGGAAGATTGAGGGAAATGGCCACTGAAAACGCTACGATCTCCTGCAATCAAAGAAAGTAAAGTCTAACAAAATTTACCTTTGACAAAATGAAAGTCTTAGCTCCTAAACTCTTCCAAAATGCTTCTACAGAGCAATCATTTCGGTTACTTAACACAGTTCATGTTGCATCTACACTTTCCCACTTCGCTAGTCCAATTATATGCTTACCGTCCATGGAATCATAGAATGTATAGGAATGCAAACCCTTGGTCTTTGTGAAGTAACACTTCAATAAAGACTTCAATAAAGCAAGACAACGGTAAGAAAATGTGTCCTGATTTTTACCTCCAGAGTAAATCCTTCGCACAGTAACAACTTCTCCTACACGCTTTTTCTCGAATGGCAGGTAACCCCAATTTGGTCTCTTCGCAGTTCATTTCATACCATCAGGAGTCCACCATTCGAACAGCCGAGGAAAATCCCTCTGTGAATGAGGGAGCCTACAACACACAAATGATCAATCCCTCAAATAAATAGATTTGAATCCAAAATAAATAGAATATGTTAAAGAATTGAAATCTTATTTTCTTTGTGGGTTTTTCAGGTTACCTCTGGAAGATTTAACCAAGGATTTGCATCTTCCTGGCCCTTTTTCTCAGCAACAGCCGCTGCCCGCGATCAAGAAATTTAACAAATTTCATCAAATATTGTTGTGTGTTTCGTGAAAGCAAATGTAGTTGAGATAATAAGAAAAACATACCCAATTCTTGCCGATACTTCAAAGGATGTACGTGCTAATATCCCTTATGCTGCTGCAACATTTCTCAATGGAGGCGGCTGCAACAATAATTTGATCCACAAAATGCATAATGTCTGCTGCTGGTATTTGCCAATTTCTCAAGACTTTTGGAAAATTGCTTATGCTGTGTTGAAACTCGGTGGGCGTAGCGGGATGGATGGGGCGTTATAGATGGATGGATGAAGAGAAGTACGTCAGGATAATGATTAATGGGAAAGTAGCAACTGCGTCGTAACTGTCACAATTCGAATGATCTTGACACATATTATGACACAAAGGCAGCGAGGAAAGTTGTTTTCAAATAAAGATGCCTTACAGTGTAAATATAATTAATAACTTATAACTAGTGAATTATATATTATATTATATAACTTAATACATCAATATATATAATTATAATTATAATGCAAAAGAAGTATAATTCAAATGTTTAACATGTCTATGTAGAGATACTTAGTTTCTAGCACTTTTTCAATATACTAATTTTCCAAAATTCCTAGATGTAAAGAGACGATAAACGCATCTAAGATATTAACTACTAAGCAAAACAGAACATATATGATTGTGCATTAGAGAACTTTGTGCGTGTTATGAATGATTACGTGGAGAGGCATGGATGGAGCATTTCCTTGAAAAGTTATAGTAGGCCAAAATATTTAAGGTACACTTGATTCCAATGGAAGGAGGGTTCATATATCTAAGATATTTTCCGAAACCAAATAAATATGAGATAAAGGATTGGGATTGGATAATAAAGAATTTTAAGAAGATGTTGTTGCAATGGTCTCATTAATGGATATCGTTCGGATTGAGACTTATAATGATTAAATTAATGTTTCAAATCATTTCTATTTATTGAATGTATCTCTACAAGTTTCTTAAATAGATTATCAATATAATTAATTCTATTATTGCTAATTTTTTGGGGTTCAGGTAATATGCAAAAAATTCACTTATTTTACCTTGCGGAACTAAAGAGAGATGGTCGCAGGTGGATGGGACATCAAAGATATAGAAAGTTTCAATATGGCACTTCTAGTTAAGAATTTGTGGAGGTAATTGAGCGGAGAAGAAATTTTGAAACATATAATTAAAGTCAAACATCTAAAAAGCAAACAACTGGTTAGCTGGATCAAAGTAGGGGATCCAAGAAAAAATGTGACATCATACACTTGGAGGAGTATGACGAAGATAAAAAAATGAATTCTACATAATTTGAGATATGAGGTAGGTATGGGATCGAGGGTGGAGATAGGCTTGGCTTCAATCAAAGGTATGGCTGGCAACCATTCTCTATCTATGCCTTTGCTTTGTCATTTACATAGCAAAATTATTTTCTTCTTGAATCATATTTATGTTGTGCATTGTCCGAATCTGGTTATGAATGCATGGCCAAATACTAGGGAGATAGGACTTTCAGGCCCTTTAGTTGATGAGTGGGATGAGTATACCCTTTTGATGAGTCTAGCATATATTCTTTTGTCGATGAAAGAGGAGGACATGATGAAGTGGGACAAGAGAACTGTTAATAGTCAGATATTGGTCAAAGATGCCTACTCACTCATTTCACAAGGTCATAGCACAGACCCTAAATCCTTATGGTTCCAAAATTCATGGAAATGGGAAATCCATCAAAAATTGAAGTGTTTCGTCTGGTTGGTGTACATAATAGGATACTAACATGGGAAAATATGATCAAAAGAGGAATTCAAGGTCCAGGAAGATGTGTACTTTGCTGTAAAAGAAAAAAAATATGTGGTGCACCTCTTTCTCTCATACCCATTTGCGGTCTCAGTTTTGTTCAAGGTCCTTCAATCACTTAATTTAAAATCCATTTGGGATAGATATTCCATTGGGGATTGTCTCTCTCAATGGTTTATGGATTTTAAAGATTACATAGCTTTGCCTTCCTAGATTATGTGGGGAATTTGGAGATATAGGAATGCATGGATTTTTGAACAAGCCACACCATACATGAGAGGTACTTTCCTATCAACATACGTTCTGGAGATAGGTCCTTTAAATGATAATTTATTTAGAAGAAGATATTAGATTAAGGAAATATGGGCTAAATACCATGTGTTGGCTTGAGGGGTCCCGACCCAGGTTCGGAGCCATCGCGCAACTAACAAAACCCTCCAACAACTGGCCCTTTTGATAGTGATATGTTTCCACAGACAAAAGTCTCACCCGAAGCAGTATGGGGGGTTGCTAGAACCAGGTTTCCACACCCTCAGGGAGCTTTTGATGTGGTAGGAATAATCAGAATTACTGTAGATAATATAACAGATTTGCGCATCTAAGGTTAATGGTAAACATATCTAACCCTTTCGCAGCTTGTCACAGAAGACTTCAATATACCATGCGCATAGTAGCTAATTATACTTCATTCAAATCTACTTATCTAACTGTTGTGGCCAGCAACAACCCCCCTTCTTATTTAATATTAGTGATAATACTAAATAAGTGGGGACCCTTAGTCAAAAAATCTAAAAAATCAATTAGTGCTTGTTTTCCTTTTTTCCAATAAAACTTACTATCATAAACTTAGGAGAAAATTCCTTGAAAAATCTAAAAAACTTAAGTTTTATGATAACTTAGAATAGAATCATTCTTTGAGGAATATCGCATCGCAAAAAGGTAATGAACGCCTCTTTATAAGCGGAATTCTAAAAATTGTGAGATCACGATGCAAAACTACGCGCTAAAGGAATATTCATCGCATCGCATGCTTAAAATGTTATATCTTACGATGAAAAATTCAAATCACCGATGTACGATAACATATATCGCAAATCGCATGTCGCAGAAAATATGTTAACGGATGTTTGTCATATGTTATGTCTTCCGATCTCGCGATATTGCGATATAGCGATTTCGCGATGTTACAATATTGCGCTATTTTGATTTCACGAGATTGCGATATTGCGAAGCAAATCGCAGATCACCTTATCGCAGATCTTTAAAGGCTCATTACACGAAGAAATATTTTCATAAATCGAGACCCCGTTATGCGCTTTAATGTTAAATTAATGAATTGGTTGTCATTCATTAATGAGAAATGGTTTCGTTCTGATCAAAGGGTTATTTCACGTAAGGTGGTATATTTTATACGTCTTCAGCATTTAAAACTTTCCCGTCACCTTTTTCATATCATTATTCTCACTTAATTCGTAAACTGCAGGAGCGAAGAACAAAGAACTATACAAAGCAGTATTTAGAGTATTATGGGAAAGAAAGACAAAGCTCTAAGTTCTGAAGATAAAGAAATGACGTCCTTGTACACAAACACTGCCTGCAACAAAGACGCTGGTATCACTACTTGGGAGGACATGGATAATCTATTTGAAGAAGAGAACCCCAGAGTAATGGAGGTTACGGCTATTGCAGGCTCACATGGGTCTTCTGAAGCATCTCTTACAGAGCTAGCTTGTTCATTCTTGCACCGAGTAGCAGCGAGACCTAGAATTCTTCCATACACAGACATGATTAAATGAGTGCTGGATAGCACTGATATTACGAACAGACAGTTTAAGACTCATGGTCAAGAGCTCATTGGCTCATTTACTCCACAAGATTTGAAGCTTATGTATCATTTTCCGGAGCCACAGGCAACTTATAACAAACAGTTCATGGAGAAGTTTGCCAAAAAAAATGAAAACCTGGCAGAATGCACCAAGAACTAGTCCAGGAGAGACGAACCAGTGAAGAAAGATAAACACGGTATGTATAGTACTGGTTCTCTCACTTCCCCATATTGTTTTGCTGCTGCTATGCTCTGTCAGCTTTTTGGAAAGCCAGACATTAATAAGTTTTCACCTGAATGGCTTTCGTTATTGAATGCTGCTGTTAATGCTACTATCGTGGATTGGGTTAAAATATTACCTGACAACTTAGCCACGGCTATTTTGAATTACCGGTCTAAACGGACTGTCTCTCAGAGGATTTATCCTCCTTTTTATTTATCTGCTTCTGTAATGGATTCAATCTGTTATGTGTCTAAGTTTCCGTTAATGGGTTGGAAATGGACAACTGAAGATCCCCTACCCATTCATGTTTATCACAAATAATTGTGGGATTCAGAGTTCATTCCCTATTTTTACAAGATTTTCCATGGCATCATGTTGCCCCTGCACAAAATATTGTATGATAAAGATGCTCCAAGGTTTACTCCTCAAGCAGAGGTAGACATCCTGCCTGTTGCGAGATGGTTTGGAGAATAATTGTTTACATATGTTAGGGTTTTTGGAAGTTTTGCTTCCCCTCACGTTTTACCATTGCATGTTCCTGATAAAATTATCGCTCGAGAAATTTCTTATCAAACCTGTGGAGAAGGAGGTTTGACTAAAGATTTGAAGGATAAAAAGAAGGCCATCTGGCCACAATTTCCTGTGGCCTGTGGGGCCTTTTCATTATTTGATGTTGGTCATGCATTTAAAGAAGTAAACAACATTACATGTTTACATTTGTTCAAGTTTCCAAGAAGATCATTCGACTCCTATGATATTGTTAAAAATTTCACTACTGCAGTCAAGGTAAGAGTATTTTCTAAAGAAGATATTTTTGATGACATGTTCCAAGAAAAAGGCACATTTAAAGATATTCTACGTTCGGCTCAAATACGGTTTCCTCCGGTAGAGTTTCAAGAATTCAAAATGTACAGATAAAGGAGGTTAACTACTATCCCTTTGGATAAATTGCGCTTGGAACCCGTAAGGGAACCGACTCCTAGTATCAGTCTCAGTAGAAGTTCAGATACAAACAGGTCTAAGTCAAAGTCTGGAAGAGAAACCTCTGAACACTCTAAAAGTGAAGGGTCAGTAAGGGATACTGCCCAGTCTAAAGAACTCTCACAGTAACAGATTTCTACCTCTCCACAGTTAAATCTCCCCCCTCTCATTGTACAACAATCATCAGTAGAACTGAATTAGATAAGGAATGGAAAACATTCAATGATTTGATTAATATTGAAGCACAAAACACACAGATACCTGTGAGCAATGTACAAACAACAATAAATATAGTCACAGGAGTAACTACCAATGTCCCAGAAACAGAATATATTCCCATAACCCCGTCCTTTGAACTCATGCTCAAGATAGAGGAAATTCCTCCTCTTGATGTATTCTATAGTCCACAACACAAGGTAGTGGTAAGAAGACAAAGGAAGAAAAGGAAATTAGAAAATGTGCCCTCTCATGATGCAAAACACGTAGATGTTCTATGGCAAGATCCTACTACTGATCCAACTAAAAATCTCACTAAATTATCTCAGATCACAAGAGATTATGCCTCTGCAGCCATTGACAAAGCATCTGAGGTATGACAATTATTGAATGAGAAAGAAGAACAGGTACAGGTCTTGCAACAACAGCTGCAACAAGCCAATGCTAACAGTGAAGCTCAGAAACAACTTGAAAAATTACAGTTAGATTTTCAACAAATGCAGATCGAATATCAGAATAGTTTGGTTGAAAAAGAGAAACAGCTACAGGTTATGCAAGAGATGCACAAAGACGATCCCAAGCTCACAGAATTTATCACAGAGTCTATTTCCTTAAATGACCAACTACTGCAACAACAAGAAATGTTATGTCAAAGAATATCAGAATGGAACTCTTATTGTGAAGAAAGTGATAAAATCACTAATCATGTCGTAGACTTATGACATGATTATGATTTAACTGATAAAAGAGTTACTGACTATTTGGCTTGGAAAAATACAGAGGAGGGGAAAAGAGCAGATGCACCTATAATCAATGAAAATCAAAAAGAAATACTTTTTAATAATTGGGATGCACAGATCAGGAAGGCAGAGCAAGTGGCAGAAGAAGCAGCCACAACAGCCAACAATATTATTGATTGTATCAATGAAAATTTACACAAGGAAAATCTGATCTCTGAAACTACTCCAGGGTACCTACCAAAAGCACAACAACTGTAGACAGACTGGAAACAGAAAGCCCAAGAAAAGGTAGAATTGATTAAAGGATTAACAAAGTTAAATTGGGATTCTTACTGGGCATGTCTGGTAAAACCACACAGCCAGTGTATGAATTTCAAGTGCATCATTAATTCTGCCAAGAAGATGGCGCCAGCTCTTGCCGATTCCGTTTTCACAGGACAGTTAAAGTCTGAAGTCGGCCAGCCTATTCTTCTCAGATCAATGCTGAACGCTTGCAATTCCAAAGAACAGATTCACAATTAGTTAGTTGTTAAGTTTTAATTTTAGATTTAGTATTAGTTTTTCTTTATTTTTGCCTAAAAAAGAGGACGGTCATTTAAACCATATCCTACATTTTTGTAATTAATTATTTTTAGATTTAGTTAGTAGTATTTAAACCATTCTCATGCATTTAGAGAAGGGTCTTGAAATTTGTCAAAAACTTGTCCTCAGAACATGCACTTTTGCACCCTCAGAGGAGGTTTTGATGAATGAATGGAACGATATTTATTGATATCTGCGTTTAATATCTGCTACTGATGTTGCACTTTTGTACTCTTAGTGGATGTTGGATTAAGAAGAGATAAGTCATTATTGCTTGAAGTTCATGAGTATAACTAGTTATAAATGGTACTTTTATCTCATAACTATTTCTGCTTCTGTGTTAAAGTGATATTTATGTTCAGTTATTTATATATCAATGCTTGAATGCTTGAGTTATCATTTGGCACTTTTGTACAGTGATAGCTATTTATTTATGCTTAATGTATAAATAGCTTATTATGTGATATGTTTTTCACTACTGTTTCATCTAACTTTTTATACGAAGTGGTTTATCTTTATTGAATTATTTTCTTAAAACAGTTGAATGATCTTTATTACCAATTGTTATTTGAAATCCTTTTAGATCACATAATAGAAAGATTACATCCAGGGTTAGTTTAGAATTAGATATTTCTGTTTAATTAGAATACAATTTGCATGTTATTAGATTAGAAATAGAATAAAAGCATTTCAGTTAGGAACTTTTTAGAAAGGAAATATCAATTCTCAAACACACACACATATTGGGAAACTAGTCCCATTATCCCCAGTCAGACCCACTACACCAAACAGAAAAGGAGCTACTAATCAAGGTCCGAACCGGGTGGGTATCCCCCTTGTTGTATACTCGATTTTCGGGGCTTCAACATATTTGACGCTAGAAGGAGGGCCTCGAACTATGAATGGCAAGTAAGTAAAAATCTAAATACCATTCTGAGAGTAAATCGCCCTCACCATCTCCCCCGACTTCTCCATCGCACATAGAATTTTTAAATCTAGAGCCAGAAGTCGAAGGAACAACAACCACTGCCACAAACCCTGAATTTTTAGAAGAATTTGCTATTGAACCTCCTAAAGTTGAATCTTTAATTCATAAACTTCAACTATTTTCAATATCACCTCAAAGATCTGATAAATCTCAAGGCAGTGTGACTTCGCAATATAATCCTGCTCATCCTCTTACCAGATTACAGAGCCAAAAGCTTGGCATTTAGCCAACTGAGTTACCTCTACCTACAAGGAAGAGAGCAAGGAAATCACCTAAAGGGTCTCACAGTGAAACTCTTTCATCATCATCATCCATCTCAACCTCTTCACCGCGAAGTCAACCATCCACCCCTCCACTTCAGACTATTGTCTGTCAGTCTACTGGAACTTCCACATCTCCTTCTCAAACATCTGGAATTGTAATACCCTCATCTTCCCAATCACAAGGATCATATTCTGCACTTTCCTCTGTTAGTAGTTCACCAATGGCCCAAATGCCATGGAATAACCCAGGGGCAGTCCTAATGCCTGCACCCTTGAGTCAATTACCGGCCCATCCTGAAAAATGGCTGCCTAAGTTTAATCTTGAAGCAGACATGCTAGCGGAAGAACATATAAATAATTTTATGTTGTCCATAAATCTCAATGGAGTTATTAATGAAGATGCCGTTGTCCGAATTTTTCCCTATACTCTTCAAGGAGCAGCCGGATCATGGTATTTCTCATTACCATCTGGATCTATCACTAGTTGGGATATCTTTCAAGATCAATTTTTGACTAAGTTTGGTGATGACAGGTCTACAACGACACTGATCAATGACTTGTCTAATCTTAGAGCTGAGTCAAAAGAGCCTATCAAGGATTTTAATTCACGTTTCAATAAATTGTTAAATAAAATTCCTACTGCTTCCAAGCCTAGTGAAGAAGTGCGAAGTGAATGGTATATCTCTGCTTTACCATCAAATATAGAAATATTCGTTGATAGGGCTAACAAAAAAACTTTAGCAGACAATATGAAGGAAGCAATAGCAGTAGAGAAATGTATCATTGCTTTAGAAAATAAAAATGCGATAGAGGAATGAAAATCCAAGAAGGTTACTTTTAAGGAAGATCCCAAGAGAAAACAACCAAAAGATCCATTTGATTTAGAAGGATTGCAGAAATTTTTGAAAACCATATCCAACGAAATGGTTGACATTAAGAAACAAGTGGCAGAAACATCTTCTAAAAAGTATTTCAAGCCTTTTAGAAGAAACCCTTCAACTGATTCAAAGCCGCCAAATGCTATTACTAATGTTGAATCAGAAGAAGAATAAGAGGAGATTGCTACTGAAGAAACTACTGATGAAGAAGAAGCTGTAGAAGTACAAGGTATGTGGGATTTCATCCTCCTAGATGAGGAAGATCAAGAAGCATCCCCAGTTAGCACTCGAAGTAGAAATCAACTTGATCCTCCTCAACCTACTCCTAAGCCAAAGAGCGCAAGCTCAATGACTAAGGGTAAAGTTGCAGCCAAGAAAACGACATCCAAAGCAACTCAAACTAGCCCAGTCCAAACAGATTCATCAACTCCATCAAAAACACTGATCGTTTCGGATGAAATGGAGTATAATAACATAGAAGACATGAAGAAGACTAGGGCTAACATCACTTTTTATGAATTGAGCAAGTTAAAACACCAGAAAAAGGTACTTTTGAAAGAATTACATGCTTTACCAGAAAAACCTTTGCCTGATCCTGTAATTTCTCAAGCTTCCAACGAGATGGGAAGACCTCCAACTAATGCGATCAGTAAAGTTGATCTAGAAAATATCGCTTTAATTGGAGGAAGGTCGAGATCTCATACACCTCCATTTCTTCTTACTTATGAAGTTTTCAATAAAAAATTGCATAATTGTTTAGTGGATTCTGGAGCTTCATCTAATATTCTACCAAAATCAATATGTGCAAAATTGAATATTCAACCACAAAAATCTGCTGTGCGCATAGTCTAGCTAGATCGATCGCAAGTTGAAGTGATTGACGAATTAAATCAGGTTACCATAATACTGTCATCTAATCCAAAGGTATGTCAAGTTATCGATATTTTAGTTGCAGATATTCCAGAATTTTATGGCTTAATTCTTAGTAGAGATTGGTCAGAAAAACTTCATGGATACTTTGCAACTGATTGGTCGCACATGTGGCTTCCTTACAATGGTAAACCAAATCAGATAAAGGTTGAGCATGAAAAACATCAGAAGTATATAGTAACAGAATTGGAAGGAGAAAATGAATCGGTTGCATACAATAATAATATCATTGGCAATTATTCAGTTGATTCTTTCTTAGGAAATTTCAATGCTCATACTTCACCTTACTTAGAACATTCTGTTTTATCTCAAGTAGAAATTTTTTCTCAAACAGATAGTTCTAAATGCATTAACTTTGTAGATACTCCTGTAAATAAATATTTATTTTGGAAGTTATTTTTTGATGGTTCTAAGTCTAATGAAGGAGCAGGAGCTGGATGTGTGTTGGTTAGTCCAGAAGGAAACAAAATTATGCTAACTTGCAGACTCGAGTTCGATTGCACCAATAATACTGCATAATATGAGGATTTAGTCCAAGGATTATACAAAGCAATCGGATTAGACATCAAATATTTACAAGTTTTCAGAAATTATGAAATTGTAATCAAACAGGTACACAATACTATACATTGTTTATTAGGTGATTTAAAGCATTATCAATCTTTAGTTCAAGATCTGACTGAACACTTTATAGCATTTAATATTTCATCAATTCCCATAATCCAAAATGCTAGTGCAGACCTCCTAGCTAACGTAGCCTCCAAGCTCATTCCTGCAGAAGACTATAGTCCTGATTGATTTTCAATCGAATTAATCTTTAGACCCTCGATTCCTGATAACATTACCAATTGGAGGATTTTCAACGATGATCCTGATATTGTAAGCTTCCTCACATCTGAAGGATCTTACACCAATCAGATAATTGATGAAGACCAACATGACAGACAATTGCAACAAGATAGCACTAATAATGCTATGCCAAAGTTAGTAGTCAAGTTAGAAGACCTTTATGATTTGAAAGATCGATTCAAAAGATCTACCAATTCAAAATTGCAAAGTTCAACTTTGAATTATGAATTAGTAAATCTAGGAACTGATACCAAACCACAGAATATCAACCTAGGCCTCGACTTAGCTCCTGAACACAAATTAGCGTATGTCCCTCTTTTGAAACAATACAAAAGTGTCTTTGCTTGGAACTATGATGAACTCAAAACTTATGACACTTATATCATCCAACATACTATCCCAATGATAAATGATGAAAAACCTGTCCAACAAAAGCTGAGAAAGATCCATCCCAACCTTGAAAATCAGATCAAATCAGAACTCAATAAGTTATTGAAAGCCAAGATTATTTTTCCCGTTCGATATTCTAAATGGGTTTCCAATATGGTTCCCATTAGAAAGAAGAACGAAGACATTAGAATTTGCATTGACTTTCAAAATCTAAACAAAGCTTGCCAAAAAGATAATTTTCCTTTGCCTCCTATGGAGCAAATATTGCAGGCAGTTGCAGGATCAGAATTAATGTCTTTCTTAGATGGTTTCTCTGGCTATAACCAAGTATTGGTTCATCCTGATGACCAATTGAAAACCAAATTCAGAACCAAATGGGGCACTTATGCATATCAAAATATGCCTTTTGTTCTGATCAACGCTGGTGCCACATTTGAGAGAGCCATGGACATCTCTTTCAAGGGATTAGTTAACAAATCAGTGGTAATCTACTTGGATGATATAACTGTATATTCCAAGAAACGAAGCAATCATCTTAAAGATTTAAAACAGATCTTTCAACGTTGTCAAAGGTATGGAATTTCACTTAATCCCAAAAAATCCTTTTTTGCATTAAGTGAAGGAAAACTTCTTGGATTCATAGTATCAAAATCCGGAATTCATATTGATCCTGATAGAATCAAGGAGATTTTTGAAATACCCTTACCTCACAACAAGAAAGCTATGCAATCTTTCCTTGGCCAAATTAATTTTGTAAAGAGATTCGTGCCAAATTTTTCAAGAATTTTATCTCCTTTACAAGCAATGATTAAAAATAATTCAAACTTCAAATGGGGCCAAAACGAATATGAGGCATTCAATCTGATCAAACAAGCAATTGTTAATGCTCCATCTTTAGCAACTCCAAATTTTTCTGATCCTTTTATTTTGTATACATTTGCCTCTGATAAATCATATGTTGCGATACTCACTCAAGAAAATCAAGACAAGGCAGAAGCCCCAATTGCTTTCTTCAGTTCAAATTTACAGGGGCCTGAATTAAATTATTCAGATGTGGAGAAACAAGCTTATGTTGTTTTCAAAGCAATTAAATATTTCAGACCCTTTCTACTTAAAACCCATACAAAAATCATAGTACCGTTTCCAGCAGTAAGAAATATTTTAGTTCAGAAAGATGTGGGTGGAAAAAGAGCCAATTGGATTACTGACTTACAAGAATATGATGTAGAAATCAAACCAGCAAGTATTATAAGAGGTTAAGGCTTTTGAAAAATACTAGTTGGGGCATCACTTATTTCTGAGAAACCATCTGCAGAGATACAAACGTATGAGGTAAGCCTAAACGATGTTGAATCATTATATACTGATATCATTTTTTATCTAAAGAATGGATATGGTCCTCCAAATCTCGATTACACCAAGAAAAGAGCTCTAAGGTTGAAAGCTAAACAATATCAACTTGAAAATGATGTTCTTTTTAGAATGAATTATGATTATGTTCTCCTTAGATGTCTTGAGAAATCTGAAGCTGAAAAAGTCTTGCAAGAACTTCACAATGGGCCAGCAAGTGGACATTATGCTGGAGATACTACTACACATAAAATCCTTCGTGCAGGCTATTACTGGCCCACACTATTCAAGGACTCACATAGCTACGTAAGGAAATGTCAAGTTTGTCAAACCGCTGCTGGAAGACAA
This sequence comes from Pinus albicaulis, assembly GCA_034641835.2. Lineage (NCBI taxonomy): Eukaryota > Viridiplantae > Streptophyta > Pinopsida > Pinales > Pinaceae > Pinus > Pinus albicaulis. Next base: position 1,373,213,564 of record CM076579.1, read on the forward strand.
AAGAAACCATCATTTCCATTACAACCAATTAACATTGAACAACGTTTTGATCAATGGGGATTGTATATAATAGGTGAGATTGTTCCTCACTCTTCTAAGCAACATAGGTATATCATTACAGCAACTGATTATTTTACTAAATGGGTAGAAGCAGTTCCTCTCAAGACTGTTAATGTCGAACATATCATCGAGTTCATAGATCAGTTCATAATCACCAGGTTTGGTTTACCTTCTGCTTTAATGTTTGATAATGCATCATATTTTTCTGGTAATGCTATGAATGAATTTGCACTTAAAAGAGGTTTCAAACTTAAATACTCTGCCAATTATTATCCACAGGGAAATGGGTTAGCTGAATCTACAAATAAAAACTTAATCATAATCACTAAGCGAACCATTGATCAAAATCATAAAAATTGGCATAAGTCTTTAATATATGCTTTATGGGCAGATCAAATAATGCAGAAGGCCTCCATTGGCACTTCTCCCTTTAATTTAGTTTATGGGAAAGAAGCGGTTCTTCCAACTCATCTAACATATCCTTCTTTAGCCTTAGTTCAATATATTGATGAAGCACCAACTTCTTCCTTACAACTAAGGCAGATGGAAATAATTAAGCTAGAAGAACAACGAGAAAAGGCCAAAATAACTCATGCTCATCACCAAGCGTTAGTTAAATCTTTTTTTGATTCAAACATGACATCCAGAAAGGACTTTCAGGTCGGAGATCTAGTTTTAAAATGGGACAAGGCTCATGAGGAAAAGGGAAACATACGAATTTTCAATGAATGTGGCTTGGTCCTTTCCAAATTACAGAGATCATAGGTTCATCTACTTTTATGTTACAGGATTTAATAGGAAAAAGATATTCTTTACCTGTTAATGGGCAGATCCTCAAAAAATATTTTCCATAGAAGATCACTCTTCTATTTTGTATATTAGTTTTCTTTATTGTCATAATAAAACCGGTTGTAAATGGTTACATTTGGAAATTCACAAAAAATACACAAATTCTCTTTTTGATTTCTGTTTTTCACTTGTATAAATAGAATTCTTCTAGAAAAATGATCATTATTATTCAAAGATACAGTTAAAATATTTAGGCCTAGAAATGATACTAGTTTCAACTTTGAAAATTTTGATAAAAATCAACTTTTAGTGGGAAATTGTTTTATGTCAGTCTAATGAAAGGTATCAATAACAAAACTAAGATTCTCTGTAGAAAAGTTCTTTCCAAAAAACTCTACCATTTTCATCCAGAGCTATCTTAAGGAAACAATGACTTCGTCCCCACCTAGGAAATTACAACGTTCAGGGAATAATCCAATGATACACTTTTAACTTAAAGAGTAAGAGGTATCATCACGAGCCGACTTATCATGATCATAGATATTATAACTTGCTGACTTTGCCAATACTGCATACCACAACATGGAAATGACTCAAGATTGTTGCAATCAAAAGACAAGGGGTCTCATCATGAGCTAGCTTGTTCAGCAAAGTTATAAATCAAGTGAATGGCACTGTCATAAATTGGCTACCAGACCAAGACATTATTCTTTAAGGATTAAAAAGAAAAATGAAATGCAATAAGTGTGAATATGGATTTCTCTTTGAAAATTGTATATTTCTCTAAGTGGGATACTGGATCATTGCTGGATAATAGGTAACCCTGTCGAGGCTATAAATGCCTGTTGGCAGCAGGGGCTCTACCAACGAAAAATGAGCATATTTAAAACTGATTTACAGAGAAGCCTTTGTTTTTATATTTATAAACTAAGTAATGATTGATATAGATACAAGGACTAGCTTGAAGAAGTAAATAGTCAAAGTTGAATATAGAAGAAACAAAACATCATTGATAGATAGAAGCATAATATACTTTGTCTTTCTATAATAAAGTTTGATTTTCTGGAAAATTTTCTATTTTGAAAGTTTAGAAAATTCAAAAGAAAAAGCAGAGATAACTGATTCTTCCGAGTGAATTTCCAATTTTTGTGGCCAGCAACAACCCCCCTTCTTATTTAGTATTAGTGATAATACTAAATAAGTGGGGACCCTTAGTCAAAAAATCTAAAAAATCAATTAGTGCTTGTTTTCCTTTTTTCCAATAAAACTTACTATCATAAACTTAGGAGAAAATTCCTTGAAAAATATAAAAAACTTCAGTTTTATAATAGCTTAGAATAGAATCATTCTTTGAGGAATATCGCATCGCAAAAAGGTAATGAACGCATCTTTATAAGCGGAATTCTAAAAATTGCAAGATCGTGATGCAAATCTACGCGCTAAAGGAATATTCATCGCATCGCATGCTTAAAATGTTATATCTTACGATGAAAAAATCAAATCACCGATGTACGATAACATATATCGCAAATTGCATGTCGCAGGAAATATGTTAACGGATTTTTGTCATATGTTATGTCTTGCGATCTCGCGATATTGCAATATAGCGATTTCGCGATGTTACAATATTGCGCTATTTTGATTCCACGAGATTGCGATTTGCGATATTGTGAAGCAAATCGCAGATCGCCTTATCGCAGATCTTTAAAGGCTCATTACACGAAGAAATATTTTCATAAATCGAGACCCCGTTATCCGCTTTAATGTTAAATTAATGAATTGGTTGTCATTCATTAATGAGAAATGGTTTCGTTCTGATCAAAGGGTTATTTCACGTAAGGTGGTATATTTTATACGTCTTCAGCATTTAAAACTTTCCCGTCACCTTTTTCATATCATTATTCTCACTTAATTCGTAAACTGCAGGAGCGAAGAACATAGAAATATACAAAGCAGTATTCAGAGTATTATGGGAAAGAAAGACAAAGCTCTAAGTTTTGAAGATAAAGAAATGACATCCTTGTACACAGACACTGCCTACAACAAAGACGCTGGTATCACTACTTGGGAGGGCATGGATAATCTATTTGAAGAAGAGAACCCAAGAGTAATGGAGGTTACGGCTATTGCAGGCTCACATGGGTTTTCTGAAGCATCTCTTACAGAGCTAGCTTGTTCATTCTTGCACCGAGTAGCAGCGAGACCTAGAATTCTTCCATACACAGACATGATTAAATGGGTGCTGGATAGCACTGATATTACGAACAGACAGTTTAAGACTCAGGGTCAAGAGCTCATTGGCTCATTTACTCCACAAGATCTGAAGCTTATGTATCATTTTCCGGAGCCACAGACAACTTCTAACAAACAGTTCATGGAGAAGTTTGCCAAAGAAAATGAAAACCTGGCAGAATGCACCAAGGACTGGTCCAGGAGAGACAAACCACTGAAGAAAGATAAACATGGTATGTATAGTACTGGTTCTCTCACTTCCCCATATTGTTTTGTTGCTGCTATGCTTTGTCGGCTTTTTGGAAAGCCAGACATTAATAAGTTTTCCCCTGAATGGCTTCCGTTATTAAATGCTGCTGTTCATGCTACTATCGTGGATTGGGCTAAAATATTATCTGACAACTTAGCCACGACTATTTTGAATTACCGGTCTAAACGGACTGTCTCTCAGAGGATTTATCCTCCTTTTTATTTATCTGCTTATGTAATGGATTCAATCTGTTATGTTTCTAAGTTTCCGTTAATGGGTTGGAAATGGACAACTCAAGATCCCCTACCCATTCATGTTTATCAAAAATAATTGTGGGATTCAGAGTTCATTCCCTATTTTTACAAGATTTTCCATGGCATCATGTTGCCCCTGCACAGAATATTGTATGATAAAGATGCTCCAAGGTTTTCTCCTGAAGCAGAGGTAACATCCTGGTTGTTGCGAGATGGTTTGGAGAAGAATTGTTTACATATGTTAGGGTTTTTGGAAGTTTTGCTTCCCCTCACGTTTTACCATTGTATGTTCCTGATAAACTCATCGCCCGAGAAATTGCTTATCAAACCTGCGAAGAAGGAGGTTTGAATAAAGATTTGAAGGATAAAAAGAAGGCCATCTGGCCACAATTTCCTGTGGCCTGTGGGGCCTTTTCATTATTTGATGTTGGTCATGCATTGAAAGAAGTAAAAAACATTAGATGTTTACATTTGTTCAAGTTTCCAAGAAGATCATTCGACCCCTATGATATTGTTAAAAATTTCACTACTGCAGTCAAGGTAAGAGTATTTTCTAAAGATGATATTTTTGATGACATGTTCCAAGAAAAAGGCACATCTAAAGATATTCTACATTCGGCTCAAATGCGGTTTTCTCCGGCAGAGTTTCAAGAATTCAAAATGTATAGAGAAAGGAGGTTAAATACAATCCCTTTGGATAAATTGCGCTTGGAACCCGTAAGGGAACCGACTCCTAGTATCAGTCTCAGTAGAAGTTTAGATACAAACAGGTCTAAGTCAAAGTATGGAAGAGAAACCTCTGAACACTCTAAAAGTGAAGGGTCAGTAAGGGATACTACCCAGTCTAAAGAACTCTCACAGCAACAGATTTCTACCTCTCCACAGTTAAATCTTCCCCCTCTCATTGTACAATAATCATCAGTCAGAACTGAATTAGATAAGGAATGGCAAACATTCAATGATTTGATTAATATTGAAGCGCAAAACACATAGACACCTGTGAGCAATGTACAGACAACAATAAATATAGTCACAGGAGTAACTACCAATGTCCTAGAAACATAACATATTCCCATAACCCCATCCTCTGAACTCATGCTCAAGATAGAGGAAATTCCTCCTCTTGATGTATTCTATAGTCCAAAACCCAAGGCAGTGGTAAGAAGACAAAGGAAGAAAAGGAAATTAGAAAATGTGCCCTTTCATGATGCAGAACACCTAAATGTTCTATGGTAAGATCCTACTACTGATCCAACTGAAAATCTCACTAAATTATCTCAGATCATAGGAGCTTATGCTTCTGTAGCCATTGACAAAGCATCTGAGGTATGACAATTATTGAATGAGAAATTTACACAAGGAAAATCTGATCTCTGAAACTACTCCAGGGTACCTACCAAAAGCACAACAACTGCAAAAAGACTGGAAACAGAAAGCTCAAGAAAAGGCAGAATTGATTAAAGGATTAACAAAGTTAAATTGGGATTCTTACTGGGCATGTATGGTAAAACCACACAGCCAGTGTATGACTCTCAAGTGCATCATTAATTCTGCCGAGAAGATGGCGCCAGCTCTTGTCGATTCCGTTTTCACAGGACAGTTAAAGTCTGAAGTCAGCCAGCCTATTCTTCTCAGATCAATGCTAAACGCTTGCAATTCCAAAGAACAGATTCACAATTAGTTAGTTGTTAAGTTTTAATTTTAGATTTAGTATTAGTTTTGCTTTATTTTTGCCTAAAAAGAGGACGGTCATTTAAACCGTATCCTACATTTTTGTAATTAATTATTTTTAGATTTAGTTAGTAGTATTTAAACCCTTCTCATGCATTTAGAGAAGGGTCCTGAAATTTGTCAAAAACTTGTCCTCAGAACATGCACTTTTGCACCCTTAGAGGAGGTTTTGATGAATGAATGGAACAAGATTTATTGATATCTGTGTTTAATATCTGCTACTGATGTTGCACTTCTGTACTCTTAGTGGATGTTGGATTAAGAAGAGATAAGTCATTATTGCTTGAAGTTCATGAGTAGAACTAGTTATAAATGGCACTTTTATCTCATAACTATTTCTGCTTCTGTGTTAAAGTGATATTTATGTTCAATTATTTATATATCAATGCTTGAATGCTTGAGTTATCATTTGGCACTTTTGTACGGTGATAGCTAGTTATTTATGCTTAATGTATAAATAGCTTATTATGTGATATGTTTTTCACTATTGTTTCGTCTAACTTTTTATACGAAGTGGTTTATCTTTATTGAATTCTTTTCTTAAAACAGTTGAATGATATTTATTACCAATTGTTATTTGAAATCCTTTTAGATCACATAATAGAAATATTACATCCCGGGTTAGTTTAGAATTAGATATTTCTGTTTAATTAGAATACAATTTTTTTTCTAGATAAATCATTGAACCAGTTAAAGATCACCACAAGGTAGTATCATCACTAATAAACATTCCATTCCATAACCAACTCAACCCAATCAATACTGTCAAACACATATTATCATGATAGAGACGTCATCAACAAATAATAGCAAACATAACAAAACTGATTAGATGCCATCAACATGCCATATTGCAAAACCTTAGAATATATACACAATTTCCACAAAAAATATTAGTGTATATACTCCACAATCGAGCATAACACCCACGTAGAGATCTCAACATATAGTATAAATTCAAAAAAATTATACACGAACCTGCAGAGACATATCCGTGTATGTATGCGACTATTCCAAAACATACTTGCGTACAGATCTAAAAATTTTTGTTGCATAACACAGCATATGTCAAACCAAAATCTCAACATGCATATTGTTACATTCACACATAATTATAGCTAGAAGTTTTCCTTTGAAAATGAGCACAAAAAATCACTCAAACAAGAAGGACTAAGAAGACACCTGGTAGCTCTAGAGGGATATGACAAAAAAACAATGATCTAGGTAGTGAACCTATTTTCCCAAACAGATCATTTCAACAGACCAGGGCAAACCCTACTCGAAATTTCAAAAAGGAAGATTTATCAAAAATAATTTAAGGTAATTAAGAAGAGTTTACAAACATACTCTAAGGGTTGGTATAAGTCAGGTTGAACCTCTAGAATATTTTCATCGGACTTTGAGAAAGAGAATATGTATTTTTTCAAAAATTCTCAGGGGGTGCGCAGGTAGTTAGTGAAAACCAATGCGCATGCGCACTGTATTAAACTGGAAACTTGTGCAAGTTTGCGCTTTGTTTATCAAAGAAAACCGCACAAGGTAGAGAAACTTTTAAAGAAATAAACACAAGGAATTCTAATTCATAGGATCTAAATATTAATAAACCCAACAACACTCAGACATAGTCAAACTAGAAAAATCGGAGAGCTAAACCAAAAGAATCAAGTGAAAACTAAGCTTGTTCCCCAATGGAGTCACCAATTTGTTTTCTAGATAAATCCCTCTAGCGAACAAGAGTGATCTCCTTAGTATCCTGACAGATAACTAGAAACAAACAACCATCTGAATATCTCTTTCCCTAAACGATTAGCATTCAGATTATCAAAACTTAGAAAGGAGAGGATAAATCTCCTACCTTTCAATGAGGTGCTTGATGTAGACCTTGCCTTTTCTCCTGAAGATATCCTTCAATGCTGAAAAGAACCTGCAATCACAAACATGCAAATAATCAAAATCACTTGCAGTATATAATAATCCAAATACCAGCTTAACTTAGTGATCAAGGAGATTAAGAATTGTCATTGTTTTAAGGAATCTAAAAAAAACACAATGAGAAAAAGTATCCATATGTATTATCAAGAATATAAAGATAAATCTTACAACCCGAGCCTTTCCAGTCATACAGATTTCTCTCATATGCCTTTACAATATTCCTCCTTGGTTTGACAATATTTCCACTCTAGAATGACTAGCATCGGTTTATCTTCCGTGAACTCTTATGAACCCCTATGTACCCCAAACCTTGAAGTTTCAACTCAATTTAGAGGATAAATTGAGGAGGTTTCAGATCCACCAATAGAGGGATGAGATCCTCTAATGAAGGGATTAGGGTTCCTTGATCCAAGGGGATAAGTTCCATGATTGGAGGGATATAGCTCGAACTAGCACGACTGAAGAGGCTTTTAGTTGGAAGAATATGCGCCCAACTATGCTTCTAGAAGTTACTTTTCACTTTTACTTTCTTTTAAATGGGGTGCACAGGTTTTATCAGAAAACAAAGTGCATATGTCTGCAGGTAAGGTTAGGAATATCCGCGCATGTGTAGGAAGTGACCGTAAAAAGCGCATTGGTAATATTTAAGAGTATTTAAGAGATTTTTTCCAGTTCCCAAGACTTGGTTAAGTAATATAAGTGTTTTGAATTCTAAGGAAGCAGATGGTGATAGATCCATATTGACGGTAAAATTTCATGGTGAAAAAATGACATATAAGACATGCAGCGGGAGTATTGAGCAGATTTATCTCAAAACCAGGGAAGTAGTACTATTGGACAACAATAAAGCATGTTTTCAAGTATATGTGTGGCACTAGTGATTATGGTTTGTGATACCAAGGACGAACAAGATTGGGCAAAGTTTTGGACATATGTGGCTTTGTTGATGTAGACTAGGCTAGAGATATAGATCGTAGAAGATCTACAAGTGGGTATGTGTTTAACCTATTTAGAGGAGCATTCAGTTGGATGAGCAAGAAACAGTCCGTAGTGTCACCTTCAAATAAAAAGGCAGAATACATAACAACCACTCATGTGAGAAAGGTAGTAGCTTGGTTGCAAAGATTTTGTTCGAGTATGGGGTTGGTACAGTGAGATATAAGGATAGAATGTGACAGCCAAAGTGCAATTTTATTGGAAAATAACATTGCTTATCATTCGAAGACAAAGCACATTGATGTTTAGTATCACTTTGTGAGGAACATGGTTGAGGACAAAAAGGTGTTTCTGGCTTTGAAGAATGTTGCAAATGCATTGACGATATCTATGAGAACTGAGAAGTTTTACTAGTGTAGAGAAATAATGGGCGTTGCAGGGTTGGACCAATGACTAAGCTCTCATGCGACCCCTTGTGTGGAAAGAAAAAAAAAGTGGGAGAATGTTGGGTGGACCCAATAATAGTTGGGCAGACCCAAGGATTGGGGGCAGACCCAAATATGGTGGGTGGACCTACCCATGTTTTTTTGCATGGGTTTTGCACATGGTTTAGACCATGACAATTTTCTGATCATGGTATTTTGTAGATCTATTCAAGGAAACTACAATTATGTTCTAATCTAGGATTAGTGGATTTGGGTTTATGAATGCTTCAACATGCATATATATGTATTTTAACATTGAAAGGAATATAATCAAAAATCAATTTGGTTGTCCCGATTTTGGGATCCAGGGGAAAATCTTTGTGTATATATATATATATATATATTTTATGTTCTCGCCATTGTATATTTTTTCTATTTTAAGAATTAATTTGTAGGTAATTTTTGTACAGTTCCAAAACCTACAGTCCTAAGTCCAACACTCATGGTATTGTCGATCATCAACCGTGCATATACATATATAATAAAATCAATTTCCCTTCCTTTTCAGCTTGTGGGGACAGTCTCGTTTTAGTTGTTTTTCCCCACAAACCAACACCAAATGGGTATTTTTTCCTTCTTAGTTTCTTGGGGTATTTTTTTCCATTATCACTTCCCTTCTCTAAGGATTGAAAGTTTGGCATGTCAATTCCTGCAAGTGTTTCTGCAATTCTTGGTTCCAATTTGTCAGGTCTTGTTGTTGCATGTCAAGTTTATTTATCTCTGCCTTGTAGATCCTGAGCTCAGATCCAATTCCCTGGACTGAGCCTTCAAGTCTTCTATTCCTCCCATGGGTTACCAATCATACTCAACTATTATTTCATTAATGAAATCAAAATACATATACCAATGGCCATAATACCAAGTCAAGTCAAACACGTTTCCTCGTAGTTGTTCCCACATCCATAGGATTTTTAATTAACTATATATCACAAACCAAATTAACATATACATACATTTGCTCTCAATACATATACATTAGTCATATCTAACATCATGCAATTACAAAGGTTATAATTACATCTGTGATTCATACTAACAAAGTAGTTATAACCAACCTCTTTACTATGACAACCATTATATTTTTACATCGCCTATTAAAATGCTTTAGAAATATTTGGTACCCTTATTAAGGTTAACAATCATAACACCTGCAACTCCATCGAGTCAATTAGGACACTACATGTCACATTGGCATACATCATATTCTTAAATTTTTCACATTCATAAAGAGAATGCATCACAAGACCCGCACCTACTAACAAGCATTTGTTAGCTGCCTAAATTTCTATAATATTAATTTAGTCAAACAAGCCACGAGATTCCCCCATTCAATGCATGTACACACACATATACATAAAAAATATCCTTACAATCAGTAGAACAATGTGAAATACAAGAAACACGGGAATTTCCAAAATTCCCCATGTCATGTAATGATTCACATGCATACCTATTCCAAGTGTGTAAAAGGACAACACTTGTCAATAGTGCATGTACATATCAAATTTATTCACAACACCATGCAAACAGTTCTGCCATTGCCTAAAATTAATGCATGCAATGTTAAGTTTCACTAAATTCTATCATGTAGAAAGAATCCTTATGGTCCACATTCAATTTCGTAAGTAAGGTTATAATTAGTCATATTTATAATCAACTATAATACTTGGGAGTTATAATTTCACTCCACTCCAAGGTTTCAGGCATGAACCTCTTGCTTAATTGATTCTGTAATAGGACAATAGCCTTGATCCACGATGTTTTACAACAGAACTTTAGTCTCTCATTCCTTTCGCATTAGAGCTCATTAGGTCCAAGTGTTGTACTTGGGAGCTCTGAAACCACTTTATAACACATCCCCTTATCTAACCTAATATCCAGAGATGGTTACTATGTTAACCCAACTCTCAAAGTGCAGTTATGAGAATGCGGTATTTGGGGTCCGAAAACAAACGTTATGTCAATCTAAAGTCACCTCCTTTTACTATTTTAGGGATTTTTTTAATGTCACATAGGCACCACATGGGTGCCATGTCGCATGAAAAAGTGCCCTAAAATAGTAAAATGAGGTGACTTTAAATCGACATAATGTTTGTTTCCGAAGCTTGAATAGGATGAAGGAAGATGAAAATTTTATACCCCATTCTCATAACCGCACTTTAAAAGTCGAGTTAGCATAGTGACCATATTTGGTTATTAGGTTAGATAAGGGGGTGTGTTACACTCTTTTTCTAAGTCTACAAAGTATTTGAGATGAAATCCCATTGGGTCCTTTAGGATTACCAACAACCTACATTGCTAGTAGTTAATCCACATTCCATTTGAAAATGTTGAATATGGAAGAGAACTCTGCTAAGAATGCCCTCATACTAGCATCCCATTCTTCTCTTAAGTATTTAAGATCAAGATAAAAGTATTTCCTTTAAAAATTAAATAAAAATAATTAAAAATAAAATAATAAATAATTTTAGAAAATTAGATTAAAAAAAAACATTTCTAACCAACAATTATTTTATATATTAATGTAATCATAAATTTCCACAAAACATTTTAAAAAATTAAAACCTTAAGCCTTTCGCAATTAACTATAATAGCAAAAAAGTACATTTAAAAAAAAACAACAAAAAATTGTATCAAAAATAAATTTTAGAAAACAAAGAAAATTTAAAATACACCACTTTAACCTATTACACTATTATGAGGAGAGAATTTTTAAAATAATAAATTATAATATACTTTATAATATTAAATCAATATTTCATAAGTTATCAACCCTTTCTCAGGAGGCATGATTTATAGAATTTTTGGTTTTTATGCACATTATATTATTATCATATGCCTCCATTATATTTGTATTTTTTTGCAGTCGTCATCCCGCTGCCGCATGCCTGAGCCAATTCCCCAAGGATGAAAATTTTTGTCTGAGAATATACTATAACACTACCACAATTACCATGTCTGTATCGGTTGTGGCCTTGAAGCGAGCCTGCTTCTCTGACATACAACTCTGTTGGATTTTTGTGAGATTTTGAATTACAAAGATCTAGATTTGCAAAACAATGAACAAACTTGCAAGAGAACGAAAGAGTGAGAAATAATGGAGAAAAGAATGAAATTAATTCATCAATATTAGTTTTAGAATCAATATATAAAAGCAACTGATTTGATCTTAGCTGTACATACAATAACTATGGATAGTTAAAGCTAAATGAAGCTAAGTGTGCTTTATGTTCTGCTAATGTGCACATGCACCATATGGAAGCACTAGAGTTAACTAACTAAGCCAAGTGCACATCACATGTAATATCTAGGGTTGAAATAAAGTTAATTTAGGTGCATGTACACCAACACCCCCCCTTAAGCATAACTTAGGTGAGTGTGATGAAAAATGAATGAATCTCGACAACACGACCATTTTAGGTACCCATATACAATGCATGAAAAGGAGGAGAGAGGGAAAATCTAGTGGGAAGAAACCCCCCCTCTGCCACCCTCAAAATATAATGCAAAAGTAGAGAAAAGACAACTGCTAGGTAGTCATGTCCTTTACCCCAAGATGATCTCACAGGAATCAAAACTTATGCTGAGTGAAAGTCTTGGTGAAGATATCAGTATTCTGCTCAGAACTAGGACAATACTGAAGATCGATGATCCCATCATGAATGAGTTCTCTAATGAAGTCGTGTGGATATCGATGTGTTTGGTCGCTGCTGCTGCACTAGATCTCTGCAAAAATTTAGCGTACTTTGATTATCGCACCAGATGATAGTTGGACGATGCACACTAATCCCAAGCTCAGATAGGAAGTGTTGTAGCCAAATGGCCTGAATAGTGTCATTGAATGCTCCTCTATACTCGACCTCTGCTGATGATAAAGCAATGGAAGCCAGCTTCTTGCTTGAACAACAAATTGGGCTGGATCCCAAACTAAGTACATAATCGGAGGTGGACTTGCGATCAATGTTGTTGCCAACCCAATCTGAATCTGTAAACCCAATGAGTTTCAAAGAACAATTGGCTGCATAATGAATCCCATAGGTGATTTTCCCTAGACATATCAAAGGATGTGCTTTGCATCTTTTCAATGTAACTCATGTGGCTCTTGCATGTATCTGGAAACTGCTCCTACAACATATGAGAGATTAGGACGAGAGTGAGTGAGATAAAGAAGACTTCCCACAAGTTGACGATACAATGTGCAATCAACCAATGGTGTGTCTTTGCCATTCTCAAGCTTTATTCCTGATAAGAAAGGTGCGGTTGTTGGATTGTAGTCACTCATGTGAAATCGTGCCAAAATATCTCTAGCATACTTTGGTTGAGAAATGGTAATCCCTAAACCACTCTGATTGATCTCTAGTCCAAGGAATAAATTTAGCAAACCCATGTCTTTCATAGAAAACTGCTTATGCAACGCAGTTTTAATCTTAGTAATGATAGAAGCTGAACTACCTATTATCAAAAGATCATCTACGTAGAGTACTATGATAAAAAAGGAGTCAATTTTCTTCAAAAAATAAACATTGGAATCAGATTTGCAACGCACAAAATTTTGAGATTACAAATAAGAATCCATCTTTGCATACCATGCTCTAGGTGCCTGCTTGAGGCCATAGAGAGACTTCTTTAGTTTGCATACCAGAGATGAATTGTGCATGTATCCCTGTGGCTGCTCCATGTAGATTTACTCCTTGATATCATCGTGAAGAAAGGAATTCTTCACATCCATATGATGCACCTCCCATCCTCTTGCTGCTGCAATGGAGAGAGCTAGCCAAATGGAATCCAGTTTTGCCACTTGAACAAAAGTATCATCATAGTCAACACCATGTACCTGCTAAAAACCTTTTTCTACCAACCGTGCATTGTATCGACTAACTTGGCCATTTGCTGCTTTCTTGGTCTGGTAAACCCAATTGCACCTCACAAGTTTACAATTGGAAGGTAGCGGAACAAAATCCCAACTCTGTTTCTCAATGAGAGAGTTATATTCCTCATCCATTGCTGCCTCCCATTCAGGATGCCTAGTTGCTTCTGCATAAGTCTGTGGATCGGATGCATACATCATATAAGCATGCATGGGCATGCATGGCTCCATAGCTAAGAGTGCTTGCGGATCTTCCTCAAACTGAGGTATAGAGGCAAGATCATCAAGGATATCACTCATGCTACACCATTTTTGTGTTGAAGGTGGTCGAGAATCTTCCGAACTACATGCGGAAGTATGATCTCAATGTTCAACAACTGGTAGTCCGACAGGGGTCACAGGCAAAGGCTCATCTTCATCAGAATTCTAGTCTGAAGTTTCATCTGCATACTCATCAATGAGTGGTGATGGAAACTTGGTAACAAGTTCATTTTCTGGTGCATGAAAAATATCTTCGTCAAAATTTACACTCCGTTCAATAAAGAGCTCTTCAGTGCTGATATTAAGAAATCTATACCCTTTGACTTCATTAGAATATCCAACAAACATGCATGCTTTACTTTGAGGCTCCAAAGCCTTTCTCTTCTCTGTAGGAATGCAGGCCCATGCTCGAGATCCAAAAATGCGGAAATGACTGACTTCAGGTTGCATTCCAGTCCAAGCCTCAAAAGTTGTTTTTCCAGTAACATATTTATGAGGAGATCTGTTCTGGATGTATGAGGCACAATTGATAGCTTCAACCCACAATTTTGACGAAATGGATCTTGCATGAAACATGAAACTGGCCATCTCTTTCAAAGATCGATTCTTCCTTTCAACCACCCCATTTTGTTGTGGAGTGTAAGGAACTGTATGCCTGCTTCATTACAAAGATTCTTGATATCTTTGTTGACATATTTCGTCCCATTATCTGTGTAGAGTATCTTGATGCATTTTCCAGATTGATTTTCTGCATGCACTTTGAAAATCTTTAGATGTTGAAAAACTTCAGACTTGAGTTTCAAGAAGTAAACCCAAGTGAATCCTGTGTAATCATCTATAAATGAAAAAGATATCTTGCTTTGCTCATTGAAAGCACTGGAAATGGACCCATGAGATCACTGTGTACAAGTTCCAAAGGTGAAGAGGATCTCCATGCATGCCCCTTCTTGAACTTGTCTTGTGGATGCTTTCCAAGAGCACATCCATTGCAAACACCATTTGAAAATTAAATGGTTGGAAATCCTTTGACCATCCCTTGCTTGCTAAGCTATTGCATATATCTGAAATTCAAGTGCCCAAATATCTCGTGCCAAATCATCTCTTGTTGCATGCGTAAATAGCAAAATAGAATCTGATTGAGGAACAAAATCATAAAATGTATACAAATGAGATTTATCATTTACCTTGCTAGATGCAATATTAAAGTTGGTTTGCATGTCATAAATGCTCACGGAATCCGGGGTAAATTTCACTTTCCTTCCACTACCTGTGTGTGTCATCTGATACACTGAGAGAAGATTCACAGAAATCCTTGGAATATGCAAGACATTCTCAAAACTTCCATCTTCGAATTGCACTCTTCCTTGTCCAGTTGCTGCAACTGTAGACTTTTCCCCCATGAGAATAGGAGGTCCTGAGTATGCATGTAGAGAAGAAAAGGATTCCTTTGAAGAAGCCATATGATGTGAAGCCCCTGAATCAATGATCCATTCTTGCGGTGTAGAATGAAGAGCAATCAAAGCATGCCCATTACCTCTTGGTTCTGGTGCCTTTTCTCCAGAATTCTACTTGGCATTCTCAGGAATGTGGTCTCCAAGATTGTGTTGCTGGAGTATCCACACCATAAGATCTATAGTCTTCTTCATGTATGAAAATTCAGGGTAAAAACCACGGTGGCAATAATTGCACATTGATTTCCCTTTCGTTCCTTTCCTTTCCTTTGAGCCGGATGATCCATTAGGGGGTTTGGGATTTCCTCCATTTCTTGGATTAAGATCCTTCTTCCCTTTTCCTTTCTGATGGTCTTTGGAATTTGTCTTTCCTTTTGCATGCACAGTAAGTGCATGCGCTTTGTAATTTTTAAGTGTGCCTATTTTGATGAGCTTATCTTGCTCATGCATCAAAGACTAAATAAAAGAATCCAGTGAGGGCATCTTCCAAGCTGCACCGGTTGCAGATCTTACTGTGTGGAATGTAGAGACGAATAATGCATAGTCTGGACCAAGTTTATATAAAATGGAAATAATCGACTGACTTTCTTACTTGGATTTGTTGATCCCACATCCTTTCAGCTAAAGAAACAAGGCTTTATACCTTGTGAAGAAATCTTGAATGTTCTCAAAATTTCTTGGATCTAACGAGTTTAACTCATTTTCGAGAATGTGACCCTGCAGTTCATACTGTTTTCCAAACAATCCTTCCAAAGTTTTTCATACTTCATTTGGAGTTGAACATTATTCAACATGAAATAGCAGTTTTGGAGAGATAGATAAACATAGGATGCCGAAGGCCTCGTCCATGCGATTGAAATATTTTGTTTTCTCCACTGCCGATGTTGGTTCAACTTCTGTTTCCATGGTTACTCGAAATAAGCCTCTACTTCTGAGATGAAGTAGAAACTTTGGCTTCCTTTCGAAGTAATTATATGGAGTAAGAATTGCCAATTGTGGAAACTCCAATTTAGACTCCATTCTTTGTTGTTGCTTCAATCTTTTGAACCTGCAAATAAAAATTTCTTACGCACTAATTACAAATCCTTGTGCTCTGATACCATGTGAGATTTTGAGTTACAAAGACCTATATTTGCAAAACAATGAACAAACTTGCAAGATAATGAAAGGGTGAGCAAGAATGGAGAAAAGTACGAAATTAATTCATCAATATTAGTTTTAGAATCAATATATAAAAGCAACTGAGTTAATCTTAGTTGTACATGCATTAACTATGGATAGTTAAAGCCAACTGAAGCTAAATGTGATTTATGTTCTGCTAATGTGTGCATGCACCATATGCAAGCATTAGAGTTAACTAACTAAGCCAAGTGCACATCGCATGTAATATCTAGAGTTGAAATAAAGATAATTTAGGTGCATGTACACCAACACTTTTACTTCACAGGTTGAAAAATTGTACTACATGGTCGAAAACTGTAGTGTCAGATACAACTAAAGCGGTGAAACTAGTGGGGAATTTCTTGTAATATCAGAAGTAAATTTATGTTACCTTAATTAATCAAGATTCATTTCTTTTATGGAGCATTGTGAATTCAACTGATATCTTGTAAGTAAATAATGGATCAATAGGGTAACAAAAGGATGCTTACCTCGCTATTGAGATTTATACCTTTCCATGGGCACTAATTAATAGGATGAGGTATATTATAGACTATTCTCGATACTAGGTTTAAGATGATGAAATCTTAGAACCCATTCTTCCTATATTTGCTATTTTTTCTGGGTAGATTTTTATTTTTACCAAGCTCGAGTCTTACACATTCTCCAGTTTTAATATGCAAACACATTTCATTATAACCTGCCACATACAAATTTTTTATTTATAATCACTGTCTATCCATTTATAAGCCCTAATGACCCTAAGGAACTCTAAATATCATTCATCTTGAGTCACCCTCCTTAATATTTTCTCACATGTAGGAAGTAAAAACCCATTAGTTATTTTCCTGAAGAGAGAAGAGAGCATGGCCTCACTAGTCTACCCATTGCTTACCAGAGGTTTGCATGCTTAGATGCTTAGATGCTTAGTTCTGTTGATTACCAGAAGAATGACTGTAATTTTGTGTGAAAACAGGTTTGGTCATTAGTGAGAATATTTGATCAGCCTCAAAAGTATAAGCTCTTTGTTCATAGTTGCATAGTCCGTGGTGGAAATATTTAAGGGAGCATTCGGGAGGTGAACGTGAAATTATGCCTTCTAGAGACAACAAGTACCGAAAGACTAGAAATCATGTATGAAAAGGAGAACATTCTCAGTATTAGAATCCTTGGGGGGGACCATTGGTTGAAGGTAGGTGACTATGTCATTAATTACAGGTTTTTATACTACTATTTTATGGTTAACATCATTGCAACCAAAAAGGGTGATTTGAACAAACTAGTTTATCATACCTGAATCTACCTAAATGTCCTTAAGTCTTAAACTTGATAGCCTCTTTGCCTAGCTTGTATGTTACCTTTATGGAAAATTTCTAAGATTAATTTCTAGCTATGTTTTTTCATTTTTCAGTAACGAACTTGTACTCTGCCATATTTCATAACTCTTTTTTCTTTTTATGTGCAGAATTATTGGTTAATTATCACTATGCATAATGAGGTTACTAATGGAAGGCCTGGTACAATAGCCTTAGAATCATATTTGGTTGATGTTATTGAAGGTGTAGAAATTAGTATACAATAAGCATGCATACATCCAGATTCCCCTGATCTCACAATAATTAACTTCTTGCAAAATACAGAATCATTCCATTATTAATCTTTTGCGGAAAATTAATTGCACTTACATGTGAAGCATAAAACAATCGCACATAACACAGTTGTTTAACAGGAAAGACTGAAGCTGAAAACCCCAACTATCATATATTATGTATCATGGAGATCATGTAACAATCTCATACAAATAATAGTACATCAAGCTCTCAGTACAATCAATCGTCACATAATAACATAGAAGAAATCTGCAAATCCATGCACCAATATTTACCCTCCTGCTAGCCTGCCTCCACTGCGCAATCCAAGCTGATTACAAAAACCAATTTGATGCAATCCCACTATCCTTTATTGCGTGATTATCATCGTGTTGAAGCCCCGAAAATCGGGTCTACAACAAGGGGGATACCCACCTGGTCCGGACCTTGGTTAGCAGCTCCTTTTCCGTTTGGTGTAGTGGGTCCGACTGGGGATAATGGGACCAGTTTCCTAATATGTGTGTGTGTGTTGAGAATTGATATTTCCTTTTTTAAAAAGTTCCTAATTGAAATGCTTTTATTCTAATTCTAATCTAATAACATGCAAATTGTATTCTAATTAAACAGAAATATCTAGTTCTAAACTAACCTAGGATATAATATTTTCTTTATGCGATCTAAAATGATTTCAAATAGCAATTGGTAATAAAGATCATTCAACTGTTATAAGAAAATAATTCAATAAAGATAAACCACTTCGTATAAAAAGTTAGACGAAACGGTTGTGAAAAATATATCGCATAATAAGCTATTCATATATTAAGCATAAACAAGTAACTATCACTGTACAAAAGTGCCAAATAATAACTCAAACATTCAAGAGTTAATACATAAACAACTGAACATAAATATCACTTTAACACAGAGGCAGAAATAGTTAAGAGATAAAAGTACCATTTATAACTAGTTCTACTCATGAGCTTCAAGCAATAATGAGTTATCTCTTCTTAATCCAACATACACTAAGAGTACAGAAGTGCAACATCAGTAGTAGATATTAAACGCAGATATCAATAAATCATGTTCCATTCATTCATCAAAACCTCCTTAGAGGGTGCAAGAGTGCATGTTCTGAGGACAAGTTTTTGACAAATTTCAGGACCCTTCTCTAAATGCATGAGAAGGGTTTAAATACTACTAACTAAATCTAAAAATAATTAATTACAAAAATATAGGATACGGTTTAAATGACCGTCCTATTTTTAGGAAAAAATAAAGCAAAACTAATAATTAAATCTAAAATTAAAACTTAACAACTAACTACTTGTGAATCTGTTTTTTGGAATTGCAAGCGTTTAGCATTGATTTGAGAAGAATAGGCTGGTCGACTTCAGATTTCAACTGTCCCGTAAAAACAGAATTGGCAAGAGTTGGCGCTATCTTCTCGACAGAATTGATGATACACTCGAGAGTCATGCATTGGCTGTGTGGTTTTACCAGACATGCCCAGTAAGAATCCCAATTTAACTTTGTTAATCCTTTAATCAATTCTGCCTTTTCTTGGGCTTTCTGTTTCCAGTCTATCTGCAGTTGCTGTGCTTTTGGTAGGTATCCTGGAATAGTTTCAGAGATCAAATTTTCCTTGTGTAAATTTTCATTTATACAATCAATAATATTGTTGGCTGCTGTGGCTGCTTCTTCTGCCGCTTGCTCTGCCTTCCTGATATGTGCATCCCAATTATTAAAAAGTATTTCTTTGTGATTTTCATTGATTGTAGGTGCACCTGCTCTTTTCCCCTCCTCTGTATTTTGCCAAGCCAAATATTCATTAAATATTTTTTCAGTTAAATCATAATCATGTCGTAAATCTACGACATGATTAGTGATTTTATCACTTTCTTCACAATAAGAGTTCCATTCTGATATTCTTTGGCATAATATTTCTTGTTGTTGCAGTAGCTGGTCATTTAAGGAAATAGACTCTGTGATAAATTATGTGAGCTTGGGATCATCTTTGTGCATTTCTTGCATAATTTGTAGCTATTTCTCTTTTTTTGGCCAAACTATTCTGATATCCAATCTGCATTTGTTGAAAATCTTGTTGTAATTTTTCAAGTTGTTTCTGAGCTTCACTGTTAGCATTGGATTCTTGCAGCTGTTGTTGCAAGATCTGTACCTGATCTTCTTTCTCATTCAATAATTTCCGTACCTCAGATGCTTTTTCAATGGCTGCAGAGGCATAAGCTCCTGTGATCTGAGATAATTTAGTGAGATTTTCAGTTGGATCAGTAGTAGGATCTTTCCATAGAACATCTAGGTGTTCTGCATCATGAGAAGGCACATTTTCTAATTTCCTTTTCTTCCTTTGTCTTCTTACCACTGCCTTGTGTTGTGGACTGTAGAATACATCAAGAGGAGGAATTTCCTCTATCTTGAGCATGAGTTCAGAAGATGGGATTATGGGAATATGTTCTTTTTCTGAGACATTCGTAGTTACTCCTGTGACTATATTTATTGCTGTCTGTACATTTCTCACAGGTGTCTGTGTATTTTGTGCTTCAATATTAATCAAATCATTGAATGTTTCCCATTCCTTATCAAATTCAGTTCTGACTGATGATTGCTGTACAATGAGAGGGGGAATATTTGACTGTGGAGAGGTTGAAATCTGTTGCTGTAAGAGATCTTTAGACTGGGCAATATCTTTTACCGACCCTTCACTCTTAGAATTTTCAGAGGTTTCTCTTCCGGACTTTGACTTAGACCTGTTTGTACCTGAACTTCTACTGAGACTGACACTAGGAGTTGGTCCCCTTACGGGTTCCAAGCACAATTTATCCAGAGGGATAGTAGTTAACCTTCTTTCTCTGTATATTTTGAATTCTTGAAACTCTGCTGGAGGAAACCGTATTTTTCCGAATGTAAAATCTCTTTAAGTGTGCCTTTTTCTTGGAACATGTCATCAAACAAATCTTCTTCTTTAGAAAACACTCTTATCTTGACTGCAGTAGTGAAATTTTTAACAACATCATATGGGTCGAATGGTCTTCTTGGAAACTTGAACAAATGTAAACATGTAATATTGTTTACTTCTTTAAATGCATGACCAACATCAAATAATGAAAAGGCCCCACAGGCCACAGGAAATTGAGGCCAGATAGCCTTCTTCTTGTCTTTCAACTCTTTAGTCAAACCTCCTTCTTTGCAGGTTTGATAAGCAATTTCTTGGGTGATGAGTTTATCAGGGAAATACAAAGGTAAAACATGAGGAGAAGCAAAAATTCCAAAAACCCTAACATATGTAAATAATTCTTCTCCAAACCATCTCGCAACAGGTATAATGTCCACCTCTGCTTCAGGAGAAAACCTTGGAGCATCTTTATCATACAATATTCTATACAGGGGTAACATAATGCCATGACAAATCTTGTAAAAACAGGGAATGAACTCTGAATCCCACAACTCTTTGTGATAAACATGAATGGGTAGGGGATCTTGAGTTGTCCATTTCCAACCCATTAATGGAAACTTATAAACATAACAAATTGAATCCATCACATAAGTAGATAAATAAAAAGGAGGATAAATCCTCTGAGAGACAGTCCGTTTAGACCGGTAGTTAAAAATAGCCATGGCTAAGTTATCAGATAATATCTTAGCCCAATCCACAATAGTAGCATTAACATCAGCACTCAATAACGGAAGCCATTCAGGCGAAAACTTATTAATGTCAGGCTTTCCAAAAAGCCGGCAGAGCATAGCAACAGCAAAGCAATACGGAGAAGTGAGAGAACCAGTACTATACATACCGTGTTTATATTTATTCAATGGTTCATCTCTCCTGGACCAGTCCTTGGTGCATTCTGCTAGGTTTTCATTCTCTTTGGAAAAATTTTCCATGAACTGTTTGTTATAAGTTGCCTATGGCTCCGAAAAATGATACATAAGCTTCAAATCTTGTGGAGTGAATGAGCCAATGAGCCCTTGACCCTGAGTCTTAAACTGTATGTCTGTAATATCAGTACTATCAAGTACCCATTTAATCATGTCCGTGTATGGAAGAATTCTCGGTCTCGCTGCTACTCGGTGCAAGAATGAACAAGCTAACTCTGTAAGAGATGCTTCAGAAGACCCATGTGAGCCTGCGGTAGCCGTAACCTCCATTACTCTAGGGTTCTCTTCTTCAAATAGATTATACATGCCCTTCCAAGTAGTGATACCAACGTCTTTGTTATAGGCGGTGTCTGTGTATAAGGGCGTCATCTCTTTATCTTCCAAACTTGGAGCCTTGTCTTTCTTTCCCATTTTATTCTGAATACTGCTTTGTATAGTTCTCAGCGCTTCGCTCCTACAGTTTACGAATTAAGCGAGAATAATGATAGAAAAAGGTGACGAGAAAGTTTTAAATGCTGAAGACGTATGAAATATACTTCCTTACATGAAATAACTCTTCAATCAGAACGAGACCATTTTTCATTAATGAATGAAAATAAATTCATTAATTTAACATTAAAGCGTATAACAGGGTCTTGATTTATGGAAATATTTTCTTCGTTTAATGAGCCTTTAAATATCTGCGATGAGGCGATCTGCGATTTGCTTCCCAATATCGAAAAATCGCAATATCGCAGATCGCAATCTCGTGGAATCAAATAGCGCAATATTGTAACATCGCGAAATTTCTATATCGTAATATCGTAAGATCGCAAGACATAACATATGACAAACATCCGTTAACATATTTTCTGTGACATGCAATTTGCGATATATGTTATCGCTCATCGGTGATTTGAAGTTTTCATCGTAAGATATAACATTCTAAGCATGCGATGCGATGAATGTAGTTTCGCATCGCGATCTCGCTATTTTTGTGTTCCGCTTATAAAGAGACCTTCATTACCTTTTTGCGACGCGATAATCCTCAAAGAATGATTTTATTCTAAGCTATCATAAAACTTAAGTTTTTTAGATTTTCCAAGGAATTTTCTCCTAAGTTTGTGATAGTAAGTTTTATTAAAAAAAAGGAAAACAAGCACTAATTGATTTTTTGGATTTTTTCTGACTAAGGGCCCCCACTTATTTAGTATTACCACTAATACTAAATAAGAAGGGGGGTTGTTTCTGGCCACAACAATTGGCGATTCACTCGGAAGAACCAGTTATCTCTGCCTTTTCTTTTGAATTTTCTATACTTTCAAAATAGAAAATTTTCCAGAAAATCAAACTTTATTATAGAAAGACAAAGTATATTATGCTTCTATCTATCAATGATATTTTTTTTCTTCTATATTCAACTTTGATTATTTACTTCCTCAAGCTAGTCCTTGTATCTACATCAGTCATTACTTGGTTTATAAAGATAAAAACAAAAGGCTTCTCTGTAAATCAGTTTTTAAATATACTCATTTTTCGTAGGTAGAGCCACTGTTGCCAGCAAGCGTTTATAGCCTCGACAGGGTTACCTGTTTACCCAGCAATGATCCTGTGTCCTACTTAGGAAAATATACAATTTTCAAAGAGAAATCCATATCCACACTTATTGCTTTCATTTTTCTTTTTTATCCTTAAAGAACAATGTCTTGGTTTGGTAGCCAATTTATGACAGTGCCATTCACTTTATTTATAACTTTGTTGAACAAGATGGCTCGTGATGAGACCCCTTGCCTTTCGATTGCAACAATATTGAGTCATTGCCCTGTTGTGGTATGCAGTATTGGCAAAGTCAGCAAGCTATAATATCTATGATCATGATAAGTCGGCTCGTGATGAGACCTCTTATTCTTTAAGTTAAAAGTGTATTATTGGATTATTCCCTGAACATTGTAATTTTCTAGGTGGGGAGGAAGTCATTATTTTCTTAAGATAGCTCTGGACGACAATGGTAGAGTTTTTTTTTTTGAAAGAACTTTTCCACAGAGAATCTTTGTTTTGTTATTGATACCTTTCATTAGACTGACATAAAACAATTTCCCACTAAAAGTTGCTTTTTATCAAAATTTTCAAAGTTGAAACTAGTATCATTTCTAGGCCTAAAGCTTTTAACTGTATCTTTGAATAATAATGATCAATTTTCTAGAAGAATTATATTTATACAAGTGAAAAACAAAAACCAAAAAGAGAATTTGTGTCTTTTTCGTGAATTTCCAAATGTAACCATTTACAACCGGTTTTATTATGACAATAAAGAAAACTAATATACAAAATATAAGAGTGATCTTATATGGAAAATATTTTTTGAGGATCTGTCCATTAACAGGTGAAGACTCTCCTTTTCCTGTTAAATCCTGTAACATAAAAGTATATGGACCTATAATCTCTGTGATTTGGAAAGGACCAAGCCACATTCGTTGAAATTTCGTATGTTTCCTTTTTTCGTCATGAGCTTGTCCCATTTTAAAACTAGATCTCCGACCTGAAAGTGCTTTCTAGATGTCATGTTTGAATCAAAAGAAGCTTTAACTAACGCTTGGTGATGAGCATGAGTTATTTTGGCCTTTTCTCATTGTTCTTCTAGCTTAATTATTTCCATTTGCCTTAGTTGTAAGGAAGAAGTTGGTGCTTCATCAATATATTGAACTAAGGCCAAAGAAGGAATTGCTAGATGAGTTGGAAGAACCACTTCTTTCCCATAAACTAAATTAAAGGGAGAAGTGCCAATGGAGGCCTTCTGCATTATTCGATCTGCCCATAAAGCATATATTAAAGACTTATGCCAATTTTTATGATTTGATCAATGGTTCGCTTAATGATTCGGATTAGGTTTTTATTTGTAGATTCAGCTAACCCATTTCCCTGTGGATAATAATTGGCAGAGTATTTAAGTTTGAAAACTCTTTTAAGTGCAAATTCAGTCATAGCATTACCAGAAAAATATGATGCATTATCAAACATTAAAGTATAAGGTAAACCAAACCTGGTGATTATGAACTGATCTATGAACTCGATGATATGCTCGACATTAGCAGTCTTGAGAGGAATTGCTTCTACCCATTTAGTAAAATAATCAGTTGTTGTAATGATATACCTATGTTGCTTAGAAGAGTGAGGAACGATCTCACCTATTATATCCAATCCCCATTGATCAAAAGGCTTCTCAATGTTGACTGGTTGTAACGCTAATGATGGTTTCTTTTGTCTTCCAGCAGCAGTTTGACAAACTTGACATTTCCTTACGTAGCTATGTGAATATTTGAATAGTGTGGGCCAGTAATAGCCTGCGCGAAGGATTTTATGTGCAGTAGCGTTTCCAGCATAATGTCTACCTGCTGGCCCATCGTGAAGTTCCTGCAAGACTTTTTCAGCTTTAGATTTCTCAAGACATCTAAGGAGAACATAATCATAATTCATTCTAAAAAGAACATCATTTACAAGCTGATATTGTTTTGCCTTCAATCTTAGAGCTCTTTTCTTAGTGTAATCGAGATTTGGAGGAGCATATCCATTCTTTAGATAAAAAATGATATCAGCATATAATGATTCAACATCGTTTAGGCTTACCTCATATGTTTGTATCTCTGCAGATGGTTTCTCGGAAATAAGTGATGCCTCAGCTAGTTTTTTACAAAAGCCTTGTCCTCTTACAATACTTGCTGGTTTGATTTCTACATCATATTCTTGTAAGGCAGTAATCCAATTGGCTCTTTTCTCACCCACATCTTTCTGAACTAAAATATTTCTTACCGCTGGAAACGACACTATGATTTTTGTATGGGTTTTAAGTAGAAAGGGTCTGAAATATTTAATTGCTTTGAAAACAGCATAAGCTTGTTTCTCTACATCTGAATAATTCAATTCATCCCCCTGTAAATTTGAAATGAAGAAAGCAATTGGAGCTTCTACCTTGTCTTGATTTGCTTGAGTGAGTATCGCAGCATATGATTTATCAGAGGCAAATGTATACAAAATAAAAGGATCGGAAAAATTTGGAGTTGCTAAAGATGGAGCATTAACAATTGCTTGTTTGATCAGATTGAATGCCTCATATTCGTTTTGGCCCCATTTGAAGTTTGAATTATTTTTAATCATTGCTTGTAAAGGAGATACAATTCTTGAAAAATCTGGCACGAATCTCTTTACAAAAATAATTTGGCCAAGGAAATATTGCATAGCTTTCTTATTGTGAGGTAATGGTATTTCATAAATCTCTTGATTCTATCAGGATCAATATGAATTCCAAATTCTGATACTATGAATCCAAGAAGTTTTCCTTCACTTAATGCAAAAAAGGATTTTTTGGGATTAAGTGAAATTCCATACCTTTGACAACGTTGAAAGATCTGTTTTAAGTCTTTAAGATGATTGCTTCGTTTCTTGGAATATACAGTTATATCATCCAAGTAAATTACCATTGATTTGTTAACTAATCCCTTGAAAGCGATGTCCATTGCTCTCTGAAATGTGGCACTAGCGTTGATCAGACCAAAAGGCATCTTTTGATATGCATAAGTGCCCCATTTAGTTCTAAATGTGGTTTTCAATTGGTCATCAGGATGGACCAACACTTGGTTGTAACCAGAGCAACCATCTAAGAAAGACATTAATTCTGATCCTGCAACTGCCTGTAATATTTGCTCCATAGTAGGCAAAGGAAAATTATCTTTTTGGCAAGCTTTGTTAAGGTTTCGAAAGTCAATGCAAATTCTAATGTCTTCGTTCTTCTTTCTAACATGGACCATATTGGAAACCCATTTAGAATGTCGAATGGGAAAAATAATCTTGGCTTTCAATAACTTATTGAGTTCAGATTTGATCTGATTTTCTAGATTGGGATGGATCTTTCTCAGCTTTTGTTGGACAGGTTTTTCGTCATTTATCATTGGGATAGTATGTTGGATGATAGAAGTGTCATAAGTTTTGAGTTCATCGTAGTTCTAAGCAAAGACACTTTTGTATTATTTCAAAAGACGAACATACGCTAATTTTTCTTCAGGAGCTAGACCGAGCCCTAGGTTGATATTCTGTGGTTTGGTATCATTTCCTAGATTTACTAATTCATAATTCAAAGTTGAACTTTGTAGTTTTGAATTGGTAGATCTTTTGAATCAATCTTTCAAATCATAAAGTTCTTCTAACTTGACTACTGAATTTGGCATAGCATTATTAGTGCTATCTTGTTGCAATTGTCTGTCATGTTGGTCTTCATCAATTATCTGATTAGTGTAAGATCCTTCAGATGTGAGGAAATTTACAATATCAGGATCATCATTGAAAATCCTCTAATTGGTAATGTTATCAGGAATAGAAGGTCTAAAGATTAATTTGATTGAAAATCGATCAGGGCTATAGTCTTCTGCAGGAATGAGCTTGGAGGCCACGTTAGCTAGGAGGTCTGCACTAGCATTCTGGATTCTGGGAATTGATGAAATATTAAATTCTATAAAGTGTTCAGTCAGATCTTGAACTAAAGATTGATAATGCTTCAAATGACCTGATAAACAATGTATAGTATTACATACCTGTTTGATTACAATTTCAGAATCTCCGAAAACTTGTAGATATTTGATGTCTAATCCGATTGCTTTGTATAATCCTTGGACTAAAGCTTCGTATTCTGCGGTATTATTGGTGCAATCGAACTCGAGTCTGCAAGTTAGGATAATTTTGTCTCCCTCTGGACTAACCAACATGCATCCTGCTCCTGCTCCTTCATTAGACTTAGAACCATAAAAAAATAACTTCCAAAATAAAGATTTATTTACAGGAGTATCTACAAAATTAATGCATTTAGAACTATCTGTTTGAGAAAAAATTTGTACTTGAGATAAAACAGAATGTTCTAAATAAGGTGAAGTATGACCATTGAAATTTCCTAAGAAAGAATCAACTGAATAGTTGCCAATGATATTATTGCTGTATGCAATCGGTTCATTTTCTCCCTCCAGTTCTGTTACTATGTAGTTCTGATGGTTTTCTCACTCAAACTTTATCTGATTTGGTTTACCATTGTAAGGAAGTCACATATGCGACCAATCAGTTGCGAAGTATCCATGAAGTTTTTCTGACCAATCTCTGCTAAGAATTAAGCCATAAAATTCTGGAATATCTGCAACTAAAATGTCAATAACTTGACATACCTTTGGATTAGATGACAGTCTTATGGTAACTTGATTTAATTCGTCGATCACTTCAACTTGCGATCGATCTAGCTGGACTATGCGCACAACAGATTTTTGTGGTTGAATGTTCAACTTTGCACATATTGATTTTGGTAGAATATTAGATGAAGCTCCAGAGTCCACTAAACAATTATGAAATTTTTTATTGAAAACTTCATAAGTAAGAATAAATGTAGGAGTATGAGATCTCGACCTTCCTCCAATTAAAGCGATATTTTCTAGATCAACTTTACTAATCACATTAGTTGGAGGTCTTCCCATCTCATTGGAAGCTTGAGAAATTATAGGATCGGGCAAAGGTTTTTCTGGTACAGCATGTAATTCTTTCAAAAGTACCTTTTGCTGGTGTTTTAATTTGCTCAATTCATAAAAAGTGATGTTAGCCCTAGTCTTCTTCTTCTTCTATGATATTATAGTCCATTTCATCCGAAACGATCAATGTTTTTTATGGATTTGATGAATCTGTCTGGACTGGGCTAGTTTGAGTTGTTTTTTATGTTGTTTTCTTGGGTATAACTTTATCCTTAGTCATTGAGCTTGCGCTCTTTGGCTTAGGAGTAGGTTGAGGAGGATCAAGTTGATTTCTACTTCGAGTGCTAACCGTGGATGCTTCTTGATCTTCCTCATCTAGGAGGATGAAATCCCACATACCTTGTACTTCTACAACTTCTTCTTCATCGGTAGTTTCTTCAGTAGCAGTTTCCTCTTCTTCTTCTTCTGATTCAACATTAGTAATGGCATTTGGTGGCTTTGGATCAGTTGAAGGGTTTCTTCTAAAAGGCTTGAAAGAATTTTTAGAAGATGTTTCTGCCACTTGTTTCTTAATGTCAACCATTTCGTTAGACATGGTTTTCAAAACTTTCTACAATCCTTTTAAATCAAATGGATCTTTCGATTGTTTTTTCTTGAGGTATTCCTCTTCTTCTTCTTCTGATTCAACATTAGTAATAGCATTTGGTGGCTTTGGATTAGTTGAAGGGTTTCTTCTAAAAGGCTTGAAAGACTTTTTAGAAGATGTTTCTGCCACTTGTTTCTTAATGTCAACCATTTCGTTAGACATGGTTTTCAAAACTTTCTGCAATCCTTCTAAATCAAATGGATCTTTCGATTGTTTTTTCTTGGGGTCTTCCTTAAAAGTAACCTTCTTGGATTTTCGTTCTTCTATCGCATTTTTCTTTTCTAAAGCAATGATACGTTTCTCTACTGCTATTGCTTCCTTCATATTGTCTGCTAAAGTTGTTTTGTTAGCCCTATCAACGAAGATTTCTATGTTTGATGGTAAAGCAGATATGTACCATTCACTTCGCACTTCTTCGCTAGGTTTGGAAGCAGTAGGAATTTTATTTAACAATTTATTGAAACGTGAATTAAAATCCTTGATAGGCTCTTTTGACTCAGCTCTAAGATTAGACAAGTCATTGATCAGTGTCGCTATAGACCTGTCATCACCAAAATTTGTCAAAAATTGATCTTGAAAGATATCCCAACTAGTAATAGATCCAAACGGTAATGAAAAATACCATGATCCGGCTACTCCTTGTAAAGTATAGGGAAAAATTCGGACGACAACATCTTCATTAGTAAATCCATTGAGATTTATGGACAGCATAAAGTTGTTTATATGTTCTTCTGCTAGCATGACTGCTTCAGGGTTAAACTTAGGTAGCCATTTTTCAGGATGGGCCGATATTTGACTCAAGGGTGTAGGCATTAAGACTGCCCCTGGATTATTCCATGGAGAGGCCATCGCTGAACTAATAACAGAGGAAAGTGCAGAAGATGATCCTTGTGATTGGGAAGATGAGGATATTATGATTCCAGATGTTTGAGAAGGAGATGTGGAAGTTCTAGTAGACTGATGGACAATAGTCTGAAGTGGAGGGGTGGATGGTTGACTTCGCGGTGAAGAGGTTGAGATGGATGATGATGATGAAAGAGTCTCAATATCAGACCCTTTAGGTGATTTCCTTGCTCTCTTCCTTGTAGGTAGAGGTAACTCAGTTGGTTGAATGCCAAGCTTCTCGCTCTGTAATCTGCTAAGAGGATGAGCATGATTATATTGTGAAGTCACACTGCCTTGAGATTTATTAGATCGTTGAGGTGATATTGAAAATCGCTGAAGTTTATGAATCAAAGATTCAACTTCAGGAGGTTCAATAGCAGATTCTTCTGAAAAGTCAGGGTTTGTGGCAGTGGCTATTTTTCTTTCAACTTCTGGCTCTAGATTTAAAAATTCTATGTGCCATGGAGAAGTCGGGGGAGATGGTGAGGGCGATTTACTCTCAGAATGGTATTTAGATTTTGACTTACTTGCCATTCATAGTTCGGTGCTCTCTGGAGTGTAAAAACTCTGGTAAACTTTATAAGTATATATTATTATTGATAAAAGATGAGAGATGATTACAATGGGGAATCACCGAAGCTTTAAATATAGCCTCATGGTGTCCCTTGGTGAAGAGGCATGATCTTTGATCATGCCCCTTCACTTAATAAAACCTAAGATAACTATATCTAACTAATAATTATAAAAATATACATAACATTGCCCCTCTCTTAAGATTATTTGTCCTCAAAGCATACGTAATGAAGGACATCGTTGACGAATGTTTAGTTTTCTCGAGCGACGGGCTCTTGCTTCCCACATTTTAAAAAAATCGTGGAGCATCTTATCGAGCTAAATCTGTTGGTGATGTGGATAGCTACAAGATTGGATATTGACAGGGTTGGCTCCTTCCTTGACTTCTATTGGATGTTTGATTTTCCTATCGGGAGGCAATTTTATGGGTAGATCCTGGAATACTTTTTCGTGTGTCCGAACTAATCCTTGTTCTTCTGGTGACTTTTCGTGGCTCCCTTTTGAAGATAACATTTCTACCTTATGACATTTTACTGTAGATGTTGGCGCTCCTGTTTGAATCATCTTCGTCATCAGAGAGGACGATACGACTTGATCTTCTGGGGCTTGGAATCCATACAACCTGTGTTTTTGCCCTTTCCACTTAAAACTTATAAACTGCTTCTGATGGTTGGCAGAATAAGTACCTAAAGTTTGTAGCCATTGAATTCCTAATACCACATCCACTCCTTGTAATGGAACCATGTAGAATGGAGATTCTAAATGAAATTTTTTTATCTGTAGTTTGACTTTATGGCATTTCCCTACCTGCTCAATCTTCTTACCATCGGCCACCATTACCTTCATATTAGGCATGGGGAAGGTAAAGATGTTAAGTCTTTTTGCCATGGTTGAATCTAGAAAATTGTGGGTACTGCCAGTGCCGACGAGAACCATTACGTTGTTGTTCTTGATATGTCCTCTTAACCTTAGGGTTTGAGGTTGTGATATGCCTGTCATAGCTGATAATGACACTTGCGGAATAGTTTCGCCATCCACTTCTGGAGAGAACTCTAAGTTGTTTTCTAATCCTTCTATATATGAATCATGATTGTTAGCGTCATTAGTTGCTTCACAACTGTATAGATTTTTCGCTTTTCCATTAGCACATCTGTGCTTAGGGTCCCAGTTTTCACCGCAACACTTGCACTTGCCCTCTCTCATTCTTTGTTTTCCACATTAGATTTTTCTTCTTCACGAACATGGGGTGGGACATATTTTGTGTCATCTATATATTCAGTTGGAGGAAATCTTTGTCTCGAATATACTTTTTCTGTTTTTGATAACCTCTCAAATTTCTTTTCGGCAGCTTTTGCTTTTTGCCTTGCTACTTGTACTGATGTAATTTCATGAAGTTCGAGCTCTTCTTGTATATGGATTTTAAGTCCTGAGATGAAAGAATGGATTAGACGAGATTATAACAATCCCGGTACTCGCATTGCCAAGGTCTCCCATTCTCGAGTGTACTCATCCACATCTCCTTTTTGGCGTAATTTGATAAACGTTGAAAAAAACTTTTCTTCTTTTATGCCTTGAAACCTTTTGAAGAATGCATCCTTAAATTTCCTCCAACTGATAGCAAGCGTCGTCTTTTTCCACCACATATACCAATTATATGCTTCTCCTTCCATTTTCATGGAAGCATGCTTAATTTTTTTGTCATCACTAGTAATGTCATAAATCTCAAAATATTCTTCGGCTTTATTAAGCCATGCAACACTATTTTTTTCATTACCATCAAACTTGGGTAGCTCGATTTTGGCTTTTCGCTGATATGCTAATGGTGGAACAAGAAGGGGATATTGATTAGCAAATGCATTCCAAAGCTGCTTATTTTGAAAATCTGCATTACTATCTTCTTGATGATGTGGGGAATCGGTCTTTTCCTGATGCTCTTCTGAGTTCCCTGAATCTGTGGAATTGTTTTGTTGATTTTGTTCCATATTAGGAAATATTGGGGATTGTATCTGACTTAACTTATCTATCTTATCATTTAGCTTATTGAAGAGTTCTGTCATCTTGTTCATTGCTTCGTTATGCTTTTCTGTGGCCTCGTGATGATTTAGCCACATTTGTCTTTCTATTCGATTTGTCGTATCATGAACCTTTTTGATGTCCTTGGAGTGTCCTGCAACTGTACCTTCAAGATCGATTAATCTTTTTCCGAATTCTTCAGAATTATTATTGATTTGTTTCTCGAGATCCACCAATTTCTTCTGGAATTCGGCCATCGACATTGATGAAGACATTGAACGTGTATGAGGTGGGGAATATTTTTCTGCCAGTTTTTCCCTCTTTTTAAAAAAAAAATTAATTAATTAATTAAATTAATTTTTTTTCGAAATAATAATAATAATTTCTATTATATATATATATATATATTTTAAATAATAATAATAATAATAATTATTATTATTTTATTATTTGAATTATATATATATATATATATAATTATGGGGAAAAAGATTGTTAACCTTGAAAAGTCACGTTGTTTTTAAAAGTCACTTTGTTTTGAAAAGGCACGTTGTTTTGAAAAGGGAAAATGGGTTTTAATACCATGGGCAATTACCATGGGCCCAAAAACCACGAGCAATTACTCTTCCTTTTTAATTTTACTTTGTCTTCACATGTACGTATTTCTTTATATATATATATATATATATCTCTTTGTACTTTTTCTTTTTCTTTTGGAACTATTTTCTTTTATATATATATATATATATATATATTTTTTTTTTTTTTCTTTTAATTTATTTCCCCCTTTGTGTTAACTTTCCTTCTCTCTTTATTTTATTAATATATATATATTATATATATATTTCTTCCTCCTCCTTTTTTAAAAACAAATGTTGTTGCCCACAAGCACTTGGTTTTTAAAAAAATCTGCAATTCTGGAATTTTCTTGTAATTCCTTAATTCTGGGTGATCACACAGATCCCGAAGAGCGATGGCTCTGATACCAATGGAGTGTAAAAACTCTGGTAAAATTTATAAGTATATATTATTATTGATAAAATATGAGAGATGATTACAATGGGGAATCACCAAGGCTTTAAATATAGCCTTATGGTGTCCCTTGGTGAAGAGGCATGATCTTTGATCATGCCCTTTCACTTAATAAAACCTAAGATAACTATATCTAACTAATAATTAATAAAATATACATAACACTCTCCTTCTAGCGCCAAATATGTTGAAGCCCCGAAAATTAGGTCTACAACAAGGGGGATACCCACCCGGTCCGAACCTTGGTTAACAGCTCCTTTTCCGTTTGGTGTAGTGGGTCCGACTGGGGATAATGGGACCAGTTTCCCAATATGTGTGTGTGTGTTGAGAATTGATATTTCCTTTCTAAAAAATTTCGTAAGTGAAATGCTTTTATTCTAATTCTAATCTAATAACATGCAAATTGTATTCTAATTAAACAGAAATATCTAGTTCTAAACTAACCCGGGATATAATCTTTTCTTTATGCGATCTAAAATGATTTCAAATAGCAATTGGTAATAAAGATCATTCAACTATTATAAGAAAAGAATTCAATAAAGATAAACCACTTCGTATAAAAAGTTAGACGAAACAGTTGTGAAAAATATATCGCATAATAAGCTATTCATATATTAAGCATAAACAAGTGACTATCACTGTACAAAAGTGCCAAATCATAACTCAAACATTCAAGCGTTAATACATAAACAACTGAACATAAATATCACTTTAACACAGAGGCAGGAATAGTTAAGAGATAAAAGTACCATTTATAACTAGTTCTACTTATGAGCTTCAAGCAATAATGAGTTATCTCTTCTTAATCCAACATCCACTAAGAGTACAGAAGTGAAACATCAGTAGTAGATATTAAACGCAGATATCAATAAATCCCGTTCCATTCATGCATCAAAACCTCCTCGGAGGGTGTAAGAGTGAATGTTATGAGGACAAGTTTTTAACAAATTTCAGGACCCTTCTCTAAATGCATGAGAAGGGTTTAAATACTACTAACTAAATCTAAAAATAATTTATTACAAAAATATAGGATACGGTTTAAATGACCGTCCTATTTTTAGGAAAAAAAAAAGCAAAACTAATACTTAAATCTAAAAATTAAAACTTAACAACTAACTACTTGTGAATCTGTTTTTTGGAATTGCAAGCGTTCAACATTGATTTGAGAAGAATAGGCTGGCCGACTTTAGATTTCAACTATCCCGTAAAAACGGAATTGGCAAGAGCTGGCGCTATCTTCTCGACATAATTGATGATACACTCGAGAGTCATGCATTGGCTGTGTGGTTTTATCAGACATGCCCAGTAAGAATCCCAATTTAACTTTGTTAATCCTTTAATTAACTCTGCATTTTCTTGGGC
This sequence comes from Pinus albicaulis, assembly GCA_034641835.2. NCBI lineage: Eukaryota > Viridiplantae > Streptophyta > Pinopsida > Pinales > Pinaceae > Pinus > Pinus albicaulis. The sequence continues at coordinate 1,373,248,440 of CM076579.1, forward strand.
TTTCTGTTTCCAGTCTGTCTGCAGTTACTGTGCTTTTAGTAGGTATCCTAGAATAATTTCAGAGATCAGATTTTCCTTGTGTAAATTTTCATTTATATAATCAATAATATTGTTGGCTGTTGTGGCTGCTTCTTCTGCCGCTTGCTCTGCCTTCCTGATTTGTGCATCCCAATTATTAAAAATTATTTATTTGTGATTTTCATTGATTGTAGGTGCACCTGCTCTTTTCCCTTCCTCTGTATTTTTCCAAGCCAAATAGTCATTAACTCTTTTTTCAGTTAAATCATAATCATGTCGTAAATCTACGACATGATTAGTGATTTTATCACTTTCTTCACAATAAGACTTCCATTCTGATATTCTTTGGCATAATATTTCTTGTTGTTGCAGTAGCTGGTCATTTAAGGAAATAGACTCTATGATAAATTCTGTGAGCTTGGGATCATATTTGTGCATTTCTTGCATAATTTGTATCTCTTTCTCTTTTTTCGGCCAAACTGTTCTGATATCCAATCTGCATTTGTTGAAAATCTTGTTGTAATTTTTCAAGTTGTTTCTGAGCTTCACTGTTAGCATTGGCTTCTTGCAGCTGTTGTTGCAAGATCTGTACCTGATCTTCTTTCTCATTCAATAATTTCCATACCTCAGATGCTTTTTCAATGGCTGCAGAGGCATAAGCTCCTGTGATCTAAGATAATTTAGTGAGATTTTCAATTGGATCAGTAGTAGGATCTTTCCATGGAACATCTAGGTGTTCTGCATCATGAGAAGGCACATTTTCTAATTTCCTTTTCTTCCTTTGTCTTCTTACTACTACCTTGTGTTGTGGACTGTATAATACATCAAGAGGAGGAATTTCCTCTATCTTGAGCATGAGTTCAGAAGATGGGGTTATGGGAATATGTTCTTTTTCTGAGACATTCGTAGTTACTCCTGTGACTATATTTATTGCTATCTGTACATTGCTCACAGGTGTCTGTGTATTTTGTGCTTCAATATTAATCAAATCATTGAATGTTTCCCATTCCTTATCCAATTCAGTTCTGACTGATGATTGCTGTACAATGAGAGGGGGAATATTTAACTGTGGAGAGGTTGAAATATGTTGCTGTGAGAGTTCTTTAGACTGGGCAATATCTTTTACTGACCCTTCACTCTTAGAATGTTCAGAGGTTTCTCTTCCAGAATTTGACTTAGACCTGTTTGTACCTGAACTTCTACTGAGACTGACACTAGGAGTTGGTTCCCTTACGGGTTCCAAGCGCAATTTATCCAGAGGGATAGTAGTTAACCTTCTTTCTCTGTATATTTTGAATTCTTGAAACTTTGCTGGAGGAAACCGTATTTGAGCCGAATGTAAAATCTCTTTAAGTGTGCCTTTTTCTTGGAACATGTCATCAAACAAATCTTCTTCTTTAGAAAACACTCTTATCTTGACTGTAGTAGTGAAATTTTTAACAACATCATATGGGTCAAATGGTCTTCTTGGAAACTTGAACAAATGTAAACATGTAATATTGTTTACTTCTTTAAATGCATGACCAACATCAAATAATGAAAAGGCCCCATAGGCCACAGGAAATTGAGGCCAGATAGCCTTCTTCTTGTCTTTCAACTCTTTAGTCAAACCTCCTTCTCCGCAGGTTTGATAAGCAATTTATCGGGCGATGAGTTTATCAGGGACATACAAAGGTAAAACATGAGGAGAAGAAAAACTTCCAAAAACCCTAACATATGTAAATAATTCTTCTCCAAACCATCTCGCAACAGGTAGAATGTCCACCTCTGCTTCAGGAGAAAACCTTGGAGCATCTTTATCATACAATATTCTGTACAGAGGTAACATAATACCATGGCAAATCTTGTAAAAACAGGGAATGAACTCTGAATCCCACAACTCTTTTAGATAAACATGAATGGGTAGGGGATCTTGAGTTGTCCATTTCCAACCCATTAACGGAAACTTAGAAACATAACAAATTGAATCCATCACATAAGCAGATAAATAAAAGGAGGATAAATCCTCTGAGAGACAGTCCGTTTAGACCGGTAGTTAAAAATAGCCGTGGCTAAGTTATCAGATAATATCTTAGCCCAATCCACAATAGTAGCATTAACAACAACACTCAATAACGGAAGCCACTCAGGCGAAAACTTATTAATGTCAGGCTTTCCAAAAAGCCTACAGAGCATAGCAGCAACAAAGTAATACGTAGAAGTGAGAGAACCAGTACTATACATACCATGTTTATCTTTCTTCAATGGTTCATCTCTCCTAGACCAGTGCTTGGTGCATTCTGCCAGGTTTTCATTCTCTTTGGAAAACTTCTCCATGAACTGTTTGTTATAAGTTGCCTGTGGCTCCGGCAAATGATACATAAGCTTCAAATCTTGTGGAGTGAATGAGCCAATGAGCCCTTGACCCTGACTCTTAAACTGTCTATCTGTAATATCAGTACTATCAAGTACCCATTTAATCATGTCCGTGTATAGAAGAATTCTCGGTCTCGCTGCTACTCGGTGCAAGAATGAACAAGCTAGCTCTGTAAGAGATGCTTCAAAAGACCCATGTGAGCCTGCGGTAGCCGTAACCTCCATTACTCTGGGGTTCTCTTCTTCAAATAGATTATACATGCCCTCCCAAGTAGTGATACCAACGTCTTTGTTACAGGCGGTGTCTGTGTATAAGGGCGTCATCTCTTTATCTTCCGAACTTGGAGCCTTGTCTTTCTTTCCCATTTTATTCTGAATACTGCTTTATATAGTTCTCAGCTCTTCACTCTTGCAGTTCATGAATTAAGTGAAAATAATGATAGAAAAAGGTGATGGGAAAGTTTTAAATGCTGAAGACGTATGAAATATACTACCTTACGTGAAATAACTCTTCAATCAAAACGAAACCATTTTTCATTAATGAATGACAATCAATTCATTAATTTAACATTAAAGCGTATAACGGGGTCTCGATTTAGGGAAAGATTTTCTTCGTGTAATGAGCCTTTAAAAATCTGCGATAAGGCGATCTACGATTTTCTTCGCAATATCGCAAAATCACAGTATCGCAGATCGCAATCTCGTGGAATCAAATAGCGCAATATTGTAACATCGCGAAATCTCTATATCGCAATATCGCAAGATCACAAGACATAGCATATGACAAACATCTGTTAACATATTTTTTGCGACATGTGATTTGCGATATATGTTATCGCTCATCAGTGATTTGAAATTTTCATCGTAAGATATAACATTCTAAGCATGCGATGCGATGAATGTAGTTTCGCATCGCGATCTCGCTATTTTTGTGTTCCGCTTATAAAGAGGCCTTCATTACCTTTTTGTGACGCGATAATCCTCAAAGAATGATTTTATTCTAAGCTATCATAAAACTTAAGTTTCTTAGATTTTCCAAGGAATTTTCTCCTAAGTTTGTGATAGTAAGTTTTATTAAAAAAAAGGAAAACAAGCACTAATTGATTTTTTGGATTTTTTCTGACTAAGGGCCCCCACTTATTTAGTATTACCACTAATACTAAATAAGAAGGGGGGTTGTTGCTGGCCACAACACATTGGCAACTCCAATGTATATGTAGATGCTATTCATGCATCACTATGGTCACAACAGATAGTCTATCTCACCCTTTCACCTATCTCTGCACTGGGTCTCCACTGGATTTGACATGCACTATAGTTAACTGTTGTATTGTTCAGTTGATTAATGAGTTATTATTTGTGAATTAATTAACTAATTAATTCACTCCACTCTCACTAGTGTATCATTCAGTTAGATTAGATACAACTAGCTCAACTAAGTCTAATTAAGTTAAACTGAATACAACTCCATGAACTACTCTTCCAACTTTGTCATAACTTTGCCACTTTAGTTATAACTGAGTCCTCCATGCATGAACCCCAGTTAACCCTTAGGAATTGCGTAATTCCTTCAGCCCACTGATTTGAAAAATCTGTATATTGAAATTAAGTGCTCCAAGAGAATAAGTTGTTGTTTAGAGTCTGATTATTATTAAAAGCTAATAATAATCGACATGCATCTATTTTTAGATCGACGATATATAAATAGACTTCGCCCAATCTTCTAAAAATATAATCTCATCTATTTTTCACATTTGACCAACCATCTACAAATAGCCTCCTGCTACATATAGAATATGCTCACCATGTCTAAAAATAGACATACACCTAAAAATAGCCTATGTGGGTCCCACCTAGTTTAGGTGATTATTTTCCAACTAGGATCAAGGATGATGTTTCAGGATGCCTCCTTCACTATTTATTGTTGTAAACTTCAACACTCACTCTCAACAAGAAAGGATTGTCTTTGCATGCAGCATGCAACTCCATGCATTCGCCCTACAACTCTTGCTGCAACACTTCCGACACTGAAAGGCTCCAAACAACTCAATTAGTCTAATGCATCTATCATCAAAGTATTCGAATTCTACTTAGCTACTACACATGTCTTTAGGAACCATTGCACTGTTGAACTCTGCACCCATGCACTCTGCACTTGCTGTCAACTCTGAATCGCGCTCTAGTATTCGACACTGTCACTTTGATCTGCCCGCATAAATCCAACTGATCATGCTACTGCTACTCTGTGGGCACCTCATAGCCAGGTTCAATTCATGAGATCCACACCATCTCAATGAATCCTGCCCAGAAATCTCCTCTTGGGATTACTCATGCATGTCGTCCCACCTCTCACTTGGTGGTATAGTTGCATGCACTCCCTCTGCCCATATGGCATGAAATTTCTCTAGATGAATGGTTGCTCCCACTCCATGATTCTCATCTGGTGGTTTCTCCACATCCCGAGGTTCACTCTTACCTGCATGCAAATCCTGCTCCCTCTCAAGATTCAATTGCATGTCTTTATTACACTTCCCAACAGTAGGAAGCTCCGTAGAAATCCCATCTACTTCAAGTCTGTAGAGATTCTTAGCTCAAATCCCAACCTTCTTGACTTTCCCTATTGCTTTGTGCCGAAGGAAAACTTTTCCTTCACTAAAGACAACACCATAGCCTTTATCCTCTAACATTGCGACTGAGATTAAATTCTTCTTTAAACCCAGATCATGCACAACATCTTGTAAAAGAATGAGTTTACCTGACGCCCTCTGAAAGGTAATGGTACTAATGCCGGTCGCACTGTATCGTCCATTGTGACCCAACTCAACATGCAACTAGAGATCTTTCTCCACCAAGTCACTGAAAAGGTTCACATCTCCCATCATGTGAAAGAAAGCACCACTATCAAAGTACCACCCTGATCCCAATGCACTAGACACCATGCATGCGATCAATGAGAATTCAAGCTCAAATTGCGAGTTAAGAGCCTCACCAACTGCAGCTCCAGCAGACATCTTGTTCTTCTTCTTATGTGGACAATTTGTGGCAATATGTCCAAACTCGTGACAGTGAAAACACTTCACTTTGGACATGTCATGCTCTTTTCCATCTTCACCGGCCTTAGACATAGAATGGAATTTCTTTCCCTTCTTCTTCTTTTCCTTGGAAAACAAAGCACAATCCTCTTCATCATCATGCTTTCATGAAGAGCCATCCCTGGTACTTCGCCTTATCTCCTCCTACACAAGATCTGACCAAAGTTTATCCCAACCCGGCAGTTTCTCTCGTCCATTGACAGAGCCTTTGTAGCTATGCCAACTCTTTGGAAGCCTAAGGAGAGCCAATATTGCCAAGTCATGATCATCAAAAATGACTCCTACACTCCCAAGCTCATCCCTGCATTGGACAAACTTTGTCAAGTATACCGAAATAGTGTCATTCTTCTCCATTTTTATTTTTCTGAGCTTATCTTTCAGCGCCAACTTCCTCTGGTCACTGCTGCTTTCGAAAATATTTTTCAAAGCCTTCCACATAGCATATGGAGTGGCTTTCCCATGAAGGCTTGAGAAAATATGGTCTCTCACACCTTCCAACAGAATCCTCCTCGCCCTTGCAACTTTCTTTTGCCATGCGTCAAGTACTGCCGCATCCGCCGAAGTGGGCTTAGGAACATCTCTCTCGATGAATTCCTTCAAGCCATTATCTTCAAGCACCGCCTCCATCCTATCCTTCGAGGCTATGTAGTTAGAGTTTCCCTCAAGTGCATACTGCAACCGCAACCCATTGAAAGACATTTCAATGTATACTCAAATGTTGCACCAAGAAACTCCTGCAACAAATTTGAATTTCTCCACCAACACAAAACTCAACACCACTTCAAAATTGCAATCTCCAGTAATTAACACACCTATGATACCATGTAGAAATTAGTATACAATAAGCATGCATACATCCAGATTCCCCTGATCTCACAATATTTAAATTCTTTCAAAATATAGAATCATTCCACTGTTAATCTTTTGCGGAAAATTAATTGCACACACATGTGAAGCATAAAACAATCGCACATAACGCAGTTTTTTAACGGGAAAGCCTGAAGCTGAAAACCCCAAATAGCATATATTATGTGTCATGGAGATCATGTAACAATCTCATACAAAGCTTAGTACAGCAAGCTCTCAGTACAATCAATCGTCACACACTAACATAGAAGAAATCTACAAATCCATGCACCAATCTTTACCCTCCTACTATCTTGCCTCCACTGCGCAATCCAAGTTGATTACAAAGACCAATTCGATGCAATCCCACTCTCCTTTACTGCGTGATTATCATTGGAAACTCCAATGTATATGTAGATGCAATTCATGCATCACTGTGGTCACAACAGATAATCTATCTCACCCTTTCATCTATCTCTGCACTGGGTCTCCACTGGATCTGACATGCACTGTAGTTAACTGCTGTATTGTTCAGTTGATTAATGAGTTATTATTTGTGAATTAATTAAATAATAAATTCACTCCACTCTCAATAGTGTATCATTCAGTTAGATTAGATACAACTAGCTCAACTGAGTCTAATTGAGTTAAACTGAATACAACCCCATGAACTACTCTTCCAACTCTGTCATAACTTTGCCACTTCAGTTCTAACTAAGTCCTCCATGCATGAACCCCATTAAACCCTTAGGAATTGTGTAATTCCTTTAGCCCACTGATTTGACAAATCTGTATACTGAAATTAAGTGCTCCAAGAGAATAAGTTGTTGTTTAGAGTTTGATTATTATTAAGAGCTAATAATAATCGACATGCATCTATTTTTAGATCGACGATCTATAAATAAACTTCGCTTAATCTTATAAAAATAGAATCTCATTTATTTTTCACATTTGACCAACCATCTACAAATAGCCTCCTGCTACATCTAGAATATGCTCACCATGTCTAAAAATAGACATACACCTAAAAATAGCCTGTGTGGGCCCCACCTAGTTTAGGTGATTATTTTCTAACTAGGATCAAGGATGATGTTTCAGGATGCCTCCTTCACTATTTATTGTTGCAAACTTCAACAGAAGGAAATACCAAGGAAGAGACTCGCTACTTTTTCAAAGCACTGATAAATTGAAATTTGGAATTTATTGCCTTGAAGCGAGACTGCTTCTCTGACGGATGGCTTTGTTGGCTTTTCCTTCACATAAACATCAGGCTGAAAACATGTAATATAGGGCCACACATGAGAACTGGAGTGGTAAAAATAACGTTGAATTGATAAGTGTAGGGTGTGCCTACTCTTCTCCTTTTATGGCCACCAACATTCTAGGAATGAGGGGAAATTAGCTCCAATTTTTCCTTCTGCAATATTCTACTCCTCTTTCCCCTCCAACAGTGGTAGAAACATGATTCTATGAGGTTAACCCAATTACATTGGCAGAAAATTTATACTTTTATGTGGGGGATGGGGGGATTTGGGATGTGGAATGAAATTATTTAGTGTGCAGTGAGGATTGGGAAGAATAAATAGTAAAAAAAAATTGGGCACAATCAGACATGATGAACCTAAAGGTTTTAGACAAGGTAGAACCCAGTCTCATGGAGAACCCTCAGAGGTTTTGTATGTTTCCAATCATATAATGAGGTCTGGGAAATGTACAAGGAAGTAGAGATTAGCTTTTGGACAAGTAGTTTAGTTTAAATTCTACTTTATTTCTCATTTATGGGGCATCAATACAACTTTATATTTATATGCTTTTAAATTTGTAATTCATCCCCTAATGTGATGTGTTGAGTATGCCCCGAATTAGCGCTTTGTATGGTGTTTTATTGAGTGAATTTATTATTTGCAGTGGAGGAAGTCGACCTTTCATAGGGCCTATATCATTAGGTAAACTTCATCAAGAATGAAAAACATTTCATTATCCATGTTTTGGCCTTTTTTGTGGCCCCCAATGGTAGTGTTTTGGAGAATTTAGCTGGAAATTATTAAATGATGTTCAAATTCTAGAGGTGCCCCATTTTTCTCTATCCTCTTTAATTTTTTGTCTGTCTTTTGTATCACCCTTTGATTCCTTTTTGCAGGTTCCAATTCTTGTGATTCATTTCATCAATTATATATCATAATCGTAACATGATCAGAGCTATGGTTTTAATCAAGGGGTATTACCGATAATTTCAAACAAGTGTGTGGTTAATAGTTCAAATCCACTAGTAATCGTTGTTTCTGCACATATAATACATCAAGCTGTTTATCTTTTAATCTTCATTTTGCAGTTTCGGGAATTGTACAGATTCCAGATCTCCATAGATAACATTCAGTCAGGTTAGTGAACCATTTTGTTTGTTTGTTTGTTTGTTTTTGTTAAAACGAATAAAAATCTCTACGACTTCTGTGTTGGAGCTTCTCTACAATTTTTTGTGTTGAGGTTGGATTCCATTTAAGGCTACTTCATGCTATGCTTCCTTTTGGCCTTTCTTGAGCTAGCCAAGATGAGGCTCAAATATTGCTCCATGCTTATAGTTGGTGAAGTTGAGGGCTCAAATGTAACTCCTTGTATATTGCACACCCTCATTCTTACCATGGTTTAGGAGATATGCAGTGGATTTTTGTAGAGGTTTGATTATCATATTTAGTTGTGTATATGTGTATCATATCATGTAAACATCATTCCATTCCATAATGTTTCCTCACTTTAATCCAATAATCCTTATGTGCTTGCATATATCGAACATTTATTTTGGTAAAGCATTCAAATATTGACATATCTAGTGGAATGGAAGGGAGCAGGTCTATGATCACTAGAGGGGGATAACCTTTTATAATGGCCAAACTTAAGTCCTTTTTCCTGTATCATGGTTGGATAATGTTTGTTTCATGAAGTTGATATGGATTTTGTTTGGGTTTTTCCATTCTCATTGGAATTTTGAATTACTTATCATCATGGCCAAGAGTAAATCTTTATAACAATATGAAATTTTACTTCAAAGCTTGAAATTCAATTTATATTTGTATTGTTTCTTCCCTTTCTTACTCTTTCTGTTTTCGTTTTGAACTGGTTATCTAGAAATCTTGATTTAGGTCAAACCAATTCATGACTTTTTCATCCAGACTTTGCAAGTTTGGAAGAGTGTTTAGGATTATAATAGACACAAACCCATCATCTGAAACCTCTAGTAAAGGTAATTGAATTCCCCAACAATTTTTTCATATATTTTATTCTCATATGGTATAGATTTCCATCAAGGATTATTTGCTATTATTGTATTGCATATCTTTGTTGTGCTAATAGGAAACACAAACTTTTCAAAGGTAGTTTGTATGTGTTTCTATTATTTTAGTTTGTCACAATATTTTTAGGCATGGTTTGCTAATTATAGTTGTCGTTCTATGGTGGTGGTATTCCCGAAGGTATTTTTTACATTTTTATCATGCTTTTGTGGATTTTTTTCTTTCTTGATGACCATATTGATAGAATTTCTAGGAGAATGTAGAATATGTGTTTGCAATTCTCATATTTTTGGAGATTTTATCCTGCAATTTTCTAGGATTATGAATGAATTTAAGCTTTTGGTAGTTAGAGCCTAAGATGTTTCCTTGACCTCATCTTGTAGTAGTTACAATGTTTTTTGTTCTTTAATCTTCCTGTGATTATATATTATACAATATTTAAATTCATTTTTAAGGCTTATTTCTTATACCTTTTAAATATTTTGTGTTAGACATAAGCAATCATATTGCTTCTCAATTGGCTACTTTTGTCAGTGTTTGGGGATTGTACACAGATTTTCTGCTACACTAGTTTTATGTCCTTTAGAAGCTGATATGTTACTATTTTGTGACATTTTTGTTAGACTATATGATTTTTTTTGTTCCTTTGAGAGCTAGTATTCTACATTTGTTTGTTATTCATATTCCCATCATAATGTGATCTAAGCCTGATTTTCTAGTTGCTACTTCATCTCTGCATTATTATAGAGATATAGATGAAAGTATGAATGGCTGGGAGTCACCTTTATTTATTTTTTAGAAAATATGCTATGGATTCTAGATTGATTTAGTTAATGTTAGATTTGATAGTTGTTGCTTAACCATTATGTCCGTATTTTAGCAGTTTCCTTATAATTCGCAGTGTCAGTGGATCTCAAGACTTCCCATGCTTCTAGGCTAAATTTTGTTACTGAGGAAAAATGGCATTGTTGTGAACATATATCCACTTAAATCCTATATCACTATCCCTGGATATGGGGTACCAATATCGCCTGTTGACAAATTTTTGTATTAACTTTTTTTATGTGGAGGAAAAGAAATTATCATAGAAACAATTTTTAAACAAAAACTCTTGGGATTTTGGTTTGAATGTTAGTTAGGAGCAGGAAAGAGAATGGTACATGAGCGAATGTCAAGGGTTCACTCACATTCTACATGAAACCTTCAAATACAATAACAAGGACAAAAATACACTGTCAAAAATCTTTAGGGAATATATGCATATTCTCCTTATCTGAAAATGGGAGAAACCATACCATTACTGTCATAACTTGTTGTAAATTATAGACACAAAGCTTTCAACAGAGAAATAGATACTTAGTTTCATAGGAGGGAGAGATTACAGAGAGATGATTTCTCTCTTATCCATAGCAATCAAAAAGAGATTACAGGCCCAAACTGAGGGCCAGAATGTGACGAGGGACTTTTCTCAACAACAACAATAACAATAACAAAATCAAAACTACTTTCAAAATAAGTGAATGACAAAATATCAAAATGCATCATTTTCATTACCATTCATTGCGCTGAGAGGCGCATTCTACAACCCAGTATGACCCTGATGTGTAAGTATGCCACATCCTAAAAAATTAATAAAAAAAAATTCAATAATGTTTGCCAAAACATTAGCTTGAATCTTAAATCATATATAACTTAATTCTTTATATTATATATAAATTTTTAACCTTATTAATAGGGTAAGATTAATTAATAAAATATAACTATGTATTATCTCTACAACCCAGGGTAGATCTCAGGTAAAAACTTAAACATGTAAAAGTAAATGTAATTTTTAAAATTTAACATTTTTGATATAATGTTTGTCCTATTTAAAAATAAAACCTAATTATTATTATGTATAAACATAATATAAATCAGTAAATAAATAAAAATATAAATAAACCAAAGGTATGGTAAATAAATAAAAACCTCTTTTTATATACTTACTTCAAAGGTATGGTAAATAAATAAAACCTCTTTTTATATTTATTCCATAAACCTCTTTATATTTACAAAAACTCAAAAAAGAGGTTTTATTTAGGTGAAGCCTATAGGCAAAATACCACGAGACAAATTATTATTAATACCATGGGCCAAATACCATATTTATAAAAGAGGTATGTTAATTAAATAAATAAATATAAAAGAGGTATAAAGAGGCATGATAAATATATAAAAACATATCAAATATCATTATAAATCAACATCTAATTATATACCAACCGTAGCCAAATACCATGGTAAATAAAAGAGGTATGGTAAATAAATAAAACATCTTTTTATATTTACTCAATAAACCTGTTTATATTTAGGAACACTAAAAAAAAGGTTTTATTTAGGTGAAGCCTATGGGCCAAATTATTATTAATTCCATGCTAAAAAAACATTATTAGCCCTAATATTAATATTAATATTAAAAGATTAATATTAATATTATTATTATTATTAAATCTAATATTCATATTCATATTATTAAATTTAATAACTTTGGATTAATACAATATTAAATTTTCTATATTATAATATACATTAATAAATCATGATATATATTAACTCTAGATATATATGGGAGGGAAGAACAAAGACATAGAGTGATAGAGGTGGAGAGATAGGGGGCATGACAAGGGAGAGATGAGGATAAACTCAAGGAGAGGGGAGAGGAGGAATGAAGACAAAAAGAGGGAGAGGAGTGAGAGAGGTAGAGAAGGGTAAGAGAGGGAGAGGGAGACATAAAGATGGAGGGGGGAGAGAGGGAGGGAGAGAGTGAGAGGATTAGAGGGAAGAGATAGAGCTTTAGAGAGAGAGGACTTGAGAGAGAGGAGGAGAGAGGAAGGGATATAGAGATGGATTTGGAGGGGGATAGAGGGAGGGAATAAGAAAAACATAGAGAGTGAGAAGTGGAGAGAGAGAGGAAGTGACAAGGGAGATATGGAGAGAGATTTTGTATATTTAGGGGTGAGATAAAGAGACAAAGAAGGAGAGATGGAGGGAAAGGGAGAAATAAGGAAATAGAAGGAGAAAGAGAGGGATATAGTAACATAGTTTGAGAGAGAGAGAGAGAGAGAGAGAGATAGGAAGGACGAGATAGAGTACTTTAGAGAGAGGAAGTGACTGATGGGGGAAGAGAGAGGATTGGAGAGAGAGAGAGAGAGAGAGGAAGGACGAGATAGAGTACTTTAGAGAGAGGAAGAGAGTGATGGTGGAAGAGAGATAATTGGAGGGAAAAGAGAGAGGGAGAGAGAGAGAGATGGGGGAAGAGAGAGGGTGGTAGGAGAGGAAGGGAGAGAGAACAAGGAAGAGAGAGAGATGAGGAGAGAGGAGGGATATAGAGATGGATTTGAAGGGGGAGAGAGGGAGGGAAGAATAAATACATAGAGAGTGAGAAGTGGAGAGAGAGAGGGAGTGACAAGGGAGAAATAGAGAGAAAGAGAGAGTGTGTGTGTATTTTGGGGGGTGAGACAAAGAGAAAAATAAGGAGAGATGGAGGGAATGGGGGGAGAATGAGAGAGGGAGGAATATAGTAACAGAGTTGGAGGGTGAGGAGAGAGAGAGAGAGAGAGAGAGAGGGGGGAAGGAAGAAAGAGAGGATTTGAGAGAGTGGAAAGAGGGAGGGAAATAGAGATGGAGTTGGAGGGGGGGAGAGGGAAGATGATTTCTTGAACTAGATGGAGTTAAGAGGGATCTAGGAGAGGAGAAAGAGAGGGAGAGAGAGGAAGGATGAGAGAGAGGAGGAGAGAGGGAGGGAGATAGAAGGAGATAGGGAGGGATAGAGAGAGGGAGCTGGAGGGGGAGAGAGGGAGGGAAGAAGAAATACATAGACAACGAGAAGTGGAGAGAGAGATGGAGTGAAAAGGGAGAGATGGAGAGAGAGTGTGTATGTTTTGGGGTGAGATAGAGAGATAAAGAAGGAGATATGGAGATAAGGAAGGAGAGAAGGAGAGAGGGAGGGAAAGAGAGATGCATTGATTTTAGTGTAGATGGTGATTTCTAATCCTATTTGATTGTTTGCACTAGATGCATTGATTTTAGTGTAGATATTGATTTCTAATTATATTTAATTGCTTGCACTAGATGCATTGATTTCAGTGTAGATGGTGATTTCTAATCCTATTTAATTGTTTGCACTAGATGCATTGATTTCAATGTAGATGATGCTAATCCTATATGATTGCTCGCACTAAATGTATTGATTTTAGTGTAGACGGTGATTTCTTATCCTATTTGATTGCTTGCACTAGATGCATTAATTTCAGTGTAGATGTTGATTTCTAATTATATTTGATTGCTTGCACTAGATGCATTGATTTCAATGTAGATGATTTCTAATCCTATTTGATTGCTTTCACTAAATGCATTTATTTCAGTGTAGATGTCGATTTCTAATCCTATTTGATTGCTTACACTAGATGCATTGATTTTAGTGTAGATGTTGGTTTCTAATCTTTCTTACATGCACTAGATGCATTGATTTCAGTGTAGAAGTTGATTTCTAATCCTATTTAATTACCTGCATTAGATGCATTGAATTCAGTGTAGATGTTTTTTTCTAATCTTATTTTATTGTTTGCATTAGATGCATTGATTTTAGTGTAAGCACACAAAATTATTGACAATTTACATTGATTTTTGTGTTATAGTAATTCAACCTATTAATATTGGAGAGCAAGAGAGACAATGTATGATGTTTAGTACAATTTTTCGAGCTAAATATTTAAATGGTTTATGATTTCAACTATCCTTTTCATATAATCAATATGAAAAGATAACAAAACTAACAAGGGTGACAATAAGAATAGTAGAAGGAAATAATTTGAGATTTATCACAGTGAATACTATTTGTAATTGATTGCATTCTTATTATTCACATTTTATATCATTCAACACTATTACATTGTCACTTTGCATTCAAAAATTTTATTTCATCATTTTTCATCATTAAAGTTATTAACAATATTTATTATCTCAACAAACTTAGGTAACTAAACAAATTTTAAAATTAAAATGACCAGGTAAATATGAGACATGTTTAGCATATATAAAATGATTATAATTATATTAGATGTTTTTACATATTATTGATAAAATTAATCATATGTTCAATAGATCTTCCTTAGCCGCACACAACTTAAACCAGCCTAGATCCATCTTAACTCTGGGTCTATCAAATGCCGACAGGGATCAAATCTCTCGAGGTGCAAACCTTTCGTCATGTTTTGAACTCAAAAAATAGGTTTTCACATCGAGAGATTTGATCCCCCTTAGCGCTGGATAGATCCGGAGTTAAGATGGATCCAGGCTAGTTAATAACCAAGCTAGTAAATGTTTGTTGGTTAGTAACTATTTGTTAAGTAACAAATATCAAAATACTTGGTAGAATTAAATAAGGAACATTAGCAATAGGCATTTTGATGGTTGTTTCATGCACAAAATTCACCTATGCAAAAGAGCGGTGACATGCCATTACGTGGATCTTGTTTATTTCGTTATCATATCTCTCTATTTTATTGACACATTAATAATAGGAATTTTGATAGTCAAGAATAGTGACATGCCACCACATAACTCTTATTTGTTTCATTATCATATCTCTCCATTTTATTTATTTATTATTTTATTTTCATATATATTTTATTTTTGCATTGGATATATTTTTACAAATTTTGTGTTGTGTGAGGTGAAAATAGTTATAAACCCTGCAAGGACATAGCAAAGTACTAAAGGATACACTTAATGGGAAATTTGAGGAAGAATTTATCTTAAGAGGACATTTTGAATTACACGAGGGAAATAAAAAATTGTTAGACTTTTTGCACTCTTTCTTGCCTTAAGAAGAATTATTCTAATTAATTAATATGTCCTCATTACAATGTAGCTAAATTATTCTAATTAATTTAATATGCCATTTGAGCAATTACAATGTGCTTATTTTCAAATTTATTTCAAGCCATTCCAATGTAGCTAAATTATTCTAATTAATTTAATATGCCATTTGAGCAATTACAATGTGCTTATTTTCAAATTTAATTGCTCCATGGATATTAATAAGGTTATCAAAAGACCAAAAGGGTTATAGGTGCAATAAGGGAAAAACACGGAAAACGATATGTCAAAAGTAATTAAGGCTATAAGAGACTTCAAAAGTGTTTCATATGGAAAAATAATATGAAAGATGAGATGTCAATTCAAAGAGGTAGACTTGTTATTTTACGGTAAAGAGGTTTTCATATGGAGTGGTGTAATGATGAAAAATATCATGGAAAATGATATGTCAAATTAAAGGGATAGATTTGATATTTTATCTTATATGGATAATTAAGATAAAGTTGTTTTTTTGGGCAAAAGTTTTGAGAGAAAAATACATGTTAGGATTGAGATGAAGGATATGATGTGCATGGAGTTATAGGGATTATATATTTAAGAATAACACTGGTATTGTTATTATAAATTATTTAAGAATAAGAATGGTATGGTTTGTATAAATTTAGAGCTGAAATGAGTTTAAAAAAAAATCATTGGGTTGAATATTTAATAATTAAGTTAATAATAATTGTTATGTTAGGACATATAAAATTTAAAGATAATTATATGATATATTTTGATTTAATAATATTTGACTTTGTGTATTCTTAAACTTAATTAAGATATTGGTATGATTTTGTTGGGATATATTTAATATTTTTAAAGTACTTAATATAAAATATTTTATATTATTGATATTTTGGTTATTTATGGTATGGTATTTATTATAATAATAATAATATATATTTTTATTATTTATCAATAATGCATTATAATTATTAAATTTTGAGAAGAAGTTTAATTGGAGATTACTTTGATGTGAAGTGTTATGTAACTATGAGATTTAAGTTTTGTTGATTAACATGTGCATACAAAAAGGACATATATAAATATCTAGAGATTATAATTGTTAGACATATATCACATGATTAAGAAACCAGTCTAATCATCATTTTTTCTAATTAAGAAAAAATATTACAATTAAGTTTATATAATATTTAATTAATAATTATTAAATTATAATATATTTATTAAATTTAATATTTTTATAGTTTTTATATGTTAATTAATTTATACTATAACATTAATTTATATAATTGTATAAGTTTATATAATATATAAAAGGATCTTAGTTCGAGTGGTTTGGTGAACAATTGGTTTTCCCAGCTATATAGATTCAAGTATCCAAAAACACGTTGTAACTCGCCCATTATAACATTTGCAAAATAGTTTTATTTGATTTGTTTAAGTTTCAAATTTACTAATTCAATAATAATAATATTAAAAAACAACAACATTTATCTATAACATAACTTTCCCATCAATATTAAACTTTCTATCTTTTTTATGTGTATACATTTATCTTATATATATATTCCTATCCAAAATTTGTATCGTAAATGGATCGACGGAGCGCTCTGCAACCGAACCTTAACTCATGACCTAATCCTTGGGTTCCTCTGCGGCCCCTGCCTCGGGCTGCTGCAAGCTCTGCACCTGCAGCCCTGCTTAGCTTTCCAGAGCTCCTCTCTGTGGGCTCTTGCAATGGAGCAAACTGTCATCCATTCGTCGCCCTCATTCAGAGATCAGGTTGTGGGCTCCTCCCTTTCACCAGATCTTTCGTTCTTCACACGCCTTATAAACTCTTCGGCCTCTCCCCGTTCCGATCTGGAGCTCCGTCCGAGCTCCCTTCGTCAGGAAAAAGACAAAGAAGTTCTCGCCCCTAAGCCGGATGGCTCTACCAAAGGACATAAAGATAAGATAGGGGAGCCTGAGCAGACGACACACCTGTCAAAGAACCCCAACGGTAGCAACTCTGCGGCTGCAGAGAAGGACCAGGAAAAGCATAAAAACACTAATGTATGCCACCCAAAAGCTGCGAAGATCCCAGAAATAGTCATTCAGGATCCAAACATTGAGGTCTACAGAGAGTACATGAGAGAACATGCCATCATCTGCAAATTTTTGGGAATCTGGCCATCTGAAAGAGCTCTTAAAGGGTGGATCCAAGCCAAATGGAACCCCAAAGGTGCATTAGAACTTCAGCTCGGTTCGAAGGGATTCTTCACTATAGTTTTCGCTCTCCTGGAAGACAAGGATAAAATCTTTGAAGGGGGACCGTATTTTTTCAACTTTGCTAGTCTTTACATGAGATTCTGGAAGGAGAAATTTACTCTTGAGAAAGAAGTCTTCACTTGTGTCCCAGTCTGGGTCAGACTTTATTCTCTCCCTACGGACTACTGGGCACCTTCGGTTCTCCAAGCCATTGGAAACAGTCTAGGAGAATACATTAAGATGTCAGAATGTACAAAGAATGGACATTATATTTCATACGCTTGAATCTGCACCTATATTGATGTCTCTAGAGCCCTTCCAGAAGCCATCAATCTGAACTTCAGAGATGAAACATGGACTCAAGCGGTGGACTATGAACACATACCTTTTCGTTGTAGGAAGTTCCACGAACATGGTCATCTCTTTAGAGATTTCCCACAGAACCAGCCATCCCCAAAAGAAAATCAAGTTGGCAAGAAGGACGAGTAAGGATTCATCAAAGTGAGTCACAAAAACAGGCAAAGCAGAAGGAGAAACACAAGAAGAGAAGCTCCAAAGCAAGCACAACAAAACATATATGATATCCTCTCTTCCATAACAGAGGAAATAGGACAACATAGCAACAGCAAGGAATAGAACAACGAACAGAACAAGGACATGGACACAGACATGGAGAACACAATCACTCTCTCTTAAGAAGAAAAAGCAACACAGGAAGAAAATGATATGGATTTCACATAGGACCTACCATCATCAGAGGAAAAAGCAATAGAGGACATCCTGATGGGTATGGACCTGTAGAAGATCTCAAAGGAATGGACACCAAAAGGTTTTGAAGGAATACCAGAAGATTACCTATAAATAATTGAAGAAGCATATACTTTGCAACAAAACTTCCAAAATAAAAGAGAGCACCAAAGCAAGGGGAAGAACCAAGCCAGAGGAATTAAAGTGAACCTCAAAGCCAACAACCAATCACAAAGGGGCAACCAAAAAGAAGGGGATGGAAAACAAATAGTCAACACCTCCAAGAGCTCGGCAGTAGCCTTATCAATGTAGGCAAGGTAAAGGTTCTATCTCTTACTCCCAATATTTTATCATGATCTGCACATCTTGGAACATCAGAGGACTCAACATTCCTACAAAAAAAAGGATCCTCAAATCCATAGTTACCTCAGGGAAAACTGATATTCTAATGCCACAAGAAACTAAAAGTGGATTGTCCGAAATGATGGCCATTCAAAAAGCCTGCTTTAGGAAGCAGTACAATCATTTAGCTATTTCTGCTCTGGCACTGCTGGAGGCATAGCAACATTCTGGAAAGACTCAAAGTTTCATCTGATTGACTCCTTGACTTCCAGACATGCCCTCACTATGATTCTCCAAATAACTGGAACTAAATAAAAGCTATGTATTACCAATGTCTATGGTCCCCATACGGTTCATGAGCGTTATTCCTAGCTCAACCATCTCAAAAGCTTCCTCCAGCCTCTCAATCATAAGTACCAGCTCCTGGTTGGTGACTTCAATATGATCCTAAACTTGGGTGAGAAAAGGGGCGGGCTCCGCAGACAAGACACAGACTCTCTGGCTTTCCAAAGCATGATAGATGACTTGGGCTTCATAGATACTCCCACTAAAAATGGCATTTCTACCTGGAATAACAGGAGAGGAGGTGAGCGTCAAATTGCCTCCAGACTTTACCGCTTTCTCCTCTCAGAAGAGTTATTCCTCTCCTCTCTGGAAACAGAAGCTATCATAGCTCCGCAAGTTGGCTCAGATCACTGGCCGATTGTTTTAACCATCAAGATCTATGAAAGGTCGAAGAATGCACCCTTTAGGTTTGAGGCGTTCTGGCTCTCCCACCCAGATTTCCAAGACAAAATTAAGGAATGGTGGACCATATCGCTCCCTCAACATGGCAGCAAGATGAAAGGCTTCCATCAAAGACTAAAATTCATCAAGAAAGAATTAAAAAAATGGAACTAGAAAACCTTTGGAGATATCACAACGGAGAAAAAAGTGATAGAACTAAAAATGAGAGCAATTCAACAAAAAATCATTCAAAATGGATTCACAGAGGAAACCAAACAGGCATAAGTGAAACTACAGAAACAATGGGAGGTAAGGGGGCCCTCCCAAGAAGAAACCCTATGGAGACAGAAATAAAGGATCAACTGGTTCAAAGATGGGGAGAAAAACACTGCCTTCTTCCACAAACCAATGATCCAACATAGAAAGAACAACAAGATTCTCAACCTCAAAAACAATCAGGGTCTTGTGCTAAATACCCATCAGGAAATTGAGGAAGAATTGCATCAACACTTCTCGAGTATCCTCAAAGAAATCAATCAACACAACAAGGATTACATCAGGAATATCACCAACAACATTCCGTCCATCTTAACTAGAGAACACAGTCAGATGTTGTTAAAAAATATAACCATGGAGGAAGTGGAAGCAACAATTTAGTCAATGCCAAATGGCAAGGCACCTGGGCCTGATGGCTTCACCATCGACTTCTACAAAGCTTTTTGGAGCACGATTAAGGATGAGGTCTATGACATGGTGGAGGAATCAAGGATGAAGAAATCCATCTTTCCTTCCCTCAACGCCACTTTTTTGGCGCTCATTCCTAAATTAGACAGGGCGGACTCTCCTAATCACTTCAGACCCATTGCTCTCTGTAATGTAATATACAAGATTATCTCCAAGCTTCTCACCAATCGCATCAAACCTCTCCAGCCTCTCCTAATCTCGGCTAATCAAATGGGGTATGTTGAGGGTAGACAAATCATGGACAACATCATTCTCTTGTAGGAATTTATCCACTCTCTCAAAGACCAGGGCAAACAAGGTATGCTAATTCAGCTTGATATGTCCAAAGATTTTGACAAGATTAATTGGAATTACATTAGACATATGTTGGATGCCTTCGGGTTCAATAATGACTGCATCAAATGGATCATGGCTTTGGTCTCAGGAGCTTTTTTTTCCATCCTCCTCAATGATTCCCCCACCTCAATCATCAACCCTTCGCGGGGTATCGGACAAGGATATCCTCTCTCCCCATTCCTCTTTGTCATCATGGCTAAGGGTCTTTGTAGGTCCATCTCTGCAGCCTCGTCCAACAATCTCATCTCTGGCCTAAATCTCTACCCTCCCCCCCCTCCCTCCCACTTCCCACTAGCAGTTTGTGGACGATATGCTCCTTATGGGTTGCCCTACAGCCAACGAGGCCCATGTTTTTTGTAAAATTCTAGATGACTTCTCCCTTGCCTTTGGATCCTCTGTCAATGATTCCAAGTCAAAAATATTATTTCTCAACACTCCCACTGCCATCCAAAATCACATCACCAATATCCTGGGATTCCAGAAAAGCAGTTTCCCCTCAAAGTACATGGGTGTTCCCCTGACAGACAAACCTCTATCCTGCTCGAATTGGGAACCCCTCATTTCCAAGCTCAAGAAAAAGATCTCCAATTGGACCTTTCGTTCCCTCATTCTAGCATGAAGATTAATCCTTGTCCGCTCTGTTCTTCAAGCCATGCCCCTATACCAACTCTCAGCGTTAGCTGCTCCTCGTTCCATTTCGAACCAGATCAAAGCCATTCAAAGAGATTTCCTTTGGAAAGGCAAAGCCAACAATGGCAAACGGGCCTTGGTGGCCTGGGACAAAGTTTGTATGCCCAAGAAAGAGGGTGGTCTTCAACTTCGTGATTCGGACATCCTGGGCAAGACTCTGGGCACCAAGACCTGGTGGCGTTGGCTCACTAATCCCTCCACCCCTTGGGCCTTGCTTTGGAAAGCCAAATATGTCCCCATGCACCCTTGGGACTCTCTCATTAGGCACTCAGGCAACCTCAAAGGCTCTCTTATCTGGAATCAGGCGTGGGACAACATATCGCTCATTCAAAATCACAACTTCTGGGAGATAGGTAATGGTAATAATGCCCTGTTCTAGGCGGATGCTTGGGAGCAATGCCCCAAACTTGACTTGGAAATATACAGGCCAGCCAGAAGGCAGCTAGATGCTCACAATAAACACGAATTCAAAGACTATTGGAAATTCTCGAGAGTCTCCGAGTGGAGGGAATGGGTGAACATCAAAGATTTTATCCCCATACATCTCCACCAGCCGATGAACATTCTTGCAGAGGAACTAAAAAATAGGAAAATTCAAAAGGAAGAAGGACCGGACATCCTGCGTTGGGGCACAAATGCGGCAGGGAAATTCAATATCAAAGAAGCTTACAACATCTTGCAAATTCCCACCCCTGTCCCACAAGACCGCAAATGGAAAATACTCTGGAGTAGGAACCATTGGCTGAAGATCACTCTCTTTCTTTGGTTGGTTATGCACAGGAAAATTCTAACATGGGATAATCTATTGAAGAAAGGTTTCATAGGATCTTCAGTGTGCACGATTTGTCACTCTGAAGTGGAAACGGCCAATCACATCCTCAACACCTGTCCTTATGCTTCCAACATTTGGGCTTGGTTCCTTCATGTCTTCAAAGCCTCTGATCGCACTCACGATTCCATTCATTCCTCTCTGGAAAATTGGCGCCATGCCTTCTCCAAACAACCCCTCATCAATTTAGCTTGGAACCTCCTCCCGGGCATCATCTATTGGGCCCTCTGGAAGGAGCGAAACTCCCGCATTTTCAAGAGTATAGCCTCAAAGGAAGAACAACTTCTCCACAAAATTAAATGCACTCTGCGTGAATTGACCTCCATTTCCAAACTCCAAAACCCTACTCACCCTCCCTTGGTGGATGATTGTAGAATCCTTTCCCTTCTCAACCTCCCCCACCCATCCTGCACCCTTTCCCCTGTCGACTCTATCACTTCCCTACCGCTGTCCATTTGGCAACCTCCCAATCATAATTTCACCAAGCTCAATTATGATGGAGCGTCCAAGAACAACCCAGGAATGGTCGGTTTCGATGGTGTTTTTCGCAACTCTAAGGGCTCCACCCTTTGGATTTACTATGGAAATCTGGGGCACACCACTAATAATGCAACGGAGCTCCACGCGCTGGCTCACGGATTGGAAATTGCCAAGCATAACAACTACTAGCCCCTTCTTGTCGAGGGTGACTCCAATGTGGCTACCTAAGATTGCAAGAAGCTTCAACAGGGGCGTAGCGTTGCTCAGGTCTCCGACTGCTGGCGCATTAACAAAATATTACATAGAATCAAAGCTAGTATAGGGGAAGCAAGAGGGGTCTCATTCACGGCCATCAGAAGCGAGGCTAACAAGTTGGCTGACTACCTTGCTAACCAAGGATTAAAGACCTCGGCCAGACTTGTCTCTCAGGACTGGACCGCAATCGACTCGCCAATGGTAAAAATTGCTTGCACAAACATTAACAAAACAGACCTTCAAAAGGCGTTGGTCTTGTCAGAACCGCCATCTCCTTTCACTCTGATGACATGGTACACAATACTCCCTCTCACGAATGATCGTGGTGGTGGCTTGTCCTTGGTTTGCTCACCCTGGTATGCCTCCACGCATGGCCATTACTCCAAGTCGGCCTCCATCACCTCTGATTGCATGCGAAACAACTGTTCACTCGCTCCTCACTTCCCTTGGCCCGCCCCCTTAAATTCCCCTCACCTCGCCTTCATCCCTCATTATCTCCCACTGTTGGGGTCGCCTCTCACCTTGCGAAGTAGTTGCAACTTCTGGCTCCGGCCGCACCCCTCCTTCTCTCTGAGAAAGCTGTCGCCCATGGCTCCCCGTCATCGCCACCCTCCTCCCTAGCCCCGCCGCAGTCGCAACACCTATTGGGATAATCCCTCTCGTCACCCGATTACGAGAGCGGAGACCTTGGCGCGCAATGCGGCTCGCATCTTCGCAGAGAACACTTCTGAGCCGGTGCAGGAAATTTTGGCTGGTATGGATGCAGAGGCCTTGGCTCGCTGTAGGTCCACCCCCTCGAAAACAGTTGACAATGCTTTCTAATGGATCCCAGACCTCGCTCTGACCAGGAGCTGCGAAAACCTTTATAGCCATGCCATAGATCTGCATTGGCACACGAAAAATTTACTGGCCATTGCGATCCAGGAGCAGAACAGTGTTACCAAATGGCTGGAAAGGAAGATGGATGCTCTGTCAGAAAAATTTGAAGCTTACGTGAGAGCAGTTCACCACCTCCGCTTCGTTGACAGCTCCTCCCCTCACTACGATTTGCCGAAACGAAGCTCGATCAAGCAGCATCATCTGAAGCCCAGAATCAAGGAAGAAGTTCATGCCAGGGGGAATCCGCAGGAAGCTGGTCCGTCTCACAGCAATCTCCTCAACCTGGAGGAAGGGACCCCGAATCGCCCGATAAGTGTGGAAGACTATCTCAATAATGAAGAAGAGGTGCAACCCCCCTTGGGTCCATAACTCTCTTAGTTTCTCCTGGTATTTTGTGTTTTTCGTTTGTATGAAGCTCACTCAGCAAGTGAGATCAAATGATATTTTTTCCAATTCCAGAAATACTTCTGTCTTTTGCAGTTATACTGTGCTTGTTTGTCTCCCCACTCAGCTCTTCTCCCCTGTATCCCTCTCCTTGAGTGTGGGCTCGACTCTGCGAACTTTTTGGACTCTGGTGTTCAGCCTCTGAGGCTTTTTTGTACGATATGTTTTTCTACTTAATGTGAATAGATCTTCCAAATTTACAAAAAATAAAATAAAATTGTAATGTAAATAAGTTTGAAACATCAAAATAAAATTGACCCTTTCCTATATAACATATTATATTATAAAATTGTTATAGTTATGTTTAACTTTAATAATTATTGTATTATTAAAATCTAATTATTGTATTATATATTTTAATAAGTTAAATTTATTTATAGTAATTAAATTTTTTTAGTTACATAGGAAAAATTTTTAGAGGAAATTTCAGCGTAAAAATGACTTCATAAAAAATAATAGTTAAAATAATAAAATAAAAGTTATGAAATTTGGAGGGAAAATAAGAAAACTACTTTTTTTAATTGTATTTTCGGCTTATCTCCTTATAGGTTTACTCAAACTTCATGTTTAGACACTCATTAGATTAGATGTGGAATTAAATTCCACGTCCAATGAGTCTCGTTATGCATACTTTTGGGAAGACCCACCTTGATAAAATTTAAAGATACTTTAAAAAATCATGCTAAAACACATTAAAAAAATTTGTTGTCCTTCTTTTCCCTCCAAAATATTTACATAATATATAATTGTATAAATTTATTTAATATTTAATTATTAATTATTAAATTATAATATAATTATTATAAATAAATAAATATATATATATAAGACTAATTCTATTAAGAAAAAACATATGGTACAATCAGAGCTTGTTTGAAGGCGAAGCTAAAGAGCAAGGGAGCCGGAAATGATAGACTATCAACCTCGGTCCCAAAGAGCAACTACGGCATTAGCAAAAGATAACAAGGAGAACAGAAAATAGATAGCTAGACTAAGGAGTCGACCCAGAATGGATGGAATCACCCATTCGACATTTTTTCCCTTTCTTCTTACTAACTTTGACCTAGCCATTGTGACCTGGCTGGACAGGCACCACTTGCAAACTATTCTGTGCTACCAGAGGAATTTCCTTGTCTGAATCGGAGGAAGAAGACTCATGAGTGCGTTTTTGTGAATTCTAATGCGCTAAAAGATCCTTGGGGCGAGCTGGGGGCGCGTCCTTCGAGTGATCCAAATTTTCCCCTTCCACTTCAATATCTTCCTCATCAGAGCTAGAGGAGTCTAAGTCATCCATAGGGGGTCTATCACAAGGTTTCCAACTCTTAGACTTGGATTTGCAATCGTTGTCCTTCTCCTTGTCGAGGAACATTGCACATGTATTCTGGAGATTCCCTGTCTGATGGAAATGGCGACACCTGAAGGCAGTGTTCTCATAATCCAAGGTTTGTGTCTAATGGAAGTCCCCAACCTTGAGGTTGATCTGATCAGGTAGCCCTTTACTAATGTCTATTTCTGCGCATATTCTGCCAAAAGTGTAGATGCCTTTCTCCCCCCTTAAGGTATCCGTTGCCAGGAATCGGCCTAAGGTGTCCCCAATCCCTTGAAAGACAGCAAAATGCCATAGATGCGCAGGGAGGTTTGGAAGCCGAACCCAAATGGGAATTTTGGTGATAATAGCCGTAGAGGGGTCGAAATCTGGGAACCAAGGGGTGATGAATAGTCCTGCTGAACTCCAGAACCAAGGGCCTCCCATTAAGGCTTTCTGGTAATCTTCGTTGAAGGCAAAGACTACAATAAAGAAGCCTTTCGAGCATAAGAATACCTTGCAGTTTTTGGTCCAGTTGGAGTGGATCCACTGATATAAGTCAGTAGTACGGGGCCATAGGACATTAAATCTGCAGATGATGGTTGTTTCTGCAAACATCTGATATTGATCATGCAGAGATAGATGAGTGATTTAAATGGAGGGGGTTTCTTCCATTTTTTCCACCAAGAAAGGCTTGGGAGCCTCAGCTGGCTGAGCAGGCTTCTTGGAAGGTTGTGCATGAACTGCATCTTTGTAAGAGAAAGCAGGAACCAAGGAGGTCTACCCAGATGCTCCTCCTCGCAGGCGTAGGGTAAACATAACTAAAGCATCTCTTTCAATATTGTAATAAGACAAGGGCATAGGGTCTTCGAGTTGTTTACCTTCGTAGGTCAATCTCTGAAGAGCTGAGGGGATACCCAACTTGAGTTCCAGATCTCACCGGACATGATGCACCAGATCCGAAGCACACACCCAGAGCAACAATGTTTTGTCGGAGAGAAGTAGGATCTGAATTTGAAAGCCAAAGGTGTTTTCAAAGGGCAATGCTACCTCGGCTTCCCATTCATGCAGATCCGTGAGGCCGTGCTGTATTATGGCCTCCATTGCGCAGAAGGCGCCTATTTCTTGTGCTGTCTTACTGCTTGGGGCAGCTGCTGCTCGATTTTCTGCTAAGGCAATCGTAGAAGCTTCTTTGGGAGCATAACGCTTCCCCGATCCATCGCTGACGGCGTTGTCGGCGGCACAATGGGGGTTGGGATCTTTAGCTTTGAGCTCTAAGCCGAAGGGGATAGCTGCGACAATTTTAGGAGCGTTGTTTGATTCGAAAGCTATGGCAGCCTCGTAGGCATTCTGAGCAGGAGTGAAGTCCACTGTGGCAGAGCTAAGAGAAGCGGCCATGTCGGCGGTAGCAGGGATTGCAGAACCCTAGCTCACGCGGCCTCCTTGGTAAATTTAAAAAAAAACGACCAAGATTAGGAGGAAGGGTTGAGTGTCCCTTTTTTGACAAAGTCACAATTTCTATATTTTTTCTATGTTAATTCATTTATATTATAACATTATTTTATAATATATAAAGGGATCTTAGTTCGAGTGGTTTGGTGAACAATTTGTTTTCCCAACTATATAGGTTCAAGTATCCAAAAACAAGTCGTAACTGTCCATTATAACATTTATAAAATAGTTATATTTGATTTGTTTATGTTTCAGATTTACTAATTCAATAATAATTATATTAAAAAACAACAACAAACAAAACAAAACAACAACATTTATCTATAACATAACTTTCCTATCAATATTAAACTTTCTATCTTTTCTATGTGTATACATTTATATTATATATATATTCCTATCATATTGTAAAGAAGTTTGAAACATCAAAATAAAATTGACCCTTTCCTTTATAATATATTATATTATAGATTTGTTATAGTTATGTTTAACTTTAATAATTATTGTATTATATATTTTAATAAGTTAAATTTATTCATAGTAATTAATTTTTTTTAAGTTAGATAGGAAAATTCTTTAAAGCAAATTTCAGCCTAAAAGT
Organism: Pinus albicaulis; assembly: GCA_034641835.2. Classification (NCBI taxonomy): domain Eukaryota; kingdom Viridiplantae; phylum Streptophyta; class Pinopsida; order Pinales; family Pinaceae; genus Pinus; species Pinus albicaulis. The sequence continues at coordinate 1,373,275,981 of CM076579.1, forward strand.
AACTTCATAAAGAAAAATAATAAAATAATAGTTAAAATAATCAAGTTATGAAATTTGGAGGGAAAACAAGAAAACTATCTTTTAAATTGTATTTTCGGCTTATCTCCTTATAGGTTTACTCAAATTTCGTGTTTAGACACTCATTAGATGCGGAATTAAATTCCACATACAACAAGTACCCATTATGCATACTTTTGAGAAGACCCACCTTGATAAAAATTGCAGATACTTAAAAAAAACTTGTTAAAACATATTTTTTTAATGTATCTGCAATTTTTATCAAGGCAGGTCTTTTCAAAAGTATGCATAATGGGTATTCGTTGGATGTGGAATTTAATTCCGCATCTAATGAGTGTCTAAACTTGAAATTTGAGTAACATATAGGGAGATAAGCCATAAATACAATTAAAAAAATGTACCTCTTTACATGTTTTTCGTTTTTTCCCTCCAAAATATAAATACATGTACCTCTTTTTCAATTAAAAGCATTTTGATTGATTTACATATTATGACATGGAAATTACATGAAAATTTCATGGGCACTTTTAGGCTGAAATTTCCTCTAATGATTATAACATATTAAAAAATATAATATATTGAGTGTTTAGCTCATGGAGTGTAGAGTAGATTATGACAGGGTGTTCAGTTAAGGAACATCGTTGTAAAGAGGTCACTAGTTCAAAACTCCATGGGAGAAAATCTAGACATGTTAAGGGTTTGTGTGTAATAATTTTCAGTGAAAATCACATAAAAGAAATTTTTGTCGACGCGTTTTGAACCAGCTAGTGTGGTTCATCATCAGGACAAGATGGGAAATCTGATCAGGAAACTAGTTTAAATAGATCAGGACAACTACAACTAGCCGTTGGAAAAACGGCTAGTTTGACTAGAATAGGCAAAAAATATTTTAATTTTTAATTTTAATTCTATTATATTTTTTAAAATTTAATTATATTTTTATTATAAATTCTATATAAATAAATATCAAATATCAAATCAAATCAAATAAATAAATAAGTAATAATAATAATAATACTATAAAAAAAAAAAAAAAAAAAAAAAAAAAAAAAAAAAATTATATATATATATATATATATATATATTAAAAAAATAAAATAAAATAATAATAATAATAATAAATAAAATAATAATAATAAAATAATAAAATAAAAATAAAATAAAAACAAAACAAAACAAAAATACCTATTCATGACATCATTTGTGATATAGAATACGGGATTAGAGATTTGCCTGATGCTACTAACGACATCATTAGGCAAGACTACTCTGTGATCCTTAGGAAAGCTAAGCCCCCTAAGAGCAACATTAGCAAACATGAGTTTGAAGCTCTTAAATCCTTAAACAATAACCATGACATTTTCGTTCTTAAGGCTGATAAGGGAGGTGCTACGGTTATTTTAAACAAGGATGATTATCGGAATAAGATGTTGGATCACCTTCAAAATAGCGGTAGCTACAAGAAGCTTGACAAAAATCCCCTTAAAAAAGTGTCCAAAGCTGTTGCTTTGGCGATAAAATCAAGTAGCACTGTTGGCTCCCTTAGTAAAAAGCTTATTGAAAGTAATCCCCTCACCCCGAGGATTTATGGTCTTCAGAAGATTCATAAGGAAGGGGTTCCCCTTCGCCCCATTGTCAACACCATAGGTGGTCCGACTTATCTTTTCGCTAAATTTTTAGCTTGTAAGTTGAAGCCCCTTGTAGGTCGCACTGACTCCTTTGTCAAAGATTCTTCCTCCTTCATTAATGAAGCGAAAGACATTAAGTTGGATCCAGATGATAGGTTTGTGAGTTTTGATGTTGTATCATTATATACTTGCATTCCCATTAAGGAAGCCATTGATGTCATCTCTCGTATCATGGATCTTGATACTGCTCATCTCGTGGAGATTTGTCTTACCTCGACCTTCTTTAGTTTCGAGGGTGTATTCTTTGAACAGACATGTGGTGTGGCCATGGGTTCCCCCCTTTCCCCTGTTGTTGCTAATATTTTCATGGAACACTTTGAATCGAAGGCCCTTTCCTCCTCCCTTTTTCAACCAAAGATTTGGAAAAGGTATTTTGATGACACCTGTGTGTTGTGGCCCCATGGTAAAGAGAAATTGGACCTTTTCTTACAGCATCTTAATGATCAATCTGACTTCATTAAGTTTACCATGGAATTCGAAGTTGATGGTAGCCTGCCCTTTCTGGATGTCCTTCTTTCGAGAAATGATGATGGTTCCTTCTCTCATCAAGTTTTTAGAAAGAAGACGCATACTGAACAGTATTTACATGCTAGTTCTCATCATTTTCCAACTCAAAAACTTGGGGTTCTCAGTACCCTAGTCACCAGAGCCTTTAGAATCTCATATGCGAACCACTTTGAAGGTGAAAGATCGCATCTCCTTAATGTCTTCTGTAAGAACGGTTATAGCAGGGCTCAATGTCTTAAAGCTTTTCAAAAAGCTGAGAAAGGTCCTAAGGTTAAGAAAGATCCTTGCGATCGATTATCTAGAGTTCACCTTCCATTTATCTAAGGTACCACTGATAAAATCGCAAGGATATTGAAGAAACATAATGTCTCTTCAACTTTCAAGCCTCTTTGCACTATCCGTAGTTCCCTTAGATCAGTTAAAGACCCGATTTTCCCGATGGATGGTAAGGGTGTTTATTTGATTCCGTGTTCTTGTGGGACACCTTACATTGGTGAAATTGTTTGATCAATTAACCAAAGAATTCACGAGCATGTCACTAACCTTAGACATGGTAGATCTTGGTCCTCTGCCTTAGCAGAGCATGCCGAAAAAACAAATCACCATATTTGTATTGAAGATACTAAGGTTATTGCAACAATTGACCACTTCCACCACCGAAAGTTAAGGGAAGCCTTGGAAATAGAAAAGAGGCCGGCTAACCTTAATAGGGATGATGGGTGGAATGTTAGCAGATGCTGGATTCCTGCCCTTCACTCTTAGTTAGATAGTTAGTTTTGCTCCCTTGGGTCGTTATTTCTTCTCTCGATCGTGATTCCTCTCTCCTAATGTGCTCCTTTTATTTTATTAATTTGGTTTTGATTAGTATTTTTGTTTTGTTTTTATTTTATTTTATTTTATTTTATTTTTATTTTGCTTTTTTCTTTTTTTCTTTTTTCTTTTTTCTTTTTTTAATTTATTTATTTATTTATTATTATTGCTATTTTATTTTTTTAATATATATATATATATAATGTTTTATTTTTTATTTTTTTTTATTTTTATTTTTTATTTTTTTATTTTTTTTAAATAATCGTGAAACTTACCTCTTTAGTAATCTTAAATTAATTGATTAATTGAGTATTATTATTATTATTACTTATTTATTTATTTGATTTGATTTGATATTTGATTTTTATTTATATAGAATTTATAATTAAAATATAATTAAAATTTTAAAAATATAATAGAATTAAAATTAAAAATTAAAATATTTTTTGCCTATTCTAGTCAAACTAGTCGTTTTTCCAACGGCTAGTTATAGTTGTCCTGATCTATTTAAACTGGTTTCCTGATCAGATTTCTCATCTTGTCCTGATGAACCACACTGGCTGGTTCGAAATGTGTCGACAAAAATTTCTTTTATGTGATTTTCACCGAAAATTATTACACACATTTTATGGATCACAGAAGCCAAATTCCTAATATGTTAAGGGTTGTTGTGGCCTAGGCCAGGTGCAATCCTTGGGTGATTATGAGGGCTTAGATGTCTCTGGGTTGCAGTTGCTCAAGCCACAGGTTAGGCGTGCTAGTCATCCTATGACTCACATTACCTAGCAAAAAAAATATGTTGAGTGTTTATGACTGGCCAACTAGTAGGAAATCTATACTAGTCACACTGCAAGATTGACTTCATCCGCCTAAAATGTCTATAATTGAAAGACATACTACAACATAATTTTAAACTACCAATTTATACGGACATACCCAAAAAGAAATTGAACATTTGTATAGGATTGGACGGCATGAATAATTATTCAAAGGGGGGGGGGGGGGGCACTTGAATGGTTGCATGTTGATTGTCATCCTTTGAGTCTATAATCTCCAAATTTTCCATTTCTCAATCCATCTTCCTCACTTAGATATCCAACTTCTTCATTTGGCGTTGGGTTTCAACCAAATAGAGTGGAATTTCCTATTGTTCCTTCAATATATCCACAAGAAATCCACCCATAATAGTTTTAACTTGTCAATATATATCCACGGCCTTCATATATTTGGTATTTAAAATACTCATTGTTGTAGTGTCTAGGATCCATTTTTCCACCTGAGCAAACAATTCTTCATTAGAAATGAACTAATGCTCTACCCTAGCTTCCTCCTTGGCCTTATCCATTCTTGTTGCATGGTGAGGGGAGTTTTGTTATGGTATATTAGTGTAGAGGTCTCAATTTCTTTCTATTCCCTGGACATGGAGGGCCCCAACCCCTCATGTCTACTTCTATGTTAGTGATTTCCTCTTCCCAACGTCATAGAAATGGAATGGGAGCAAGGATGACTCAGAAAGACCAAATAAGTCCCAACATCCTTTAACAATGTTGAGAAATGATATCAAATTAAAGTATCTTCAGGAGGAAAAACAGACTGGAACCTATCTAAATCACCCTTTCTTATCATTTCCAATGTAATTTGGGAGACCCTAAGCAAAATAGGACGAGAACGCCTCTTCCAACAAAGTTTGGAATACCACTTTGAGATATGATTCCTAGGACCACAAGAAAGTGGGCTCTATATATTCTCACTCAAAATATGAAGACAATAAGTCCTGCAATTGACCACACATTAAGAACTGAAGTAAATAGTTGGAGAAAGGAGCTAATATTTCAAATGAAAAGAAAAGAAACTATAGATGACAAGGGACTAAAATAATAACATTGCAAAAGTATTTACCCACCCAGAAAGCCAAACCTAGGTCCCAACCAAGAATAATATACTTTACCCCTAATCCTCCCTCAACATGTAAGGAATAAATTTGAAATAGAATGCTTAGGCTAGGCTAAAGGCTTAGAGAAGGGAATTTATTAAAACATGAAACTACAACGTAAATAAGAAACAATGAAGGAAACAAAAGCATGACCTAAGTTATCACTTCACTACCAAACTGATCTTCATCCTTCTGGAAAATTTCATGCTTATCATGACTTAGCATGGACTTTGAGCTTCATGTCCTACCTTTAGAGTGTTTAAACATCATGACTTTGACCCTAATTGTTGACATAATGAACCAGTCCTGCACCACTACTACAAAGTAACATGTTCTCATGTGAAATGACATCATTGAATAATCCCTAGAATTTCCTTGAATGTTCTGGGTGGTGGAGTAAGTGGTAACCATGCTACATTGAATGCTCGTCGTAACAATCTCATACTAGGTGGAGGGTGTTGTTCATTCCTATCTCATCTATAACTGATTATATATTTCTATCATAATGACACATATAGGACACTTAGCATGGGGGCTATTCATAGTAATTAGTATATCATATATTTTAACTCGTTATATTTTATATTATTATATTTCTAATATTTTATATATTATAATTATTCATCATATTATTATATTATAATTTTTAATTGATATTATATTATAATTATATTATAAATTATTATTATTATTATTATTATTTATTCCATTTTCAAAGATATTATCAATAAAATTTGTTGAATGATATATATCATCTGTTATTATTTATAAACAAGAATTTAAATTTATCATTATTAGTCAATGCCTCGTTAGGGACTATAGTATTCGCCTCACGATCAAATTGCATCGACTGTGCATTATTTTGCAATTTTTTTGCAATTTTAACCAAAGTTTCGTGAAAATGTTGAATTTTCGTATTTTCCGTAAATTCAAAAATAATATTATAATTTCCTGGAAATCTTATTCCTGATTTTTGATTCACCTAGCAACTTCTGATGGGACATAATTCCCCTGGTGGAAATCATTTTATTTTTGGTATTTGTCAGTGCATGACAATTGCTTTAAAAATTAAAAATTAAAATAATTATGAGTGGTTATTCCGTCGGTGAGTGCTTTGACATGAACACTGACACTAACATTGTTATGGTACTTCTCTTCCCCATAATAACAGAATTGACGTGGTTGCAGGTCCTTTGTGTAGGTGGGTGGGGGGCTACACACGTCGTTGTGCGGAGATACTTTCACATATTTCTTGATCGTACATATTGGAAACTAAATGGGTTATTTTTGGGAGAACCTGGGGTGCATAGGGAAATTAATGTTAAACTATTAATATTATTATGTTACATTGTGTGGGGCGTTGATTGTGCGGAAGATGGGGTATGTTTGTCAATTTCCCGAATTTAATATTTTGTTGTGCAGAGATATTTTTACAAATTTCCAAATTGTATATTGTATATTCTATGAATGCTTATAGAGAACGAGGAATACTATTATGTTTCGTTGTGCATAGATTTTACTTTGTGGAGTAAAAAGTATGTGTGGGAGAGTAGTTGCATAGAGTGGCATATGCATTTGTGATATATTGGAAGCACATATATTTTAATGGACAAAAATTTATGTGCAGGAGAGTGAGGGGTTTCATGTGTGCTTTGAAAATGTGTTATTGATTTGAATGGGGTATGTGCAGGACATTTCCTTGTGCAGAGATTTTATTGGATACTTTATTCCAGCAAGGATGAAATTAGGGACTTTATTATTTTTCATTGTGTGAAGCTTTGGTTGTGCGGAAGATGAGATATCTATGTTGATTCACTAAATAAATGAATATGTTAACCAGAAATGAAAATCAGTAATGATTTACTTTAAAGTAGGGTATAGGCAAAGAATTAATTATAACGATATAGATAAATGTCATGCATGAAAATTATTTGTTAGTTTCTAATGCAGCCAAATTTCTTATTCTAATGTTAAACAATTTGAAGAAGGATTGACATTGTTGACAATTGGGTTATAGAAGCTATTATAATTTGATTTTATTTAGGTAGGATGGGGTATGTGCATGTTTTTTACTATGTGGAGTACAAAGTATGTGCAGGAGAGCAGTTGTGTAGAGCTTTGATTTTAGAGCTATGAATCTTTGCAGAGGACAAGGTATTTGTGAGAGAACATAATGGTTAATGTTGTTAATTCCCACATCGTTGAACAGAGCACTAACATAACAGTGTCCCACAACTTCATGTCACACACATTGAAAAAAGGATTTATTTAATATTGGATAATAAGAGAAGACGATTACCCCCCCCCCCTCTCTGTTAGAAAATAAAAAAGGCCGAAAGATTTTCTTATGTTGATAATTACTTGTGATATTCTTGTAGTTTTATTATCTTCTCTTATTTTCTTCTTTTCTCTTGTTTTTATCAAGTAATCATAAAAAAAAACATGAATATCAATGACACCGGATGTAGGAACTCAGCTAGGGTAAAAACCCCTCTATAGGGGAAAACCCAATCAAACTCTTCCAATAGTAAATCAAATTGAGATAGACCAAGACCATATACCCAAAATACCTTCCTCCACTGCCAAGTCAATCTTCCAATATGATTAAACAAACTTCCACTGTCTCACTTGTCCAGTAGCTACAACTCAACAACAACTTAGAATTTTAACCTCCATCAACTTCGGAATTTTGACCAAGTTAAAATCCAGAACTTCAACCCCAACAACTTCAGAATTTTGGCCCAACTACAATCCATAAACTTTGCATGTGAGAGAGATATATTTCCCAAGTACTCGATTTTGGTTTTCCAGCTTCTTCAATCCTTCTCCAACAACTTCGCTATATTTTTCTATCTTCAACAACTGTAGATCGAACATGTTTTTTGAGATTGCTCCAAATGAGTTGAATTGTTGCCTTTATATAGTGTTTGTTCAAGGTTGAATTACCTTGATAAGGTTTACTTGTCCTTCTTGAGGCCGACTTGGTGGAGGAGACCTAAAATACCTATTTTACATTAAAATAATTTGTTTCTTGATTGACAATGCCCAAGAAGGGTCTATTACGTTATGAAATGGATAATAACACTTGAAATAAACCATAGAAGCTTACAATGAAGGCTTTGATCTATAAACAATTGACCCAAGCATGAAAATCGTGCTTTAATAAGTCAATTTTATTTAATAATAAAATTTTCTTTCTTTCTTTTGACAAATACATTACATCATGACTCAAATACAATTATGAATATTGACACTAGTTACATTCTTCAACACTCCCTCTTAACTAGGGAGGTTTTCATAATTACATATATACAAACATAGATGGAATATCTCAAAATTATATGCTCTATGAAGAGTCACAACAAACACAGTGCTATGGATTATATACCTGACTAGGGTACTCTAATTGAGTGGGACTAAGGTGGACTCGAGCTTTAGCCACTATAGGTACCATCAAGATTTTAAGCTCTACCACCAACCCAGTGATCTATGTGTGTATCCAAGGTCAAAGCTCCATCACCAACGTCACCCTCCCTACTTTAGGATCTATACATCAACACATAGGCCAACTAGATGTCCTCCCAAGCATCTTTCCATAAGATGCTTCATCTCTCCTAATCAACTAAATCAAATATATCCATCAATCCAAGCATGCTTCAAACGTTCAATATTTTATGGAGATATGTTTCACAATCACAACCCCAATCAGTAATAACATTTCAAATGTATATATACAAGTAAACACAAACCTTTGGGGTCCTCAATCATTCTGATGTTGCTTATATGATCTTCAATCTTATCAAAAAAAATTTCTTTTCCATTTCTTCAGCAACACCAAATACAATCCAAATACTTCTCAAGTCTTTTTTTTTTTATAATTTCATGAATCACGAACATTTATTTGTATTAATTTCATTCAATGTATTCATTATGATTGGTCATAATATGCCCTCCGTCTTAATTGGATAGATATACCCTTTCTTCTATCCAAGATCCCTCTCAACTTGAGGAGATCAACAACTTCATAACATCGAAGAAACTTAATTCTTTCAACGATACATTTCTTTCTCATGGAATCAAGGTCATCTTGATCATCATCATTCTTATATCTTCCTTCATAATGCTTATCATTATCATCTTCAACTTATCAATATCTTGAAGATTATGTACCTGCTAATATTCAACAACCAAATACAAATATTTAGAAGCATGAAGACTATAATATGTTTAACATGTCATTACAATGGAAGCATCAAAACATTCAAACTTTACAAATCAAATACCTAAACCTAGTTAGGTTCATAATCAATAAGAGGCACATATTTTTTATAAACTAGTCTTCAAATTCTTACTAGGGTTTTGTCATAAACCCTAGACTCCATCTTTGAGACATAAAGCCTTAGATATCAACAATTCATTAACAATCTAATCATAGTGTATACATCTAAATTTTCAACAATATGCTTTTAGAATTTCATGTCAGGCTCTACTAGGTTTTGTTGCAAGCCCCTATATTTTATCATAAAAGCTAAATCATATCACTAATCGAAAACAATATCATCATACCCTAGAATATTAATCTCTACTAGGTTTTTTTATATGCCCTAAATTTCATCAACTATCAAGATAACATACTTGAATATACATATATAGTGTTTCATTATCATATACTAGCATTTCATATCAATATTCTATCAATACATCAAAGTTACAACAGTTCAATTATACAGACGAATATACACCTAGGGTTTTATTCCTAGGATCTTACTATAGTTATTATAAGGGTTTTGTTCAAAAACCCTAAATCACCAAACCCTAAAAATATAGTCTCGTTATATAACCTAGAAATTAACAGTAAACCCTAAAGGACTAGGGTTTTACCATAACAATACCAAAACCCTAAATTTCAAAAGAATAGGATTTCATCATATGTTCTAGACAAACACTAATAAAACTAGGGTTTCATTATTAACATTGACATGCCCTTAGCATTAAGAGGCTAGGCTTTTACAGTGAACGCCAAGAATGATTAAAATGATAGCATAATGAGGGTAGATTCAATCCAATGATGAAACACCCTAACAAGAATTTTCTAAGATTTAAAATCCTAGAAATAACAATGTCAGTAATGAAAAGAAAAATTCAAAAAAAAAGAATGAACATACATTTTCAAACAAAACTTCTAGTTTAAGACATACCTTGAATTGTTTTTTAACAAACCTTGCAGGACATAAATTCTTGAAGGGCTTCCTTTGCAACATAACTTCTTCCATGCTTCAAGTTTATCCTTTGAAGTCTCCTCCATAACCTTTGTGTATTCTGCAATATTTCCTACCAAGGGAAATAAAAATAAAAGGTTATTATCAAATAATACAAACAAATCTTGATATGAGAGGGAAACCAAACATAAAAGATTCTTCGTTGTTAAAGCAATTTTGTTATAGAAAGTTTATTGGTTTAATTCTCTCCACTTTTGAAAGTGATCCCTTCAAATAAATATGTCTGATATAAATATTTCCTAAAACTAAAGAAAAATAAAATTATAAAAAAAACTCACTTATTAATTCAGTTTTCTAGACTTTAAAAGGTTATATATATATATATACATCCATCTTAATTTATTATTAAATTAATAATTCAACCAACATCAATGTATTATAACTCCAAAACTAGTTATAAAATCAAGTTTCAACCTCCTCTCTCTGCATTTGACATCCATGAAATTATTAAAGCTTCAAACTTTACACATTAAATGATTCTAAGTGTCAATCAAATTGATGACTTCGATAGTTTTTTATATTGAGAAGTGCATGAAAATGTTTTTTATATTAAAAACTATATTCCTTATGGCACATCATAAGTTTGTCAATCATTAGAGTCACAAAGTAGTCTTTAATAAAACTAAAATTCACAAGTTTTCCTTCATTTCTCTCCATTTTTATAACACGCTCAACCATGAGATATGTCTACTCCATGTCACTTGTTATATCATTGCGCCGAGAGGCGCATTCTACAGCCCGGTATGACCCCGATGTGTAAGTATGTCGGAAGCCAAAAAAAAAATGTTAGCTTGAACAATAACTTACATAACTTACATAAACATATAAATGAACAATTAAAAATTCATTAAAAAAAAATGTAAACGATATAAACTTAAAATATGAAGAGGTTTACTAACACTCAAAAAAGAGATATGGTAAATAAGTAAAAATATAAATAAAGCATAGGTATGGTAAATAAATAAAACATCTTTTTATATTACTCAAGAGGTATGGTAAATAAATAAAAATATAAATAAACTAGAGGTATGGTAAATAAATAAAACTGACTTTTATATTTACTCAATAAACCACTTTATATTTACAAAAACTCAAAAAGAAGTTTTATTTAGGTGAAGCCTATGGGAAAAATTATTATTAATACCATGGGCCAAATACCATGCGACAAATTATTAATAATACTAAAGCGAACAAAGTTCCTTCTCAAGCTTAAATACTCCAGAACACTTGGAATACAAAGATATCCATGAGGATACAAATATTATATTATAAAAGGTATGAAGAATGAGATGAGATAGATGATTGAATGTTACAAGTGAGGCCTGCTTATATACCTACGCAGGTGCCTTTTCACGAAAGGACATGTCTTATCAGACATGGCCTTTCAACCTAATTACTAATTAACTACTTTAATAACTAATTAACTATTTTATTCATTACATTACCTTCCCCTCAAAAAGATTTTTCCTCAAAGCTTGTCGACAAAAGGCCTTGATTTATTTTCCTGCGACAAACATCTTCTCGTCTCGGGGCAGTCATCCTTGTCGATACAAGTTGATATGATCCTCTAAGTGACAAACAAAACTGTCGCACTGAGAATGGATCAGACCATCCTAAATCAATCTTCTGTGGAACCTTACGATGACTGGCAACTTGTGATGATTCGTTAGTATTCATCGGAATATTAGCTTGTTTTTGTTCTGAATACATATCTTGGTTGATTTGTCTGCTCCCGTGATTTGGATGTCGATAGGGAACTTTTTTGGTTTGACTTTGATTTTCTTTTTTCGAGGATGTTATTGAGTAGGTTACAGAACCTTCACTTAGAATGTTCCTCGTTTGTCTGACATCTAAGTTTGTTTCTTCTGCAACTTGCTTGTCATCCTCTTCAGTTGAGACATTTACTGGATCAACGTTCGATTTTTCTTCAACATGAACTTCTACATTTTTCGATTTCGACGACTCTTTTTTGACAAGTTGTTGCACCTTGTTTTCCAACAACTTCTTATCCTTCTTCAATTTCTTAATTTGTGTTAGCAATTTTTCATTGTGGTCCTTGAGGAGAGAAACTTCTTCATTCTTGTTAGTTGTGATTTTGTCAATTTCCTTTTGCATATTTTGGATCGCCTTTTTACTTTCTTGAGAAATTACTTTTGAAATTTCTTGAATGTCTTCAGGTGTCACTGAATTTGGTTTTAAGTTGACGTCTTGTAGCGTTATTTTCTTCTTTTTGTAGGAGAATGTTAAAAACTTCTTTTTCATATTAAGGATGAATGACCCTAGTGATTCCATCAAGAGTGAACCCAGAATTATATCACTATTGCTACAAAATAAGGTTTTAACGGTAAATTGTGAGACAAGGGAATATTCCCCAATACTTAAGTGTAAATTCCCTATGTCGTATTGTTTTTCATTTTCGCGAAATGAATTTGTTTCAGTTATATTTTATTCGGGAATCACTAATTGGTTAGCACATTCAGTACTAACATAATTATTCTCTTGATTAAGATCGATAGATATAAGAAATTCCTTTCCCGCAAGTGACCCTTTGATTGTAATTAGCGCATAGACAAACATACTATAATTTTCAGGAAATCTTCCTTCTTTCCTTTCTGAATTACATTCAATTTCCTTTTAATCAATGATTGATTCCATTTTTTCTGTTGAATTGAGTTTTTAGGGTTTTTAAGGTAACCCTTCCTAACTTTCTCTTCTTCTTTTTAATGAAGTTATTATTCCTTCATTTTTTATTTTATTTTTTTAATAATTTAATTTTATATATATATATATATATATATATGTATTTTTTTTTAACAATTGATTTTTTTTAACTCTTTTTTTTGTTGAAAGGTTACAACCCTAGTGAAACGTGGCTATTCACATATATTCACCTATAAAATATATGTCCACTTATGTGTATTTCTCCATGTAAAAGTAAACTTACCATTCACAAGAGTTTTTTTATTCCTTTACTTCCTATTTTACCTTGCAAATACCATGGGAAATTACCATGGGCTTCCAAAACCACGAGCTTGTAAACCATTGAAAGAATAATCAAAATAACCTTACCTACTCTTCCTTATTTCTTTTTCCTTTTTAATTTTAATTTGTCTTGGTATGTACGTATATGTACTTCTTATATATATATCTCTTTTTTTTTCTTTTTAATATATTTTGACTTTCCTTCTCTCTTTTATTATTTTAATATAAATTCTTCCTTTTTTATTATTTCTTCAATTTTTTTATATAAATTATTCTTCCCTTTTTTTTATATTTCTTTTCAAAAATTCTCTGGTTTTTTTTTCCCTCTTTTTTTTTTTTATTATGGCCAAAGGCCTCTGACAAACTCAGCAATGGAGAAACTCCAAAATTTGTAGTGAATGCTTCAGTCACGACGGCAACAAGGTTGACGATTTTTATGGTCAAAGACCTGGATTGAAGAGCGTGGCTCTGTGCAGCGCTTAAGCGGTCGAAGGCTCGAATTTCTTTGATACCAAATGAAGTGAACAAAGTTCCTTCTCAAGCTTAAATACTCCAGAACACTTGGAATACAAAGATATCCATGAGGATACAAATATTATATTATAAAATTTATGAAGAATGAGATGAGATAGATGATTGAATGTTACAAGTGAGGCCTACTTATATACCTACGCAGGTGTCTTTTCACGAAAGTTCATGTCTTATCAGATATGGCCTTTCAACCTAATTACTAATTAACTACTTTAATAAATAATTAACTATTTTATTCATTACAAATACCATAGGCCAAATAACATATTTATAAAAGAGGTATAAAGAGGTAAGGTAAATAAATAAAAATATATCAAATACGATTTGAAATCAACATCTAATTATGTATGAAATATAAGGGTAAAATGCCATGGACCAAATTATTATTAATACCATGCCAAAAAAAAACATTATTAACCCTAACATTAATATTAAAATATTAATATTATTAAATTTAATATGTTTAAATTAATACAATATTAAATTTATTATATTGTAATATATATTAATATATCATGATATATGATAGAGGTGGAGAAATAGGGGGAGTGACAAGGGAGATATGGAGATAAATTGAAGGAGAAGGGAGAAGAGGAATGAAGAGAGAGAGAGTGAGAAGAGTGAGAGAGTTAGAGAAGGGTAAGAGAGAGAGAGGGAGACATAAAGATGGAGATGGGAGAGAGATAAGGAGAGAGAGAGGTAGAAGGAGAGAATAAGGAGAGAGGATTGGAGGGTAAAGAGTGACAGAGAGAGAAAGAAGGGGGAAGGGAGAGGGAGGTAGGAGAGAAAGGGAGAGAGAGAAAGGATGAGAGGAGGAGGAGAGAAGGAGGGATAGAGAGATGGAGCTGGAGGTGGAGCGAGGAAAGGAAGAAGAAATACATAGAGAGGGAGTGACAAGGGAGAGATGGAGAGAGAGTGTGTATGCTTATGGGTGGGATAAAGATACATATGAGTGATGGAGACAAGGGGGGAGAGAAGGAGAAAGGAGGCATGATGGAGACAAGGGGGGAGAGAAGGATAAAGGGATAGAAATAGTAAGATAGTTGGAGAGTGAGATAGAGTGATGGGGGAAGAGAGAGGATTGGAGGACAAAGAGAGAGAGAAAGAAAGAGATTTGGGGGGTCAAATAGAAGGAGGTGAGAGAGGAATGATGAGAGAGAGGAAGAGAGTGATGGGGGAAGAGAGGATTGTAGGAGAGAGAGAGAGAGAGAGAGAGAGAGATGGGGGAAGATAAAGGGAGGTAGGAGATAAAGGGAGAGAGAGGAAGGAAAAGGGAGGGGACTTGAAAGAGAGGAGGAGAGAGGGAGGGATAGAAATATGGATTTGGAGGGGGAGAGAGGGAGGGATTGAGAGATGGAGAGAGAGAGAGATGGGGGAAGAGAAAGGGAGGTAGGAGAGAAAGGGAGAGAGAGGAAGGAAAGGAGAGGGGACTTGAAAGAGAGGAGGAGAGAGGGGAGGAGAGAGGGAGGGATATAAATATGGATTTGGAGGGGGAGAGAGGGAGGGATTGAGAGATGGAGCTGGATGAGGAGAGAGGGAGGGAAGAATAAATACATAGAGAGTGAGTAGTGGAGAGAAAGGGGGAGTGACAACGGAGAGATGAAGAGGGAGTGTGTATGTTTTTGGGTGAGATAAAGAGACAAATAAGGAGATATGGAGAGAAGGGGGGAGAGAAGGAGAGAGAGAGGCATATGGTAACAAAGTTGGAAGGTGAAGATAGAGAGAGAGATGGGGGGAGAGAAAGGAAGAGAGAGAGTGAAGAGAGGTAGGGAAAGAGATATGAAGATGGAGAGGGAGAGAGGGGGAGGTAAGAATAAATACATAGAGGGTGAAAGGTGGAGAGAGAGAGAGAGGGAGTGATAAATAAGATGGAGAGAGAGGGAGAAAGGGTAGCAGGAAGGAAGAGAGATAGAAGCAAGAGAAAGGGAGGCAAGAGAGAGAGAGAGAGAGAGGAGGAGGTGAAGGAGGAGGGAGTGATAGATAGATAGATAGATTGGAGAAAGAGAGTTTATGTTTTGGAGTTGATATAGATAGATAGAGTGAGATATAGATATAGATGTAAGGTGAAGAGAAAAAAATATAGATGGAGAGAAGGAGGGAGGGACAAGGAAATCGATAGATATGGAGTGAGAGAGAGTGTGTGTTTGGTGGGGTGAGATAAAGATAAAAAGAAGGAGAGATAGAGGGATATATAGATATATATGGGGGAGAGAGGGAAGAAGATTTCTTGCAGTAGATGCATTGATTTCAGTGTAGATGGTGATGTCTAATCCTATTTGATTTCTTGCACTAGATGAATTGATTTTGGTGTAGATGTTGATTTCTAATGATATTTGATTACTTACACTAGATGGATTGATTTTAATGTAGATGATTTCAAATCCTATTTGATTGCTTGCACTAAATGCATTAATTTCAGTGTAGATGATGATTTCTAATCCTATTTGATTGATTTCACTAGATGCATTAATTTTAATGTAGATTTTGATTTTTGGTTATATTTGATTTCTTGCACTAGATGAATTGATTTCAATGTAGATTATTTTTAATCCTATTTTATTGCTTGCATTGAATGCATTGATTTCAGTGTAGATGGTGATTTCTAATCCTATTTGATTGCTTTCACTAAATGCCTTCACTTCAGTGTAGATGGTGATTTATAATCTTATTTGATTTCTTGCACTAGATGCATTAATTTCAATGTAGATGTTGATTTATAATTATATTTGATTACTTGCACTAAATGCATTGATTTAAATGTAGATGATTTAACTAAATCCATTGATTTAAATGTAGATGATTTATAATCCTATTTGATTTCTTGCACTAAATGAATTTATTTCAGTGTAGATGGTGATTTCTAATCCTATTTGATTGCTTGCACTAGATGCATTGATTTCAGTGTAGAAGTTGGTTTTAAATCCTATTTTCCTACTTGCACTAGACTCATTTAGTTGAGTGTAGATGTTGATTTCTAATCACATTTGATTACTTGCATTAGATGCATTGATTTTAGTGTAGATGTTGTTTTCTATTATTATTGATTTCTTGCATTAGTTACATTGATTTCACTGTATATGTTGATTTCTAACTTGATGTAATTAGATGTATGATGGTACATTAATTTTCAAGTCATTGGATTAATAGTGTGTGTGCAATGATTCCAGTGTAAGCACAAAAAATTATTGACAATGTACATTGATTTTTGTGTTATAGTAATTCAACCTATTAATATTGGAGAGCAAGAGAGACAAGGTAAGATGTTTACTACAACAACTCGAGTTAAATATTTAAATGATTTACGATTCCAACTGTCCTTTTCAAATAATCAATATGAAAAAACTAACATGGGTGAAAATAAGAATAGTAGAAGAAAATAGTTTGAAATCGATCACAATGAAGACTATTCGTAATTGACTACATTCTTATTATTCATAGTTTCTATCATTCAATATTATTACATTGTCACTTTTCATTCAAAATTTTATTTCATCATTAAAGTTATTTTACAATATTTATCATCTCAACAAACTGAGGTAACTAATCAAATTTAAAATTAAAATGACTCAATAAATCTGAGACATATTTAACATATTTAAAATGGTTATGTTAATATTAGATGTATTTACATATTATTGATAAAATTAAGCATATGTTCCTCATATTATCGATAGATTTTCTTGGTCGCACACAACTGAAACCAGCCTAGATCCATCTTAACTCCGGATCTATCAAGCCCCGAGAGGGATAAAATCTCTCGAGGTGAAAACCTTTCCTCAAGTTTTGTACTCAAAAAAGAGGTTTTCACCTCGAGAGATTTGATCCCTCTCGGAGCTTGATATATCTGGAGTTAAGATGGATCTAGGCTAGTGTATACACATCTTATGTTGTCACGTTGAGGAGGTGGGGGCGGGGGGGGAGCGCTAGAGAGTCTAGGTGCTAGAGTCTACCATGTCATATATGTTGTACCTTCTATCCTTGCTGCCTGAAACGCACAGACGTATGGCTTAGCTGCCTTAGGGGAATAAAGTGAATAACGGACTCGGAGGATATCTAGGCAAAAGGGAATTAGAGAAGATAGCCCATTATGCTTGAAGATAACCCATTCAGTAATAAGCCCATATAGTAGAGAAGATAGTAGATAAGAGACCCAGACGTATTAGGAGGTAAGATAGCCCAATAGATGTATTGAAGGTGATAAGCGCTGGTTTAGCCAATATTTATTAAATTTAGTATTTGTAAGACTAAATAATAAAATTGAAATGATATAAAAAATTACTATAAATCTTTTATCATTTAAAAAATATAATAAAGTATAAGATTTTTCAATGAGTAAGTGTGAAAAACACAACTTATTTTATAAATATACAAATTTATGATAAATAAGAAAGTTATAAAAGCTACAATAACATATAATTATATAATTTTTATTTATTTTTACTATTTTCATAAGATCTAATTTTTTTACAGGTTTGATGTAACATGGTTAGGATACATTTGTACTAATATTTATTTTTAATTTTTTTTCATGAGAAATACTTTTATATTCTATATGGGAAATATACATATTTCATTCTTTAAGGACTATTCACATAACAAGGCTCCAAACCATCATAATAAATAATCATTATCTCAACATGTCACACGTAAGAATTAAATTTTAATGATGATAACAACATTTCTCCCAACCACCTAACCTAAATCCAATTAACAATATTTATTTTTAACTTATTATCAATAATAGAATAAATTATATTATCGTTACTTTTTTTTTAATATTATGGTTTCATGATCAACCAACATCTACAATACACAAATAATTTTTAGAAATATTGGAGGTGGAGGGCTGTGAATCAGTGTTTCATGTTGAGTCAACTTTTACCTAGTTTATACTTTTCTTTGCAATGTTAATTGAACCATCATTTAACTAGTAGCACATTATGACGACAGATCTAAACACAAGAAGTAAGCCATGAGTAGCATATAATCATAAAGATATGTGAACCAAATTAGTGCAAAACATAAAGTCAACTTACACATCATCACAAAGGAACATCGGATATTAGGTGGAAAACCCAACTGGGAAAAACATTTTTTGCTATTGTCTTTGTCTTATTAGTATTATTATAAAAAAAAAACTTGTACATCTTACATTAGTGCAGACTTATACCAGTGTGTAAGCTCCTACTTGCTAGAGGCTACCACCTCCTCTTGTTTCTCCAGCTACCACTAAAAGGAAGCGACCACTCCCTGATCAAGTTCTTTGACTACCACTGGAAGGAAGCTACCACCCCTTGTACAAGTTCTCTGGCCACTACTTGAGAGAAACTACCACTCCCTTACTGAAGGCCCCAACCCTCAAACTTATTGTGGACCTCATTTCAGAATATTTCACATTAGAACCACCTACAACAAATTCAAATCTTGTAGGCCACGTTTCATCCAAGTTTCAAACTGGACCCACTTAAACCTTAATGCTTTATAAGAAATCTCAACTAAATTTCAAACCTATGCAATAATCAATATGTTCATCACTGCATACAATATGTTTCTGCAATGACCAATCTAATCGCAACAACACAACTCTATCTTCAATATGCACTTCAAAACTATGATCAACAAAATTTTAGGTCAACTATACTATATTCTTTTATAGTAGCATTTAAATATGAAACTTCTCTTTTTTCACCCAGGGAGTCGAACCATAGCAACAACAATACAAAATTTTTTCCAACAATATTGTCCTCAATAACCTATGTTCACAACCATACCAAATATCATAAAACATTTTCGCCCATCAACAATGACAAACCCTAGCAACATACTCTGAAACTATCATCTCAAGCATCAAATATACTCTTGCTCAATACATCAAAACTTAGTACCAACATACCATCATTGTCAAGGCTAGTAGCAATATACCCCAACAACAGACTCACATCAAACAGTGCATATAAGAAACCTTATCATCATCATATCACACCATTCAACTACATACTCTCCATCACAACAATACAATACTCTTGCACATAATTAACATGTACATGAAAACCATATCTCAATGCATGGCTTTTCACAATTCACTCAACTCACTCTTAACTGCAATTAACAAATCCACTCAACATCAACCACTCTAGTAGCAGCATTACAAATTATGGGTAGCATATACTCTGAAAAAAAAAAGCCTTATACATTACATCCTCTCATAGGTCAACAACATATATACTAATTGTATCAAACTACCATACAACACTCTGTCCCTACAACCACATTAGTTAGTGTCACGAATAATGTCTTTGTCATCAAAAAAGACAACACATCCAAACATATCAGCCCTCAACCATACATATCAATCGACTCATACTCTTTCCTTAGCAACATATATCTCACCAAGGATCACACTTAGCTAAACACAACGTAGAAATTTGATAGAATTGCAAATGCTCAAAAAAATTGATCTAAAATCATGAGACATGATTCTACCCTACTAATCTGCGGAATGAAAATCACAATTGAGAAAATCATGCATAGACATGCAATAATTAAAACCACAAACACACAATGATTTCTAGGGGAACCCAACTGGGAAAAACCCCCCAAGTTTCTTTGCATTGATCAGTTGAATTGAGAAACTATTACAATTGTTAGCTCTAGATCTGACCTCAACCTGCAAAAGAATATTTTTTCTCTTTCTCAATGGCATACTCTGTAAACCACTTAGCCAAATATCATTTCTCCGAGGTTCTTATTTCGTTGCGCAATTCCTGAGGAAATCGTCCCCTATTATTTAGGAATTTTCCTCCAATTGATTGTGTAATTCCCAAAGATTGATCATATGATCTAATGAAACACTTGTACACACAAATTGGTTTAGAACTGTTGTTACACTGCCTTATCATCTCCACTTCAGTTGTGGAACTTAAATTCTCTACATTCAATAGCTATTTTGGGTTGATTGATCAATGAACTAACATGTCTCTAAGTTAGATTGTTGTCCCACTGCACAATTGACCTTCAACTAACTCTAACAATAGTTATAGGTCAGTTAACTGAATACAACTAAAAATAATTGAACTGGATTATTAAAATTACTAATTACACATGCATAACTGAACTCCAAGCCCTCTAACTCGAACTTACTGAGTAAAATGAGTGACAAGAACCATGTCACACTATTTAACTGCCTCCAAATTGTCATGCTAATGTGGAAATTTGATTTACTCAATTTGACTAAGGCTAAAGTCAAATTGAGCCTTTCTTGCTACAGTTTTTCAACACTCCCTCTTAGCAAGAAAGATATTTTCCACCACCCCTATCCTGTACCATTGGAATTCAAATTTACCTCTTGAAAGTGAATTTTTCAAGATGTTAACATATTTCTCCTTGGTCGGAATGTATTGTAGCAACATAATTCTCCTCTGCATACAGTCCCTCAAATGATGATCCCAGATATCAATGTGCTTAGACTTGTTATGAAATATCAGATTCTCAAAGAGCTTAATTCAACTCTGATTATCACAATATATCATTGGCGAGTCCATATCCTAACTGAATATTCCCACAAGTATTTTCCTCATCCAGATTGTGTCAAATGATGCTTGACTTGAAACCAATGTATTCATCCTATGCTAAGATGAGTGCCACATACCTCTACTTCCTACTGTACCAGGAAATAGTTGTGGACCCAACGCTGAAGATAACACCTGATGTACTTTTCCTTTCGGATGGACTCCCTGCCTAATATGCACCAGTGAAGCCCTGGAGCTTCACTCTATTTGTATGTTTGTACCGTAACCATACTCGTTTGTGCCTATGAGATACTGTAACACATGATTTTTTTTCCATCCAATATAATTTGGTAGACCTCACCATAGCTTGGCCAAGTTTGTTTATTTCATAGCACATGTCGTGTCTTGTTTTCACAAGAAACATCAAAGACCTCACAAGCTTCCTATAAGTGGTAGCATCAACTTCTTCACCTGAAGTGGCATTCTTCTTCCTCTAGTTTGTAGCTAGAGGTGTGTCCATGGGCTTACAATTCTCCATGTTAAATCTCTAAAGTATCTCTTCAACATACTTTCCTTGAAACACAAACAATTCTCCATCACCCTGCCATACTTCCAGCCCAAGGAAGTAATGCATGAGACCCATGTCTTTCTTCTCAAATTCCCTTGCAAGAGCATATCAACGACTCATCACCTATCAATATTAAAGAATTAACATATAAAACAATAATAAGAAACTTACCATCTACCAAAATGTGATAGAGGTTTGCATCTTTTTGAATTTTGGTGAATCCCAATCCAGTGAGATAATTATCGATCTGAGTGTTACCATACTCAGGGCGTCTGTTTGAGACAATAAAATGCTCTCTTGAGTTTGCACACATGCAACTCTCAATCATATGTCTCAAATACTTCTCATTGCTCTATGAAAATTTCCTCCTCAACAACATTATTGAGAAAGGTGGTCTTCACATCCATTAAGTATATTTTTCACCACATCTGCACGACCAATGCTAGAATGGATCTGATTGAGGAATATCTTCCAACTGGTGCAAAATTTTCCTCACTGTCCACTCCATCTACCTGAGAGAATCCTTTGGCCACAAATATGGACTTATACTTCTCGGTGCTCTCGTCAGCTGCATGCTTCACTTTGTAGATCCATCTTGAACCAAGCACTAATTTCCCTTATGGCCTTGGCACCACCTCCCATACATTGTTCTTCATGATGGATTTTTATTCTTCCACCATGGAATCAACCCAAACCAACTGAGAAATTTCTTCCTCAAATGAATAAGGCTCTATCTCAATGAGCTTTGTCATGAGAGCCATGTATATAGTGCACCTATCAGATGACCTCCTCTACATGTGCTGATATGTGGGTCTCCCACATTCTCCCTTGCATCCTGCAACAATCTATCAGCTTCTCTGGTTCTCTTTCTCCCCTCTTTGGAAAATTCTGGCTAAGTGGGTGCCTCCACTATGCCTCTTGTCTTCTCCTTTGCATGTGGTTTCTCCACAACTTCCTGAAGCTCCTCCTTTGGAACTAGAAGCTCCTGCTCTGGTGGGATACTCAACTCTTGTTCCAGATATCATCACATAGCCTTGTCCTCATTTAACTTGACATCTCTCCTCATAAATTTCATCCTCAATGAAGGAAGATACACCCGATAATTGTGTCGATTTTCGGTGTATCCTATAAAAACTCCCAACTCTACTGTAGGCTCAAGTTTCTTCCTTGAATCTGATGGACACATGGATATAAATTGAAGCTCCAAAAATTTTGAAAAGAGACACATCATGTTTTCTCCCAGAGAAAGCCTCCTACCATGTGATCATGCCAATAATATTATTAAGACTCTGTTTATGCAAGTAATTTATGGTATTGCATGCTTATTCCCATAGATTCAATGCCAACCCCTGATCATGCAACATGGCCCTTGATGCTCCCACTATGCTCATGTTCTTCATCTCAACTACCCCATTCTGTTGTGGGTTATGGAGCATTTCCATCTCTCTTCGAACGCCTTATTTTGCACAGAAATATTTGAAGGATTGCGAAAAAAATTCAACTACATTATCACTCCTGAGAGCCTTCACCTTCTTCCCAATCTCCTTGTCCACCAGTGCCTTGAATTTAACAAAATTGGAGAACACTTCAACCTTCTTCCACATGAATAAGATCTAGCACTTTCGAGAGAAATCATCAATAAAAATAACATAGTACTTATGTCTTGTTGTGGAGGTTGTAGAAAAGAGTCCACAAACATCAGAGTGGACTCACTCCAAGATTTCATCTGCTCTGATCTCATGATCATGGAAATTTGATTTAGCATATTTCCCCAATGTGTAGCCCTTGTAGAAATCTCGTTGGTCATGGGAGCCTTTAGGGAGGTCGACGGTAATTTACTGCATGATCTTCGGGGCACCATGGTGTAGATGACTGAATCTCTTGTGTCGGAGTTCGCCAACATCTCCACTACGAAATTTATCAACCTTGTTGCTTAATGCAATGCAATCTCCCACCTCTAGTTTGTATAGGTTATGTTACCACTCAAACTAGCAAGGTAACTAAAAGGGCTTCCTAAGAGGGAAACTGCTAGGTTAATGAAAATGGTGGAGGTTGATCTGAAATTGTGTGAACAAAATATTTCTTATACAGAGATAGACAGTAGGGGATTTTACTGGTTATTTCACCTTTACTAGAAAGGATGAAACCAGAAGCTTCTAGCCCTCTTACTGGCTCTGGCTAAAGAAATATAAGGTAAACACTAAATCGATCTGTCAATGAAAGTATTTTTTTATGTTTGCAAAGTATTCATTAACCAAAATTTTATGTGTGAATAAGCAAGTTCAAGTATTCTGCAATGGAAGTAATGTGGTTTGAAGTGAAACTAATGAGTTTTGATCATTGTATAAGTCTCATTGGGAAAAGTGGAATTATGAAAATTTACTGTTTAATGTAGTAAAATCTGGAAAATAACAGCAAAAATACACAGCATAACAGTAAGCATTTGTTTAAGCAGTTCACCCCTCTTTTGGGCTACCTCTGCTGGGTCCAAAAGCCTCCAAATAGGATTTTCCCTCTTTCATTAATGCTCAAATTAAAAATTACACTATGTAGAAAGCCTCAAAAGGAAAAATTAGCTGCAAATTCAAAAACAAAGGACTGAAATCAGTATAAATCGACTATTCATTCACCTCCAATGGATGAGTATAGTCCAACACAGTTGATCTTTCACCAAGCCCTAGTGGCTCTACAACCAAAATCGCTGATAAAATCATTGATAGAGTGCCCTGATGGCTCTGCAACCTATCCCAACAACTCCATAATGCTTCAATACCCCAAAATCAAAAAAAAATTCGTCCCAAATGGACTTCCCTAGCCAAAGTTATGGCTAACTAAAGTTTTTTCCAGTACTCCAGTTAAAAATTGTGTGAACAAAATATTTCTTATACAGAGATAGACAGTAGGGGCTTTTACTGGTTATTTCACCTTTACTAGAAAGGATGAAACCAGAAGCTTCTGGCCCTCTTACTGGCTCTGCCTAAAGAAATATAAGGTAAACACTAAATCGATCTGTCAATGAAAGTAATTTGTTTATGTTTGCAAAGTATTCATTAACCAAAATTTTATGTGTGAATAAGCAAGTTCAAGTATTCTGCAATGGAAGTAATGTGGTTTGAAGTGAAACTAATGAGTTTTGATCACTGTATAAGTCTCATTGGGAAAAGTGGACTTAT
This sequence comes from Pinus albicaulis, assembly GCA_034641835.2. Lineage (NCBI taxonomy): Eukaryota > Viridiplantae > Streptophyta > Pinopsida > Pinales > Pinaceae > Pinus > Pinus albicaulis. The sequence goes on from CM076579.1 coordinate 1,373,300,978, forward strand.
GAAAAGTTACTGTTTAATGTAGTAAAATCTGGGAAATAACAGCAAAAATACACAGCATAACAGTAAGCATTTGTTTAAGCAGTTCACCCTTTTTTTGGGCTACCTCTGCTGGGTCCAAAAGCCTCCAAATAGGCTTTTCCCTCTTTCATTAATGCTCAAATTAAAAATTACAATGTGTAGAAAACCTCAAAAGGCAAAATTAGCTGCAAATTCAGAAATAGAGGACTAAAATCAGTATAAATCGACTATTCATTCACCTCCAATGGATAAGTATAGTCCGACACAGTTGATCTTTCACCAAGCCCTGGTGGTTCTACAGCCAAAATCGCTGATAAAATCACTGATAGAGTGCCCTGATGGCTCTGAAACCTGTCCCAACAGCTCCAGAATGCTTCAATACCCCAAAATAAAAATAAAAAAATAGTCCCAAATGGACTTCCCTAGCCAAAGTTATGGCTAACTAAAGTTTTGTCCAGTTACCCCTTGAAAAACTCCACTAAATGTGGAGAACTGGAGTTAACTTCAGTTAAAAATGGAGACGGGTGCTAAAATTTGGGAACCGCCGAAAATGTCGCCAAATATAAGGTGCTAACGGATAAGCCCCATGTGTCCGCACCGATCGGACTTCATAAAAAAACTTAGAGTTATAGCGTTTAAACTTTAATATAAAAACCATATAATAAAACGTGTTCTACTCCTCCCGCCGGTCCACGGGACCACGACCCAACAGAATTGTGTGCCAATTGATATACCACGGTTCAAATAGAAGTTGAATGCATTGTTTAATAAGAACTACAGCTGTGGCCCATTGGTCGAGCTACTCCGTTGTTATTGCCCCGACCCGAGGTCGAACCCGTCTGCGACCATAATAAAATTTTGAACGCCATTTCATTCAATTCTTGGGGCCACGTGGCGGCCTCCGAGCTGGCCAAGTGGCGCCCCCTGATTGGCCGCCTGCGGAATATTCCACAAAATATTCCCGAAATATTCCCAGAATATTCTGTGGAATATTCTTTTTTTAATAAAAAAAATTTTGTAAAGTCAATTTTGGCCATTTTTTTACTAAAATTGGCAAACTTCAAAGTTGAATAACTTTCTCATACGGCGTCAGTTTTCAGTGTCGTTTGCGTCTACAGGATCGTTTTTCCGAGATCTTTCCATTCGTTCTAATTTGGACCAATTCTGAGCAACTTCATTTTTGAGCATTTTTCTACAAGAAATTTGATCTCTTGATCACACCTCCAAAATGGGAAGCTTTTGGACCCTAAAAGCTCTCTGATTATTGAAAATGATGATGTGGAGACTAATTCTCCACTCTTCCACCCTTGAATAACTGAAATCTACCCGATTTCATCAAATGGAGCTTTTGAGAAAATGATAATCTGTCTCTGGAATCAACTGATCGACCATTGCTAAGATTGAGGAAGTCATGATGAAAATTATTAAAATTTGCAGAACAGTAATTGTAATCTGCAGAAAAAGAAAAAAAATAAATAAATAAATAAAAATAAAAAATAAAAAATAAAATAAAATAAAATTTATACACTGATCAAACTTCTAGAAAGACTTAAAATGACTTTCACCTTGCAAACTGTTCCCATGGCGAATTCTACCATTTTGAAACCAACTTTTTCCCATGTTGAACTGTGTGTCCTCCTTGCTTGCACTGCTTTGCTTTGACACTTCATTCATTGCATTGGCTGCCCCAAAAGGTAATTTGCACAACATAACATCATCTTCTTTCAAAGACAAATTGTTATTAAACTGAGACATATCATTAGCAACATCATAAAAAGGCGAATGCTCAAAATCTGGTCATTTCAAAATTAACAAAGTTAGACTTTGACTTGCATTAACCAGTGTTTTCAATTGACTTGCATTGAGTAAAGAAGATTCCAGCTTCTTCTTGTGAGCTTTCACAATGTACTCTTTACCATCTTTGAACAAGTGATACTTTTTTTAATGGCGATGAAAGATAGCCTTCCTGTCAAATAAGTAAGGACTTCCCAAAACAATACCTGAGATATCAAGCGGCACCACATCAAGTTCCACTGTGTCAATAAAATTTGCAATTATTGCAAAGCGCAATATGCACTTTCTTGAGACTTGCAAATTGGCATCCTTGCATATCCATCCAAGTGGATAAGGCTTCGGATGTGGAATGGTCTCAATTTTAATTTTGTAGCCAAGTCTTCAGATATAAAACTTTGCTTGTGACCCATGTCAATAGTATCAATTTTGGTATGTTTTGAAATTACCCTCACCTTCAGAAAAGCTCTATCCTCCTCTTTTCTTCATGATATATTTGTGACAATTAAAGAGCTAGGCCCAGGAGTTATGTCTTTTCCCTTCTTTCCCCTTAATGTTCTTTAAAACCATGGCTATGATTTTTGTCTCATCTCCTGAGTCTGACCCTAAGTCTTGCTCAACTGTTGCTACAGTTTTCTCCTTTTCTTTGGTCTTTTTTTTGTTCTTGTATTTTTCTGGTTTCAGTTCAGGATGAAGCTTCCAACAATGATCTTCATCATGACTTGTCTTTGAACAGTTCTTGCAAAAGAAATTTCCTTTTTCTTTTCTTGAATTTGCAACTCTCTTCTTTCCTTTGTTTTTGAAATTACTATCCTCATCAAAAGTATTCTTTCCTCTAGCTTCTAAATGTGTAGCCTACACACAGACTTCATCTAAGCTGGTAGGATTGAACATTAGAATAGTATGTTGTAGGTAATTGTGCAAACCTCCTATGTATTTCAACAAGGTGTCTTGACTTTGTAAGTCTACTCCAAGTAGAAGTGCTCTCCTTCTAAACTCTTGGGTATAATCTTTCACATTTTGACCCTTAAGTTGCCTAAAAATTTTCCAATTCATGAGTTCTTTCTGAATATGAGCAAGAGGATAAAACCGTTTCTTAATAACAGTAATAAACTCATTCCAAGTTAGAGTTATCTTACCATGTTTTTTAATTTCCTCCCTGGTCTTGGCTTCCCGCCAAACCAAAGCTGCTCCATCCATTCTCAAAGAGGCTAATTGGATTTTTGTGTCATCATCATGCAAATTCTGAATTCTTAGATAGACTTCCAGCTGTCTAATCCAGTTATCCAAATTTTCTACATTCACATCACCATTAAACATCGGTAACTCAAACTTCACATCAAGCTTTAACAAAGGATTTTGAAGAGATGTTTTTGTTTTGTGTGACTGATTAACAGAAGTTGAAGAGGATGATGTGGAGGAAGAGGATGACGATGGAGATGAAGGATCACCATTTCCTCCATTCCCTTTCTTAGACTCATCCTTTTCTTTCTTCCCTCCTGAAGAATCTCCTTCTTCTCTTTGGTTTCTAGACCGTTCTCCAGCAATCCTATCATTTCTCTCCTGGTATAGAATCCTAACCATCTCAGTCATGTCCAAGAAATCTTTTCTAAAGACTCTTTCTTCTACCTTGGGATCCATTTCCTCATGTACTTCTCCTTCTCTGGAAGACATGTTTATGGCTGATTCTAAGGCTAATGAGGATGAAATGGAAGGTGGAGATAATGGCACTCTAGCCCTCCTTGGTTGAGGATTAACTTGTTCTCTAACCAATTGACCTTCCCCTCTTTTCAATTTCAGCCTAGTAAGCATCAAATTTTGCAAAATAACACAATCTTCTTGCACAAATTTCACAAACTCTTAAGCAAAACCTAGAGCTCTGATACCAATCTGATCTGAAATTGTGTGAACAAAATATTTCTTATACAGAGATAGACAGTAGGGGCTTTTACTGGTTATTTCACCTTTACTAGAAAGGATGAAACCAAAAGCTTCTGGCCCTCTTACTGGCTCTGCGTAAAGAAATATAAGGTAAACACTAAATCGATTTGTCAATGAAATTATTTGTTTATGTTTTCAAAGTATTCATTAACCAAAATTTTATGTGTGAATAAGCAAGTTCAAGTATTCTGCAATGGAAGTAATGTGGTTTGAAGTGAAACTAATGAGTTTTGATCACTGTATAAGTTTCATTGGGAAAAGTGGACTTATGAAAAGTTACTGTTTAATGTATTAAAATATGGAAAATAACAGCAAAAATACACAGCATAACAGTAAGCATTTGTTTAAGTAGTTCACCCCTCTTTTGGGCTACCTCTGCTGGGTCCAAAAGCCTCCAAATAGGCTTTTCCCTCTTTCATTAATGCTCAAATTAAAAATTACACTTTGTAGAAAGCCTCAAAAGGAAAAATTAGCTGCAAATTCAGAAACAGAGGACTGAAATCAGTATCAATCGACTATTCGTTCACCTCCAATGGATGAGTATAGTCCAACACAGCTGATCTTTCACTAAGCCCTAGTGGATCTACAACCAAAATCGCTGATAAAATCACTGATAGAGTGCCCTAATGGCTCTAAAACCTGTCCCAACAGCTCCAGAATTCTTCAATACCCCAAAATAAATTAAAAAAATCGTCCCAAATGGACTTCCCTAGCCAAAGTTATGGCTAACTGAAGTTTTGTCCAGTTACCCCTTGAAAAACTCCACTAAATGTGGAGAACTGGAGTTAACTCCAGTTAAAAATGGAGACGGGCGCTAAAATTTGGGAACCGCCGAAAATGCTGCCGAATATGAGGTGCTAACGGATAAGCCCCATGTGTCCGCACTGATCGGACTTCATAAACAAACTTAGAGTTATAGCGTTGAAACTTTAATATAAAAACCATATAATAAAACGTGTTCCGCTCCTCCCGCCGGTCCACGGGACCACGACCCAACAAAATTGCGCGCCAATTGATATACCATGGTTCAAATAGAAGTTGAATGCATTGTTTAATAAGAACTACGGCTGTGGCCCATTGGTCGAGTCGCTCCGTTGTTATTGCCCCGACCCGGGGTCAAACCCATCCACGACCATAATAAAATTTTGAACGCCATTTCATTGAATTCTTGGGGCCACGTGGCGGCCTCCGGGCTGGCCACGTGGCGCCCACTGATTGGCCGCCTGCAGAATATTTCGCAGAATATTTTGTGGAATATTCCCAGAATATTCTATGGAATATTCTTTTTTTAATTTAAAAAAATTGTAAAGTCAATTTTGGCCATTTTTTCACTGAAATTGGCAAACTTCAAAGCTGAATAACTTTCTCATACAGCGTCGGTTTTCAGTGTCGCTCATGTCTACAGGATCATTTTTCCGAGCTCTTTCCAATCATTCTAATTGGGACCAATTCTGAGCAACTTCATTTTTTAGCATTTTTCTATAAGATATTTTATCTCCTGATCAGAGGCTTAGCCCCATTAGGAGAATTTTGAGGTCTAAGATGGGCCTCCTAAGGAATTATAAAATAATAGTGGAAATAATAAAATAATATTATATTACAACATCAAATTTTAGAGGGGAAGAGGAATAAAATAATAAAACTATTTTTTTAACTCGTATTTTCAACTTATCTCCCTAAGTTTTAACTCAAATTTCGAGCAAGAACACTCGTTGGATGTAGAATTTAATTTCTCATCTAAGGAGTACCCATGTTGCATACTTTCGATGGACCCTACTACACAAAAATGAGAAATACATGAAAAACGTGATTGCAATAATTTTTTTTCATGTATTTCTCCTTTTTCATGTAGGATGGTGCATCGAAAGTATGCAACATGGGTACCCCTTGGATGAGAAATTAAATTTTTCATCCAACGAGTACTCTCACTTGAAATTTGAGTAAAAACTTAGGGATATAAGTTGAAAATACGAGTTGAAAAATTAGTTTTATTATTTTATTATTTTTTATTCTTTTAACTTTTTTACTCCAAAAATGGTGAATCATCCCCCATGGTTGACATCATCACCTTGAATCCTATTGGTTATTATAAAGTTTATTTTTGTTGTACATTTTTCTTAGGAGGCCCATTTTAGACCTCAAAATTCTCCTAATGCACTGTCACCACAACTAAGGCTCCCTGCTCTTTACGAACTTTCACTGATGGGAGAATTCCCGATGCTTTTGGGAAGCCACTTATAAAGGATATATCAATGAATAGATGGGAAGTGACCCCTTAAACCCTTTCCCTAGGAGGAGGTGAAGAATGGAGATTGTTTTCTCTTTAAGAAAGGACCTTCACTTTCCAGGGAGAGGGGGTGAGGATTAGAGGGTGAGTATGAAGGGTATAGCTTGTAGAGGTGCTTCCTGATCCCTAAAATCCTATAAGAACTTGGATTCCCATGTAGTCATTGATGAATAGTCTTTGACAACAAATGGGACCACACAGGGCCAAGCGGACCCAACCCAGGTTCGGGGATGGAATTTAGCAACCAATGATGTTCTTATCATAGCCAAGGTGACAGGAAAGGATCAAACAAGAATTTTTACTTCAAAAGGTCAAATTGATCCTTCTAGGTGCTAGCCTTGGGAAACACAAGGAAAAACTTGATCCTAGAGCCAGGGCTTGGGATATCCCGAGATTCCACTATTGGAATGTCTTCAAAATTTGAGGAGACATGGGGGATCCTCCAGCGCAGTTGACCCTAGGAGATTTTATTTTTCCTATGGCCAAATTTCCGAGGTGATGCCCTAAGTGACCTAATGGGGCTAGACCTGGAAAAAATGGGGAAAAGGTAAAAATAAGTGTTAAAATTATAACCTTGTGAAGGATCGGTGCCTAATTTAACTTGGGGATATGGATTAAAGGATAATTAATAATATGGAATGTATTTATATCATTCAAGGAGGCTTCAAAGTCAACTTCATCCAATGTTAGAGGCTAGAGAAGAAAAGTGAATTTAAAACATTTATACTTCTTGAAAATGGTGAAGGCTTATCAAGATAACATGATCTCTAGGAAATTCCATTCATACAACATGGCCCATACACATATACGCTAAAGTAGACACATAATTCCACATTTAACATATGCAGCCATTAACCTTAATCATAGTGAAGTTCAAATGTATGCAGCAATAAGAAAAATTACATCAAAATTTCACTTACGTGTTATAGAATATATCCAACCAGCATCACATTTACAATATAAGAAGCTCCGAGATAGAGAGAACCTAAATCCATACATAAAAATTCATCCATCATCCAAAAATCTCCACCAAGGAAAAAATGTGAAATTATCTTAAGAGAAAGAGATCCCAATCCAAGTGGTGATACAAATGAATCCAACTAACTCCTATTTATACAACTTTTACGAATTTGATTTAGCTAATGAGACTACATTGGCCCGTAAACATAAAATAATGTGCAAATAACCCAACTTTTGGTGACAAGCCCACCAAACTAGCTCATAAATGAAATAGCAAACCTCTTAAGAGGTCAAATAATAATATGTCCATGTTGTGGGACCCTCAAAAAGGCCTTATAATGTCCAGAAGTTCCATAATGATAAATAAAATCCTCAAAATGTGATGGACAAGGGGGTGGCCCTTGTTCTCCAAGTAGTAGGCTTGTGGTGCTCCTAATGGGTGTGGGGGCACACCAATAACCCAATGGGTCTCCATATGATTCGAAGATGACTGTGGATCCTATGCAAGGGATCAAATGATGGAATAAGCACTGCCATGTCATTGTAAAAGTCCTGAGACACCTTCCAAGTGTGTGGTGCTCATATGGGGCCTACTAGGCATAGTTTACCAATTGCATCATCCTTGTTCCAAAGGTAGATATCTAGTAATCTTTGGACATCGGTGGGGATCCATGGAGTGTTGTATGTTGTTGGAGAGGCCCATGGATCTCTACACACACTCTACATGTGCCAATGTATCCCTCTAGGAGGTTAGGACCCCATATAGGGAGCTCCAACCCAAATGGACACCATCTTCAATCCTGCATAAGATCCAATGTGTCCCCTAGCCTTCTAGTACAACAAGACATTAGAGTAATCGTGTAAAATGGCTTACAAACCATATACAATAAAGTGGGCACTTCATAATGGCATGCCCTTCCATATTGGGCTTTTGCATGTGCTAATGCCTCCAAGCTCTAGAGGAGATTAGACAGGTACCTTATTAGGTGGTTCCTACCCTTAGAGGGGATAGTATGTCCAAGGTACATCCCTCAAATTGGGGTGGAAAGTGTTAAAGGAGTGAAATGGAATAGGGAATGAGAGAGGCAATCATGGGCCGTGTATTGGGGCTCAAGGGTAGATAGAGAAAGGGAAGCCCACACTTGGGTATATAATGTGTAGGAGGGATCAATTGTGGTCCATGAGGTGCCCTGGCCTTAATTTTCCACCCTTATTACTATGTATTTTTCCTTATATTAATTTTCTTTAATTAACTACTCAGGGCTCAAAGGACAAGAGCATGATTTGTAAGATATAGCAGTGATTACCCCCTCTTAGTTAAGGCGGTTCATTCCCCTCCAAGGGTTGGGACAATCATGGGTCACTGAATGATAAAGGACGCTCATCTAAGGCCTATGGAACTAGGGTGATGACCATGTTTATGGGGTAGAGCCCATGTATTGGCTTTTTCCCACGTGCTAATTATTTATGGGGTGATGACCATGTTTATGGGGTAGAGCCTGTTGAGATTGCAACAAGATGAAGAGCTTAGTGGAAAGAAGTCATCTTCACTAAGTGGGCCCATAGGCTATTTTTGGCGCAAAGTCTATTTTTAGACATATGGATCATGTTCTATGAGTTGTAGGATGTTATTTGTGGATGGTTAGTCAAGTCAGAAAAAATAGATGGACTTCTATTATTAGACATACTAGGCGGAATCTATTTTTAGATTGCCAGTCTAAAAATAGATATGTCGAATATTATTAGCTCTTAATAATATTTGGACTATAAACATTATCTTATTCTCTTGGAGCACTTCAGTTAAGTGCACAGATGTGGCACAGGAGCTGACAGAAGGAATTACGCTATTCCTGAGGGTTAAGTGGAACTATTGCATGGATACTTCAGTTAGAACTCATGTGACAGAGTTTGGTGGAGTTGATTGAGGAGTTAATGGAGTTGTGTTCAGTTTAACTAATCTAAACATAGTTGAGCTATTTGTATCTAGTTTAACTGATTGATACAACTAGTGAAGAGTGGTGTGAATTAATTATTAATTAATTCACTAATTATAAACTCATTAATCAACTAAAGAATACATCAATTAACTTCAGTGCATGGACAGTTTCAGTGGAGACCAGTGCAGAGATAGGTGAAAGAGCAGGTTAACTATCAGTTGTGACTATACTGTTGCATATTTGCAACAACCAGTGATTGGAGAAGCCAATGAGGATTGCGCAGTACAAGCCAGGTGGTTCAAGTTATTTAATGAGCCATCCTATAGCATTGATTACGCAATAGAGGCTGGCTATCAGGTGGCAGAGATTGGAGCATGTGTTTTGCTAGATCTAGCTTGATTAGTGTGTAGCAATTCGAGATTGTGCTAAGAGCTTGTGAGGAGCTTTGTACTGTGATTGTTACATGATCTCCATGACCAATAATATACAGATAGTTGGGGGTTTTCAGCTTTAAGCTTTCCCATGAAATATTGTGTTCATATATGTGATTGTTTATGGTTTTAATGTGTGCATGCAATTGAATTTATTTCCGCATGTGATGATCAATGGTAGAAGAAATTATGTATTATGCATGAAGATAAAATAGTGTGTAATCAAGAGAATCTCGGTGAATAATATATCAGTTATTCAAATTTCTATAGAGCCTATGTATTGCATGAGGCCATTTATGCTTTTACTTTTTCTTTTAGCTACTTCAACCTCCAGGGAATCATTTCAGGCCTGACCCAAGGTGGGGGCATGGGGATAGGGAGGTTGACCCTATGTGGACCCAGAGAGGAAATTTGGATCCAATTGGGACAAATGATGAATGGGGGTATAGTGAGCAGAAAGGGAGTAATATATGTGGATAAAGGAGTGGGACCACACAACCAAAGTCAGGGCTTCCCAAGTAGTACCACCTTAGAACCAAATGGTCAATAAAGGAGATCCCATGGGGCTAAGATCCAAGGGTAACATCCAAAAGAGATCAAGGGGACATGAGCAGAAACTAAGCCCACTCTTTCTTCCAAATCCCCCCATCAATCCATGCCCAAAAGTTTCCATGATAATTAAACCCAATACTCAATTACCAAATGACAAGACATACCTTTAAATTCGGGAGGTCCGCCTTCAAACATACGATCAATACATATGGGTGGGGGACCACATGGTTGTCTCAAGTGGTGGAGAAACGACACAACGAGCTAGTTGAGGGATGCAAGGGGTTGATGGGTGTCAGTTGAGGTCCATCATTGAGAAAAATTTCTCCTAGGGATGTCATCCACGAAGTGGTGGGTAACAGGTTCTTCACTTGAAACTCTATCTGCTTCACTTTCCCAGTAGCTATGTGTCTTAGAAATTATTTCCCTTTACTGAAAATTATATCATAGCCATGATCCTCCAAAACTACTACAGAGATTAGGTTCATTTTTAGCCTGGCTATAAATATAGCATATTTGAGGCGAAGAGGAGAGGTTTTCTCCCTCTCAAATGTGACAGTACCAATTCCTGTAACATTGTACCTCCCGTCATCTCCCATTTCGATATGCATTTGGAGATCCTTCTCCTCCGAGCTACTGAAAAACCCCTTACACCATGTCATATGGAACGAGGCACCAAAATAAAGGTACAACACACTCCCCATAATAGTGTTGGCCCTGCATGCTATTAAGGTGAAGTCTAACTCGAATTTTGAATCTAATGCTTCACTTGTTTCTCCTCCTTAAGGCTTCTTCATAGACTTCTTGTGTGGACATTTTGTTGCATAATGCATGCTATCGTGGCAGTTGAAGCACTTGAACTTTCTTAGCTCTTTCTTCTTTCCATCATTTTGGTTGGATTCAAGATTGCTTCGGTTCTTCTTCCCTTTTCCCTTCTTACCCTTTCCAACCAAGGAAATTTTTTCTTCATCGTGTGTTCTAGATGAAGTTCCATCCCGGTTATTTCTCCTAAACTCTTCTTGAACCAAATCAGACCACAATGTTTCACAATTCGATCATTTTTCCCTTCCATTCACAAAGTCCTGGTAGTTGTGCCGAGATTTTGGAAAGCCTAGAAGAGCTAGGGTCACCAGGTCATCTTCTGCAACTGTCACACCAACCCCTCCAAGATCATCCTAAACTTGTGTAAATATGGTGAGACACTATGGAATAATATCATTCTTTTGCATCTTAATGTTTCGAAGTTTGCCTTTCAGGGCCAATATTATATGGTTACTACTATTTTAAAATTTCTTTGTCAATTCCTTCCACGTAGAAAATGGTGTCTCTTTTCCATGGAGATTTGAGACCACATGGTCCTACACGCCTTCTAGAAGAATTCCCCTGGTCTTTTCAACATCCTTCTTCCATTGGGATAATTGTTGTGCATCGACTATGGAGGTTTCGCAATGTCAGCTTTATCATATTCTAACACACCATTGTCATCGAGCACTGCTTCCATTTGATCCTTCAAGGATATGAAATTTGATCTACCCTCTAGGGAATACTCTAATCTCAGTCTGTTGAAATACATTCTCTCGATCCTAAAGAAAAACTACTGCAAGGAGTTTGCAAATTCGAAATTCTAGAGAGACAAGTTTGAAACATTTGTTCTAATGTGAATTTAGGGCTTTGATACCATGTATAAATTTGATAGAATTGCAACTGCTAAAAAAAATTAATCTAAAATCATGAGACACAATTCTACTCTACTGATCTGTGGAATGAAATTCACAATTTAGAACAACGTGCATAGACATGCAATAAGAAAAACCACAAATGAATGGTGATTTCTAGGGGAACCCAACTGGGAAAAACCCCTCAAGCCTCTTTACATTAATGAATTGAATTGAGAAACTATTGCAATTTCTAGCTCCAGCTCTGAGCTCAACCTGGAAAAGAATAACAATTCGCCTGCTCAATGACATACTTTGGCCAACACTTAGCCAAATATCAGCTCACCAAGCCTCTTATTTCCTTGCATAGTTCTTGAGGAAATTAGCCCCTTTATTTAGGAATTTTCCTCCAATTTATTAAGCAATCCCCAAGGATTGATCATATGATCTCATGCAACACCTATACACTCAAACTAGTTTACAACGTTTGTTATACTATTTTTTCATCTCCACTTCAGCTATGGAACTTGAATTCTCTGCATGCACTAGCTATTTTGGGTTGATTGATCAATTAACTAACAGATCTTTGGGTTTGACTATTCTCCCACTGCACAATTGACCTTTAACTAACTCGAACAATAGTTAGAGGTCAGTTAACTGAATAGTACTAGAAATAATTGAACCGGAATACTAAAATTTAGCAATCATACATGCATAACTGAACTCCAAGCGTCCAAGTTGTCCTGTTGATGTGGAAATTTGATTTAATCAATTTGACTAAGTCTAAAGTCAAATTGAGTCTTTCTTGCTACCGTTTTTCAACACACAATAATTCATCCATACTTAAAACAAGGCACACCATAGAAATATAATAAAATGAGAGCTACAGATCATATATGGCAACATGCTCCCTACAAGGATATTTTTAGCACAAGGAATACAAAGTAGTAGCAATCCTTTGACTCTATACTCACTTATTATATTTTCTTCAAATGTCTTTATTCTATATCATGTGCAATGGCAATTGTCTCAGTCATTAGTTTTTTAATAAGGAGACCTCATTCACACTAAGAAATTCATTCCAACACACATGCTCTATCTAAATCACTCCAACGCATTCTTTGAACCCATGCGCATAGTTACACTTACCATGCATTGTCTAATATCTCATGCTATAGGTGTTATACTCCATTCACTGGAAAATTCTTTATATGATCACTCTGCTATCCATAGGTGCGCACCATCAGATTCTACCAATAAATGAATACAATATGCATAATGAAATTCAGTAGAATAACTACAGTAGGAAATGTGAAAATTCTACTGCAGTGTATTGGTTTATTTTCTCCTACTTGATTTAATTAATACAAGTTATTTCCATAAATTAGATTCAAAAAATACTGAAAATAAACACAACTACAACCTACACATGCATATCATTTACTGAATAATACACTCATAAAACAAAGTGACACATGGATTTTTGGATATAAGTCCCCGAAAAAACCCAAAGCGGGAAAACCGGAGCAACAGATATGAGGGTTTATTATTAAGTAGTTCTGAGTACAGTAAATCTGGGTTCTGTTGAGAATCTTGTAGGGTTGGAGATTAATACAAAAATTCTCTTCTTGATAATTACTTGTGAGCTTGCTTATGTATTTTCTTATTTCACTTAGTTAATCTTTCATCAAGTCAATTATCAAAGTACTTAGTCAAATGTAGAGACATAATTAATTTTACTTGTAACTGAATATCTTGAAATGTAGTTAGGAAGGTAAATCTCTGATTTACCTTCCTCACTTTCTATCACCTTTAGATCACTATCTTGACTTTGAAAAATTCTTTCCTCAGCTACTTTAAACTCAGAGATGTCCTTGCTATATCTTTCCTGCACCTTCTGCAATCTGTTGCACCAATTTTGTACCTTATTGTATCTATCCGAAAATAGTACCTTCCGCAATCTGTACCCTTCAGTCACTTCCACAATCTGTAGCCTTCAGTCACTTCCACAGTCTATACCTTCAATCACTTCTGCATTCTATACCTTTAGTCTATGCCTTCAGTCTATACCTTCAGTTACTTCTGCAATTTATACCTTCAGTCCCTTATATTTCAGGTGAATCCGCATTCCTTTTGACCGATATACAACCTCAGACAGATCCGTATTTTCTTGTATCTTCTACGCAGCATATGTAGGGGTATTAATAGTTGTTCCTACCAGATAATAAGCCGACATGTAGGCCGACTTCAACACATTTTTTTAGGCTGACTTCCTTATAGCAAATAGGCTTATCTCCAACGTTGAATATGAGCAATCTTGAAGGCTATTCTTCCGCAATGTCTTCGAGGATATTCTTCAGACTAAACACTCCATTTACATGACTCTTAATTACACTTATGTTCAAAATACAAATCCTAATAGACATCAAGAAGAAGTCTATAGACCTATAATAAAATCTTGCTCATGAACCCATGAAGCAAGTACAACAAAATAAATTTTATTATCTTTGTCTCCTTCTTTTCATAATCATGAAGACCAACCTAGTTACATTTTACAACACTCCCTCTTAACTAGGGAGGTATTCATATAGTTACATGATCATTTTCAAACTAAAGAATCTCATAGGAAAAATCGGATTGGTAATCACATTTGTATAGCATCATATCAACCAGCATTGTCCTTATGTAAGGCCTTGACTAAAAGCCCCATCTCTTCAACGAGACAATGGGCTTCAATGCTGGCAAGACACATGACTTATAGACACCTTCGTTATTGTCTCTCCAAGGTACATACTCCACCCGGGTGTTCCCAAAGTATGACCTTCCTGGACTATTCTTCTCTTGGGTAGCTAGCCCTCAAATAATATTGGTCCCCGACTACTCTTATCTTGAATGCCCTATCACATTCTCAAAGAGTATCGAATGCCAGATGATTACCCAATCCTCCATTCTGTCTTCCCAAGACCAAAATGATGTGTCTTTCTCTCCCTCTCAACCAGGGAGGACATTATTCCACAAGGGAATGTACTCATTCTTATACAAAGAATGTACCTAAACTCATCCTTAGGAATTACTAAGTTTCTTCCAAGTAAGAAACTTACCATCAGGCTCCCTCTTAACCAAGGACCTCTAGCAGCAATGGTGAGACACCCAGCTGCTCATGAAGAATTCTTGTCCTCGATGTCATGGATTTTGATATTGAGGAATCTCCAAATTTTAGCTTCATAGGGTACAGATCATCCATCACTTTCATCCTAAGTCATGTCAACTATCAGAAAGGGAATCATCAGATTTCCTTATCTGGTCCATTGTTATGCCATGCTGCTTTCTTACAAATCATTTCCAAGGATCATACATTCTTTCTCATGATTAGCAGGCCTGCACATATTCATCCAGATAAACATATTCATATTAACCTTTTAGAACGAAAGTTACCTTAGTGATGATCTTTCAATATGACATCTTCCTGTAGGCATCAGTATCCTTCATACAGATTGACACATCTCCTAATGATATATTTTTGCTGAGGGTTTCCTGACTTTCATCAAAGTCTACATATCTTCCCAGTAGATCTTCTAGTCACATCTACTTGGCCTCTAAATGATACCTTCCTCAAGACATGGTTCCATTTCATGATCTCTTCCTTTATGCACATTTTCCATTTCCAGGAACTTTCAACAACCACCTCATATACCATGAGGACATATTATGTTGATTTCATCTATCTGTGCACTGAGAGATACTCTTTTATAGTTCATACTTCCAAGTACATAAGTTCATTACCTGCAACCATATAACATGACATCACAACATCCAATGTCAGCATATAAATATATACATACCTCATACCTTTTTCCCTTGAGTCATCTTGTAGCAATTTTTAGGAATGAATAGCTTCATTCCCTTGGCTCGTTTCATCAATATGTCATCACATCCCAGAAGTATGTTTCTATGATGGCCCTTGCTCTTGATGACTACTTTCTTAAAGTTTGTCAAAGAGGTTTTCATGTAGCTGATTCACCAAGAGCTCCTGCCATGCTTAGATTAGGATGCTACATTTCTTTCTGTCCTATAAAAAACATAAATCAATTCTTTATTCATAATTTTGCATGATTTTCCTTGAATCTCCTTTTCTTTCTCCTATTGATATTGTCCCTTTAGAACCATATTTCTTGTAATGTCTGTAAGTCTTCCACATTTCCTCAAATTCCCTTTTTCTGCAATTGTTTGAGTCTTTTATCCTTCAACATTTTTCCCTTGAATTGTCTTTTTCCATTTAGTATTGATACCAAAAGTTGAATGAGGTAATTTTCTTGTCTATTTGTTACGTTTTCCATCTTATCGTCTTTTCCAGATCTCACAGTTGAAATCTTATGAAGATATCCCTTCATCCTTTGGTACCTCAATTTTGTGTAAATTGGGTCTAAGTGACATAACCTTATTTATTGCATAGTTCTTTCAGCTTATCATATATTCTCTTGATGTCTCCAATACTTTATAGACTGTTCATGACTTTTCTTTCTTTGAGGACTGTGACTATCCTCCTCATGCAAGGATTCTTGGTAACCTAACCAGCTTATAGATCTCCCTGCAAAAACAAAGTTATTTACCCAAATTTGATTATAGAATGTAAGATACTTACTTGATAAGTGAAGATAAATTCTTCAACTTGACTTTTTCGATGGTTGTTGAGAAGAGATGTGTTAATGCTTTCTCTTTGGATGATCTTCTTCAAGGGTAGGGATTAGGTCCTTGTTGTAATGATAAACCCTTCTTTTGGTTGTCTATACTTTGTGTTATTTTTCATTGTAGATTCCTTTATAAGATGACTAGAGGATTCAATTCTTTGTTGATGTGAATTCTTATTTGCCTTGATTTGATTGATGATATTCTTCAATGTAGATCATTGCTCCATCATCGAGACCATTAAGTTGACACCAAGGCACAACACCAAGATCTTTGCGCCCTCATCTTTGTCTGTGATAGCACCGAGAAGGAACAACACCCTTTCATGACATTGTACCATCCTATTGCCACCAAGATCATGACTATGATTTTAACAGAAGAGATCACATGTTGTGATCGGCCCGAGACTGTGATCTTTACAGTGGGAGATATCCGAAATTATGACTATGTTAGTCATCCTGTAATGCCTTTCAAAAAAATCAGAGAATCCTGATCTCTATTGTGCCATCCGAAAATCACAGAGGTGTGTCACCGAAAATCTCAGAGAAGGATTTCTGAATATTGTCTTGGTGGACTGATCTGAGGTTCCTTGAGTGTCTCTTAGATTGTATGCCCTTTCCTTAACTGTTACCTTAGCTCTGATACCATGTTGAGAATCTTGTAGGGCTGGAGATTAATACAAAATTATCTTCTTGATAATTACTTGCGAGCTTGCTTATGTATTTTCTTATTTCACTTAGTTAATCTTTCATCAAGTCAATTATCAAAGTACTTAGTCAAATGTAGAGACAGAATTAATTTTACTTGTAACTGAATATCTTGAAATGTAGTTAGGAAGGTAAATCTCTGATTTACCTTCCTCACTTTCTATCACCTTTAGATCATTGTCTTGACTTTGACAAATTCTTTCCTCAACCACTTTAAACTTAGAGATGTCCTTACTATATCCTTCCTGCACCTTCCGCAATCTGTTGCACCAATTTTGTACCTTATTGTACCTATCTGAAAACAGTACCTTCCACAATATGTACCCTTCAGTCACTTCTGCAATATGTACCCTTCAATCACTTCTGTAGTCTATACCTTCAGTCTATACCTTCAGCCTATGCCTTCAGTCTATACCTTCAGTTACTTCCACAATTTATACCTTCAGTCCCTTCTATTTCAGGTGAATCTGCATTCCTTTTGACCGCTATACCACCTCAAACAGATCTGTATTTTCTTGTATCTTCTACGCAACATATGTAGGGGTATTAATAGTTGTTCCTGCCAGATAATAAGCCGACATGTAGGCCGACTTCCTTATAGCAAATAGGATTATCTCCAACATTGAATATGAGCAATCTTGAAGGCCATTCTTCCGCAACATCGTGGAGGATATTCTTCAGACTAAACACTCCATTTACATGACTCTTAATTACACTTATGTTCATAAAACAAATCCTAATAGACATCAAGAAGAAGTCTATAGACCTATAATAAAATCTTGCTCATGAAAACCATGAAGCAAGTACAACAAAATATATTTTATTATCTTTGTATCCTTCTTTTCTTAATCATGAAGACCGACCTAGTTACATTTTACAACAGGTTCTAGATCTGGAAAACCTAACAGAGAATAAAAGATATCAAATCTGCAACTAACTTGAAGATCTAGTGCCAAATATCTGACTGATCCACACCCTCAAACGGAATTTACAAGACTCGGCCCGGAGCTAACCTTAGAAACCCTCAGCGCTGCCCCTGAAGCCCTAGATTCAGCTCTGCTAGCCTCAAATGCCACTGCACTACACCAGAAGGGATTGTGTAACCCCTGGATGGGTCCCACTGCCTAATGTTGGCCCTAAAAGACCCTCTGTGTGATTTCTGAAGCCTCTCGATGCCTCTGCGTTGTCCTACGTAGCACTTGCGTCGCTGCTTCTCTACGTTGTCCTTGTTGCTACTCCTTTGCCTCTTACTGACTCTTGGCTCTTGGAATCATATCATTCCCTCGGCCAATACTACCCCTCGTTGCAGGAAATTCCTCCATAAATTCTTAGCAAACCCGCCCTAGAATTCCAGATCTATTCCTTTGCTCTGCCAAAATGTGTGTCTTCAACTGATCCTCAAGCCTTTCTCTTATACTTGTCCGTTGAACCCTTCAACGACCGAGATTAAATCATCCATCAACAACTGAGATTAAAAGACTGCTTGATCCATGTGACTTAAGACAATTTCAGCACGTGTTAATTAATTCTCTTTAATTATTTTATTTTGCTAAGTTATACTTAGGAAATCCATTAAAAATAATTAATTATTTGAATAACTTGAACACCAACTGAAATTTCTCAAATCCATTTCCGGGTCTTGTAGATCAAGTGTACTCTAGTCCCTCCACAAAATTTTGGAGCTAGAGCACTACTGATGCTACCCCAAATACACAAAATCTCAACACTCCCTCTTAGCATCAGTAGTGTGCTCTAGCAATACATCACACCATGTATCACAAGATCCTGAGTACTAGATCTATGATGTTGATGCTTGGCATGTTTCCCTCCATCTACTGCACTAATGTCCATGCCACTGCCACTGACACTGCCACATCTATACTGTAGCTCCCTCTCAAATTTCTGCATCATGTTGCCCATAGCACTGCCATTGACACTACCACATCTATACTATAGCTCCCGCTCAAATTGCTGCATCATGCTGCCCATAGCACTGCCACTGCTAACTGTTGCAATGCAACTCAGTTGCTGAGAAGTAAGCAAATGAAAAGACTCTACCCAACTGTTTGACAGACAAGTCAAGTTTCCCTCCACCACTGAAGCTCCTTAGATGTTGAATCATGTTGTCCCCCTGGAGACACTAGCATGCTGCAACATTGCACTGCGTGAGCCCAGCTTCTCTGCGTTGCTGAAGTCCCATCAGCCTCTCTGCGTTGTTGCCTCCACGTTGATGTTGCCTCTGCATCACGTTGCTCACTCTTCATCTCTTCAACTCCCTCTTCCTCTTCAATGTGATCATCTGCAACCATCTCCCGACTCATCCTACTATCGTCTTAAGGCTCCCATAGCTCGTATGTGATCCAAGAGTAGGGTTGACTCAAGGATCCCGCCAATCTGTCTGTAGATGCTCTACATATCCATGTCACCCCACCTCTTATCTCGAGGTACATAAGCACTCATGGCTGCATCATCATCATATCCATCATCCTTTGTTGTTGCAACCTTGGAATCAGAAGAACTTTTGTACTTCTTCTTAGGAAAATTGCTGGTGAAATGTCCAAGATCACCACAATTAAAGCATCGAACCTTGGAAAGATCCTTCTTCTTCTTCCTTTGCTTCTTTTCCCTTGATGCAAGGGTTGCATCCTCCTCCTCTTCTTTCTTCACTCTGGAAGATTCGCTCCCTCCACTGATAGATTGCTTCTTGGTGATCCTCCTAATCTCCTCCTGGCGAAGAATAGCCCACATATCTACACATGATGGTAACGTTGCCCTTCCCAGAATGCTCTGGACAAATGTTTCCCATTCTTCAGAGACAACATTTAGGGTTGTCCTCACTAGGAGCCCTTCATCTGGATTAGCACCCATGTCAATCAACTGGTCTCGGATAGCTTGAAGTCTGAAGAGGAATGGATCTATCTCTTCACCCTTCATCATTTGGAACATCCGCATCTGATTCTCAAGAAGTATTCTTCTTTGCACAGAGCCTCCTTGGTACATTGTCTCCAAGGCTGACCACATGTCATTTGTTGTATTCTTACCAGCAATATGAGGAATCACGTGGTCCTTGACTCCATCTATGATCAAACGCTTCGTCCACACTTACTTTTATTCATACTTATTGAGTGGATCTGCATCGGTTGGTACAAGGACCTTCTCTACATGCTCTTTGAGACCATACTCATCCAGAACTGAAAGGATTTTGGCCTTCCAGATAACATAGTTGGACATGTCGTCCAATCTATCTTGATCCCTCAGTGCATATCAAGCCATATTTTCTTAGATCTGAAAGAAACATTACTTCTCCCTCTGGATTTGTGTTTCCTGGTGACTAGAAACCCTCTAGTAGCTGCTTCTGCTGAAAACTGACTTCCCTCCTGGAAATATTCCACCAAAACTCAAACGCACAGTTCTCTCCAATCCTCCTGATCGAATCTAAGATGTGTTTGGCTCAGATCTACTGAGTAATTTTCTTCCTCCCGCCTTTGTTGCCTTAGCTAGGCACAATTCTGCACTTGCAGAATCTCTACCCCACCAGCACTACTCAAGATCTGAAGCACTACTTCTGAATCTTGACAAAAATTCTTCTGCAACAGGAGAAGTGACTGGACTGCATCTTCCTAGTTGGCCCAGCACAGTTCCAGCGCTACTCAAAAGTGGACTGCGTAACCCCAGACTAGGTGACGCAGTCCTTACGCTGCCTTGGGAAGGGTCTACGTAAGCTTGAAGACCTTATGCAGCTTAAGCGTTGTCCTCCTCTGGATCTGCGTCCTCCTGCTGTCAAGATACCCTTTCTGGATCTGTTGCTTCTTCTGCCACCCTACAGAAAAATATTTCTTCAGCTGATTGTTGGAGATTCAGCTTGATCTGCTATCCCTCTAATACCATGTGAAAATTCTACTGCAATGTATTGGTTTATTTTCTCCTACTTGATTTAATTAATACAAGTTATTTCCAAAAATTAGATTCAGAAAAATATTGAAAATAAGCACAACTATAGCCTACACATGTAGATCATTTACTGAAAAATACACTCATACAACCAAGTGACACATGGATTTTTGGACATAAGTCCCCGGAAAAACCCAAAGCGGGAAAACCGGTGCAACAAATATGAGGGTTTATTATTAAGTACTTCTAAGTACAATAAATCTAGGTTCCAGATCTGGAAATCCTGACAGAGAATAAAAGATATCAAATCTACAGCTAACCTTAAGATCTAGTGCCAAATATCTCACTGGTCCACACTCTCAAACGGGATTTACAGGACTCAGCCCGGATCTGACCCTAGAAACCCTCAGCGCTGCCCCTGAAGCCCCAACGTCAGCGCTGCTAGCCTCAAATGCCACTGTGCTACACCAGAAGGGACTGCGTAACCCCTGGATGGGTCCCACAGCCTAACGTTAGCCTTAAAAGACCTTCTGCGTGAATTATGAAGCCTCCTAGTGCCTCTACGTTGTCCTGTGTAGCCCCTGTGTATTCGCTGCTTTGCTTCTCTGTGTTGTCCTTGTTGCTTCTCCTCTGCCTCTTACTGAATTTTGGCTCTTGGAATCAGATCATTCCCTCAGCCAATACTACCCCTCGCTGCAGGAAATTCTTCCAGAAATTCTTAGCAAACTCGCCCTAGAATTCCAGATCTATTCCTCGGCTCTACCAAAATGTGTGTCTTCAACTGACCCTTAAGCCTTTCTCTTATACTTTTTCGTTGAACCCTTCAACGGCTAAGATTAAATCATCCATCAACGGCTGAGATTAAAATATTGTTTGATCCATGTGACTTAAGACAATTTTAGCACGTGTTAATTAATTCACTTTAATTATTTTATTTTCCTAAGTTAGACTTAGGAAATCCATTAAAAATAATTAATTATTTGAATAACTTGAACACCAACTGAAATTTCTCAAATCCATTTCTGGGTCTTGTAGATCAAGTGTACTCTAGTCCCTCCACAAAATTTGGGAGCTAAAGCACAACTAATGCTACCCCAAATACACAAAATCTCAATAGGAAAATGATTAAATAGTAGGCCCTGCAAAACTTGTAGGTAAAATAAATATGTGATATCTTCTATTTCCATTACCCTTACTGCTTTATACTCTTTTGTTAATGAGTTTAGTAAGTAATGAGAAGAAAGATCGAGCTACATTAAATATCTATTGTAGCTCAACTCCTCTAAATTCCATGTATATTTATCAAGGCATGCTTTGTCCTTTCAACCAATAAACTATGTGATGATTCCTCTTTATAATTTGTTATAGGTATACAATTCACATACAATTTTAGTCTAATTGCATCACACGTAGATCTGATTTTTCCATGTGCACATGTTCCTTTTGGATCGAGAAAAAATCCACTAACTCCACTCCAAACTCAAATAATGTTCTCACATTACATTCTAAGCAGATTCTATGTGCACACGTGTCTCAAAGATTGCATACGCACCATCATTATGGGCTTTAAAAAATCATGCCTTTGATCCTTTATACTAGGGCCAAAAAAAATCAAAGGAAACCAAAACATAAATATGTGCGCCTATGTCAGAGCAGTCAAAACGATCCATCTTCAAAGCCAGATCAATCCACAAAAAAAGTAATCATCAAAATGCTCAAATCGATCACCCTCAATTACACTCCAAATTGTCTAATCGCCTTACGTATTTAACTAGTTGACTTGTTCATTACCATGGGAAAATACCTTAGATTTGTTGATGGATGTTGTTGACAAGTCAAATAGGCATTAAGCCCCTTCAACCGCATGATTTACCTTGGGAAATTTGGTGGTTTGGCCCTTGGTTTTTTTTTTTTCACCTACGGGCATCATCATTGGAATAGAATTGTCACCCAATGATGATCATCGCAGGGATAGAGTGGGCACCTAGGGAGGTTGTTGAAATCCTCACTTTGTGCTAGTTATCATCCTAGTGAGGTTTGCTTAGAACTCTGCCACTTCTACATCACCTTTCTAGGCATCTTTGAAGCTTGTTCAACCTCTGCATATCCTATAACTTTGTTGCAACACCTCATAACATAACAAACCTCTAACAAATACCAAAGCATCATCACAAGTTCTAGAACCTATATAAACCTCAACAACCTCTGCAACCACCTCATCATCATGCACAAGCTTATTAACTTATTGACATCAAAGTCAACCGGAGTAGCAACATGATGCCAATAACAATACATATATTTCTTCTTTTGTCATAAATAATGGTTTTAAATTTTAAAATAAATATATAAAATTAGAAATAGCCTTTACACCATACAATGTGAATTTTATTGGAATTGGAATTTAATATTGTGCTATTTATTTATGATATAGATTATCAATAATATATTTAGCGAAATTATAAATTTATTAAGTGTTTGTTAATCACATTAATCAATATCAGTGTAAACATGAGTGAGTGACGAGAGATAAAGACTCGAACCACTGGTGAAAAAATGTGAATGATGGTCGACAAGCTTGTGAACCATGAAAAATGGATGGCCAATATATGAGAATAAGCACAATTATGTATGGAGTCAGAAGCGGGCAATACACATTGAGATTTAAAGAGAGAAACACACACACATTTCCAAAGACCGGTTTCTTTCCATCGAACTTCTTAGCTAAGAGTCAATTCACAAATTCTATGAGGATGTTTTTCTATCAAGGATTTTAAATAAAAGTAAATTCACAAAGCAAAAGTTATGAATAATAATAATAAAATTGACCAAAATCATCTTAATAGTAAATAATTTGAGAGTTTCCAAAATGACTCTTATATGTTCACTTTCCCTTGCAATTTTTTTATTTGAGATAGAATATGTTATTGGCAAAATCATTGTTGCAATTGATTCCACAAAATTATATCAAAAGTTAAAATGGGACTATAACTAACAATACAAAAATGTATTCAGCAAGAAGTTAAAATGGGGCTAATAAAAAAATTAAAAACCTTTACGTTTGTCTTTCAATTATGTTCTAAATTGTCTTCTCAATTTAATAACTTCATATTGCGAAAATAAAGAAAATTAAAATTTTCTGTAATGAAAATCTTCACCATTTCTCTTTACAATGCTCAAATATAAACATTGATTTCTAGAAGGGTATAAAATAAATGTAATGGATCATTATAAAGAAATATTTTCGAATAAAAGGAAATTAGTCACACAATGAACAAAAAAATTGCCATAGCTTCTCACTCATCATTATAGAGCAAATTTATCTAACCATGCTATTTTTCCTACCATTATCTATCAAAATCCCTTCCTAAAGGAATCCCTAGGAATTTAGTATTACCACTAAAGATAATAACAATGTTCCCAAGTTAAAATCTCTATAGCGAAGAGGAGGACTTGGGTCATGATTCTATCCTTGTGAACGAGGTGCCCACCATCATTTCCGTTAGAAACAACCAACTCCTGGAAGCTGAGATCACTAACAATGAAATAAAAAGCGCCCTCTTTGCAATGGAACCGGATAAGGCCCCAGGTCCTGATGGTTTTACTGCCAGATTCCTGCAGTTCTGTTGGCAGATTGTGGAGAAAGACTTATGCAGAATGATTCGGAAATCTCAAGAGTGTCAGAAGATTGGGGGAAGCACTAATTCGGCCTTTCTGGCCCTCATCCCCAAGGAGAAAGGCGCCAACACCTTCAGAAGGTTTTGCCCAATCTCCCTCTGTAACATAGGCTACAAGCTGATTACGATGGTTATTGCTAACAGATTAAAAATCATCCTTCCAGGCATCATACCGAAGAATCAGGGAGGCTTTATTCAGGGTAGGCGGATTGTGGATAACTTTATCCTGGTCCAAGAGGCGATTCACTCCAGTGTGGTTCGCAAAGAGAAAGGAATGGTTGTCAAGTTAGATCTTGAAAACGCCTTTGATAGAGTGAGACATAGTTTTCTGCTGGCTGTCCTGCGCAAATTTGGGTTTGGTCCCAAATTCATCAATTGGATTAAGGCTTGTATCAGCGAGCCTTGGATTGCCCCTCTGGTGAATGGGAGGGCCACAGACTTCTTCAAAGCTTCTCGAGGTCTGAGACAAGGGTGTCCTCTTTCCCCTCTGCTCTTTGTCCTCCAAGCCTCTGTCCTCAGCTTCCTTTTGAACAAAAAACAACAGGAGCAAGATTTAATGGGCCTGAATATTGCGAGAGGAGTCAACAATATAAACCATGCCTTATTTGCGGATGATTCCCTCTTACTGGGTGCTGCCTCAGTGTCCTCTGCCAAAAGATTTAAAGAAGTGATTGACGATCACTGTCAAGACTCAGGAAGCAGTCTCAATAAAGGAAAATGCAATATCTACTGCTGGAATACCCCTGCCATCACGATGCAAGCCATTTCCTGTTGCTTTGGCTTCGCAGCATCCTCGTCTTGGACATCCTTCAAGTATTTGGGTCTCCCAATTTTTCTAAAATGTCCTGTCAACAGAGACTGGTTACCCCTGCTGGAAAAGTTTGATTCCAAGATCCATTCCTGGGGATACAACTGGCTTAATCTGGCTGGTAAGACTGTGCTTATTAAAGCAGTTTTAAACAGCCTTCCCATCTATCAGTTGGCTGTGATGCTGGCTCCCATTGGAATTATGAAGAAAATGGAGGATCACATTAGAAAATTCTTCTGGAAAGGCGGGAAAGCTAACGAAAAGAAAATCCCCTTAATAAGTTGGAACAAAATCTTCATGCCCAAATTAGAAGGCGGATTGAACTTTAAGAATATCTGCACGCAGAACATTGCGTTGGGAGCTAAGCTGAGTTGGAGGATTATTGCCCCAAAACCGGGGTGGGCACAGCTCGCCTTGTGGAAGAAGTACTTTTGTGGACAGAGGAAAAGGTGTTTGGACCAGCCCGTAGCAAACTCTGGCTCGATAATTCAAAAGCTCTGTGCTAAATCCTCCTCCATAATAACCCAACATGCACACTGGATTCCTGGCAATGGCAAGCAAATTAGAATCTGGGAGGATCGTATTATGGGTTGTGATCCTCTGGTTGATGATCGATCTCTGGATCTGCTGAAGGACTGGATGCATAGAGCAGGCTACATTACTTTGTGGGATATTTCCAATTGGGAAAACGGTAAATGGCATAGTTGGATTAACATCGAGGTGCCCTAGGTCCTGTCCAAAGAGTTTGCAATCTTCCTAGCCTTTTTAAACGGCAAGGCTCCCTTGAACAGCAGAAAATTGGATGCCCGAGGTTGGGGTCCGACCCCTGGATGCTATACTGTTTCTCAGGGCTACAGGCAAATCTCATCAATTCCCCACGTCCCTGCAAATCCGAAACCATGGAAAGGGGTTTGGTCCCAGTCTTCGCTGCCCAAAATTGACTCCTTCTGTTGGCTCCTTTGCCATCAAAGAATTTTGACAGATGATAGATTGCAGAGAAGAGGTTATCTAGGCCCCTCTCGATGCTCGATGTGTGGAGATAACGCAGAGTCTGCTGCGCATCTGATGCTCAATTGCAATTTTGTGATAGACCTTTGGAATGAGGCCTTAGGCCCTTGGAGTCTGGACTTCGTCCTCCCAACTAGCATTCCCGACCTGTTTTCGAACTGGTTGAGTTTGTACCCAGGAGGCTCTCCACATAATGTTCATATCAAAGCTGCCTGGTGCATTCTCCCTAAACTGATTTGCTGGCATACCTGGTTGGAAAGGAATCAGAGGATCTTCAGAGATAAGAAAAGAGACCACAAGATTGTTTGGGTTAACATTAAAAGCCAGCTGAAGGAGTGTCTTGGTGATCAACTGGACGGGGCAGGCTTGAGAGATCACGACGTTGTTTGGAGCGATTCTCTTGATCTCCGCTTCGTCGATATTATCAGACCTCTCCCTCCTCTCAATGCTTGGCAGATTAGACTTAACGCTACTGATTTCTTGGCCTTTTACACAAAGCAGGCGCATATCATTCTCTTCTTCGACGGGGCAGCGAAAGGAAATCCGGGCAGCTCCGAAGCTGGTGGAGTAGTTAAAAAAACAGATGGCAACACTGTACTTAGATATGCCTGGGGAGTGGGCTTCAATACTAGCATACAAGCTGAAGCCCTGGCCCTTCTCCAAGGCCTTAAGCAACTTAATTCCCTTGGTATCTGCGATGCAATTGTGATGGGAGATTCCCAGTCTATCATAAAAACCATTGTTGATTGTTCTTCCCCTTCTGATCTAAGATTGTCCAGACTGATCAGCAAAATAAGAACCCTGATGAAATCCTTCCAGAGCTTGAATTTCTTCCATGTCAAGAGAGACAATAATAAAGATGCTGACGTTGAAGCTAATAAAGCTGTTCACCTCCCCCTCGGAGTCATCCTCAGAGATGGAGTAGAAGGTTGGGACCCCGTTCCCTAATTATCTGTCAATTATGTATTACAGCCTTTTATTGGAGCAGTTTGTCTGCATTTTTAAAGTGGGGAAGATAGAGGCGATTGCCAGGAAAATTGTTTGTAAGAACCTCTGGGCTAGCAAAGAAAAAGACACTCTGATCCTAGTATCGGAGATATCTGAAATTTGCTTAGCATTTTGTAACCAGCTTTGAGGCAATTTGGCCAGAATTTAATATA
The DNA here is from genome assembly GCA_034641835.2 of Pinus albicaulis. Lineage (NCBI taxonomy): Eukaryota > Viridiplantae > Streptophyta > Pinopsida > Pinales > Pinaceae > Pinus > Pinus albicaulis. The sequence goes on from CM076579.1 coordinate 1,373,328,481, forward strand.
TCTCTCTACCCGTTTCTGTTAAAAAGAAAAAAACAATGTTCCCAAGTTATTGAAAGCACTAAAGAAGCCCATCAGAAAACAAATTATAAGGCAAAGCACTAGCAAATATATCCTTTCCATTTATTTTTCACGAATTTTGCAACTCTTGAATTTGTGCACAAATTTAGGCTTAATTGCATATAAACCCAAACAATGGACATTCAAATATAAATATTGATTTCTAGAACAAGGGTATAAAATAAATGTAATTGATCATTATAAAGAAATGTTTTCAAATAAAAGGAAATTAGTCACACAATGAACAAAAAAAATGTCATAGCTTCTCACTCATCATTATAGAGCAAATTTATCTACCCATGCTATTTTTCATACCATTATCCATCAAAATCCCTTCCTCAAGGAATCCCTAGGAATTTAGTATTACCACTAAAGATAATAACAATGTTCCCAAGTTACTAAAAGCACTAAAGAAGCTCATCATAAAATAAAAGGCAAAGCACTAAAAACTATATTATTTCCATTTATTTTTCACGGATTTTGCAGCTCTTGAATGTGTGCACAAATTTAGGCTTAATTGGATATAAACCCCAACAATGGACATTCAATGTGAGGCAACGGTCAGAAGTTCAATTCACAAAGAGAGCAAAGAATTGTACAAGAAATTGAAGGGATGGGGGCATACAATTGAAGGGACTCAAGGAATTTGTTGTGCTCTCCTTCTGTGCTTGATGATGACAAACACCTCTCTTCCTCTCCTTGTATATGGCCTAACAACCCTAAAATAAATTAAAGCAAGGATGTCTTGCCTCTTAACTCCACTATACTTACATTTCCTCTATAGTCAAACATTACCCACATCAAATGGTTACACTTTAGACTAATTTTGTGTTCCTCACATTTTTGGAGTTTTGCCTCTAATAACTCAAACGTAAACAAATGGGTTATACTAGGTAGACCAATTCCTACCAGATCTTCAGTGCAACCTTCCTAGATCATTTAAAAGTTGTCATAATACATTCTATCTATGCTACCACCAAGGTATTTCCTACATTGTGTGCCAATTCATCAGAACCTAAGCTTACTCCAAGTAAAATAAATCTCCACATTGCCACTCTAATTTTCTCCAGAACCGGAGCCTACTCCAAGTAAAATAAATCTCCACATTGCTACTCTAATTTTCTCCATAATTCAACAATTATCTTGTTATGAATTTGCTTGGTATTTTCTTATTTAAACAAATGAATGTAATTATAATTTGCTTTGCTATTCAGTTTTTGTAATTTTTTATTTTGATTTGGAATGTTTACCACCCTCATTGGATTTGATTCTAAGTTGGGTTTATTTCATGTGGAATAGTAACACTAAAAACAATATTGACAGTAATAGAGGACTCTGATTTACTTTTATAAAAAAGTCATTTCATGTAGAATTAACCAAAAAGAAAACAATAATGTTGATTGCAGATTCTGGAATATTCTAAATATCGTAATTTAAATATAATATATATTCAAATCATATTCATTCATAATAATCTAATTATCTAAATTACCCCTTATAGAATGGTTACACCATAAAACATACAAATCTTATATTATTGCTAATAAATTAATTAATAAATTCTAGTCATTCATAATTATCTGATTATCTAAATCGTGTCTAAATCATGCCTTACACAATAATAACATCATAAAACGTACACATCCTATATTATTGCTAATAAGTTGATATGTGCAATATTTTTGTGTTGAGAGCAGTTCCTGTGCAACTATGCATGCAAACAAACTCCCCTTGATAGCATTAGAGACAATTCCAGTAGTTTCTTCAACTTGTCTCCTCCCAAACCTGAAAAATCCTAGCTTTGGAGACACTCTCAAGGTGGGCAAAAATCCTAGCTTTGGAGACACTCTCGAGGTGGTAGCCAGAGATAAAAGTGTTTCTTTCCCTTTTTAGATACAAGTGACGTTCTATTTATTTTAGTAGCTAGGTAAGATGGCCTCGCTAGTCTTGCTAGTGTTGCTGGCTGGGAACATGTTGAATAATATGGCCCAGCTGGGCTGACTGGTGTTAATAAGAAGGCTGGCTGGTGGCAGCAAGCAGCAAGCAGCAAGTTAACCTTTACTGCAGCTAATCTTTTTCACCCGAAGTAAACCCTCCAGCTAAGACGTAGAACTCCAGCCAGCAGTAAGATAATCAGCCAGTAACGAAGCGAGTAGCTACAAGCAAGCAGCCAGGTAGGTTTTTTGCTAAAATATACAAGATCATCTAATTTTTATCAAGAATTAAATAAAAACAAAAACTAAAAAAAAAAAAGTTAATAAAATATATACCTTGGTCAATAATGTGTATTTCAAATATGTAGATGTTATATCACGGGGATTTCAACGAAGTTTCTTTTAAAAGAAACATTAAAAAACAAAGTATTATTTAGAAATATAACAAGAACAAAATATATGTAAATCCATGTGAACCAGGGTCCTTTACATCCAAGGTTTACACCACGCATGATTAAATGCTTCTGTGAGATTGACGATTGATAAGTTTCTAAATTGCTAAGCCTTAATCTAAGAACCTAAAGAAAACGATAAACAAAGCTTAGTTCCGGTAAAAATAGAATTCAGTTTTCCTCCAATTTGCAATAGACCTACTACTGGCATTCATGCATGAACTATTGACCATACAAAGCAATCTTCCTGCAGCCATCCATGATACCAAACATTTCCGATAGAAGCTTTGATTGGACTCAGTACTGTGACAAAGCAATAGCAATACACTCTATTTACATTGACCAACAATGGAATCACTTTGGCAGTAAATGTGATGCTGCAAGAGTAAAATGTTCATTCAAAAACATGAGCAATAAAACAGGCGTATGCTTGCCCCAACTGATCCAAGTGGAATGGAATTATGTGATGACGATCTGAGCATCAATTTATAACCCATACTGTTTGTCACATTCTTGGCATCGGATTCTATAAACTCATTCAAAAAACTAGAAATACATTGTTTAAAGAGCGTTATGCTTTTTCCATGGGCAAAAACGTTGACACTGCAAAAATAATTCATGTTCTATGAAATGACAGCAGCAGTAGGCCAGATATACTGCAATTATTCTTTCGACTCTAATAAATTACAGTCTGAAATAAATGCATGCCTACCGCCCATCTGCAAGTTAAAATTAGAGAGAGAACCCCGTGAAAATTTATAATGTACTCACAAAATCACCCACGCCCCCCTCAACCCCGACTTTCTCCTCGTTGACATTTATCACTCCAAAACAAATACCTTGTACATGCACTTGAATTCATTAATAACTGTGGCAAATCTTGACAGAAGCATTATCATCCAAAGCATAATAAACATTCCTGGAATCGACAAGCGTGACTTAATTGTAAACAGGTATCTCATTATTCTGGAATCATCTGCTCACTGTCAACGTCCTTTTCATCCTCTACTTGAGGTTTTGCTGGTCCTGAACTGCCTGGAGCTTGCTTCTTCTTTATTCCACTTACAACATCATCAATTCTAAGAAGCATGCAGGCTGCCTCAATGGCTGTTTTGAAGGTTTGGGCCTTCACATTATATGCATCCCATATCTGCATAGGAAAACAATCATCAGAGCATGTGCACAAGCTATATAATTTTAGAAATATATAAAACATCTGTTCAAATTGCATACCCCGCGTTCTTTCATGTCAGTGATTGCTCCTGTGTTGCCATCTATCCCAGTCCACACATTTTCCCCATTGGCATGCTACATGAATAAAGAACAATTCAGAGCTAGACTGATGAAACTGTCAAAAAGCCACTGGAAAGGGCACAAAAAGAATTGACAAAGCATACATATAAGCAGCTACAGCTACTAACTATGACGTTTATAACTCAAACTACTTGATTCAGTTAAATATTTGAACTTGAACAGCAATTTCAAGATCTGTATCCACCTTTGCTTGCAACGCTGTCATCGTTCTAATGACATTCACACCACAATTTTGGGCCAAAGTCCTTGGAATTGCCTCAAAAGCTAAAGCCACGGCTTCATAAGGCCACTGTTCCACATGGAAATAAAGCTTTTGAGATTATTTCACATAAAATATAAAAGCTTAAATTTTCTGAATGTAACAGAAACCAGTATCTCACCTTCTCTATGCCCTCAACCGTTGAACTCTTTTGTTTCAAAGTTGATGATACTGTGAGTTCAGTTGCACCACCACCTGGAACAAGCTTTGGATTCTTGATCATATTTCGGGCTACTGACATGGCATCCTGTCTCAGAAGAAAACATAGATCATTTCAGTATGTGCAATGACTTTTGTCTTTGAAATACAAGAAAAGAATTGCAGAGTGAAGAATTACTATATAACCAAGTTACCTGCAAATTCCGTTCAACCTCATTTAATAGGTCTTTGCTGGCACCTCTCAGAAGAACTGTGCAAGCTTTTGGATCCTTGCAGTCAACTATAAAAGTAAAATACTCGTCCCCAATCTTTTTGACCTCAAACAATCCTGCCCCAGTTCCAATATCACTTTCCTGGAGTTCCTCCGGTCTGTTTACAACTGTAGCTCCACATGCTTTAGCAATTCTATTGTTATCCGTTTTCCTTAGTCTTCTGATTGCGCTAACTCCTGCTTTACTCAGGTAGTGAGCAGCAAGATCACTAAGCCCCTTTTCAGTTATTACTAAATCTGGCTTGAAAGATAAAATTTGCACACACATCTTTTCAATATACTCCTCTTCCAACTTCAGTAAAACACCCCTGCGAAAAGTCCAAATCCAATAACACAGGGAACGTCTTACTTAAAAGTGAACGAAACTAAAAATTGGAAAAACAATCAACTAATTTTTTTTTCAAAACACAATTACTATTTCAGAATCAATTACATTGATGATTAAAATACTCGTATTTAAAAAGCCTGTACAGAAACTGTACTTTATCAAATATAAAAGAAACTGTGAAGAACAATGGCAAGATATTTACCCAGAACAAACCAGTATTAGTGACATGGAAATTTGCCAAATGAATCCTATAAAATTAAGATCGTTTAAAAACCATAATGCAATCCTACGAGAGCCTATAATGTCCTTCAAGTTATGTGAGGATCATGCATCGAATATAAAAGACATGCAGATCATGCATCGAATATAAAAGACAAGTATGCATATAACCACTTTCATACCAGTCCTCTTCTCTAATTAATTCTGCATTTGTCATGTTCTCTCCCTTTTTGTACTCAAGCGGACAGTCCAAAAGAATGATTCGAGGATTGACAATTCTTCTCCTCATTTTACCAGGTGCGACAACATCTTTGTTAATCATAACACCCCTGAGAACCTTTGAATCTTCCAACTGACCTCCAGGAACCTTCTCTACTTTAACATACTTCTTTATATCAACTTCACGCAACCCATTCCCAAGATCAACACCCACGGTAGTGGTTGCATCAATTGCCATATCCTGAAATGGATGCTGTGTATTAGCAAGTCTTCCACAACATCAAACAGAACTAAATCTGAAATGTAATTTGTAAATTTTGCAAGCAAAAATATCAAGTGAAGAAATTTAAAGCTTCTTTTACATGTATGTCGACTACATCTATTTTTCTAAAAGGAAAACGAAAAGATCTCGGATTAGTGTAATGTCGAAAACTTAGTTTAACTACAAAGTGAAAAATAAACTCACGACTATGTACTCTGTTATGCCCCAACTATTTTCAGTAATGCATTTCTATAACAAGCATAAAGTGTGGTATAAAAGAATTCATAAAAATGAGAAAGCAATTGCATCAAACAAAGTAAGAGAGCACTGCATCGAACAGTCAGCAGTAGGCCTATAAAAAAGCATTGCAATGAACGACTGATTCTGTAAGCAGTTGCTCATTTCACAACAAAGAATGTGTGGTTCTAACATTTTCATAAAGTTATTTGAATATAAATGGTCTTGAACAAAGATAGCAAAATTACTAAAAGGTGAAGGTTAAATGAAACAACCCATCATCCATGAAAAGAGCTAAGTTTGCTTATTGAGGAATATGCAACAAAAGAAAGACAGTAGCTTGAATCCATATACAAGTATTTAATAATAGAATAATGAATAATAGATGTGATAGAATGTTGGGTACATCTGGTTAATAGGTTGTCCTTTTGTTACATCATGTCCTTTGGTTATGATGTGCCACTTCATTTATTATTTTTTATTTGATGTTTATTTATATATTTACATTCATTATATTGCATGCCCCTTCAAGGATGCTTTGTCCTCGAAGCATTTAATATGATTCTCTATTTCTGAAGCTGTGATGGTTGACTGCGTAGTTTCCAGTCAGTGGAATCGTTCTCTTGATCTGGTGCATCATATCATTCCATTCTGAGAGATTAATATGAGATATAAGGTGTTGAGCGGAATTGTTGTATTGTGAAAGGGTCAAACCACCCTAATTCAATTTTCCACAAAACCATGTGGCAACAAGTTCTGTCATTTGGGAAATGATTAGATTCCACACCTGAGCTTCTTTTCAATATAATCTGTGATTTGGGAAATGATTAGATTCCATACCTGAGCTTCTCTTCAATATAATTGGATCTTTACTTAGTGTTGGGAAAAATACTGAGAGGGGGGGTGAATCAGTATTTAGTGCAGATAATCAAACTTTTACTTTTTCCTTTCTAAAAACCCATACGCTACTTTACTGAAGGAAACTAGCGTATATACGCGGGTATCCTTTACAGAACTCGCGTATGTCCAGAGATCTAATTATGTGTTTGAATCTTAACTCAGATCATTGCATTATTCATTCATCAGATATTTCAGAAACAGTAAACAGGTGCAGATAGAACAGAATAATCATCACAGATATGCAACGCACATGAACACCAGGATTTTTAGGTGGAAACCCAATTCGGGAGAAAACCACCGCTGCCGTCGTTTCAGCCTTCAAAATTTATTATTAAGAAAACTTCTTACAATCATGTATTGGTGCAGAATCAATTCAGCATGCAGGCACCCACCTGCAGAAGGCTACAACCTTCTCTCGTTTACCAGCCCATCCTGGAAGGGAGCTACAACCCCCTGAACTCGTTTACCAGCCTCTCCTGGAAGGGAGCTACAACCCCCTGACTGAAGGCTTCGACCCTCAACCCCACTGCAGATCACGTTTCATCAATTTTCAAACTGGATCAAACAGCTTCAACACAACCCTTCACTTATCATCAATCATACCTTGCTCATTGCTTCAAACAGAACAGTGAGACCACTGTAACCAGAATATCAGATATAACCCAGACTTCAGAATAGATATGTAGAAACACATTCAACCTTCAACAACCATTAGATCAGAAATCATACACGCTTTTATTTAATCAGACCCGCGTATATACGCGCTTTCCAGAAGACGAACCCGCGTATACTTCAGTGCATTTTCCAGGGAAAAACCCTAACTGCGCATACGCGCTTTTCCTTCCACAGACCCACATATACACGCGTTTTTCATGAAATGAACCTGCATATAGATCTATAAAAGATAAACTTTGCAGTACAGACCAGATCTATAAACTTAACCATATTTCTTCAATCTCTTCAATAGGATTGTACCAGGTCTTCTTCACTTCTTTTCAGATCATCCTTGATATTCACCATTTCTAGATCTAGAGATCTTGAGCCTTCATCATGTTCATAGGTGCATCATAGATTCAGATCTATCAATTAGGAACAGAATTCAACCATACAGATATAATTCAGAGTGAAGTATTCATCAAAGCCCAGACACATGCACACACTTGCACAATGAATTTCTTCTCCTTATATAGGGTTACCCTTTATCAATACCATGAGCCAAAACCACATAACTTCCAATGGTATTCTTGGACGGGATCTCATAGACAATCCAACGCTTAATACAATGGGTCAAAACCATGGTATTTACCCCTTGTTTTACATATTTAGAGCGCATTTGAGCATACGCGACTTGTGACGTTAATTCCCGCGTGCATACGCTACTTTACCTAGACAAACCCGCGTATGCCTTGAGACACACACTTTTCATCAATGTTCTGGCACATACTGAAATTCCTTTCATCATTACCTTCTGTACTGATTGTAGATACATCAGATTTACATTATTTAGCAAGCTCATCAAGTCAAGAACAACTTCGTCAAGTAGGTTGCCATCATCTTCATCAAGTGGGTTGCCATCATCTTCATCAAGTGGGTTGCCATCAAGGACAACACTCTGCATCATTTTGCCAACACTTAGTTCCTCATATTGATTTTATCTTTATTTTGTTGAATAATACAATGACTTTTATAATTAGCATGATAGTAAAGCATCCTTTATCTTTCGTTATTTCTGATTACTATGCTTTGTCCTCAAAGCATTTTATATGATTCTCTATTTCTGAAGCTGTGATGGTTGACTGCGTAGTTTCCAATCAGTAGGAACTTTCTCTTGATCCGGTGCATCATATATCAGCTATAAGGTATAGAGCAAAATCGTTGTATTGTGAAAGGGTCAAACCACCCTAATTCAATTTTCCACAAAACCATGTGACAACAAGTTCTGTGATTTGGGAAAATGACAACATTCCACACCTGAGCTTCTCTTCAATATAAAAGGATCTTTACTTAGTTCCTCATTGTTTTCATCTTTGGTTTGTTGAATAATACAATGAGCTTTATGATTAGATTCTAGAATGATCATAAGGCATCCTTTGTCTTTTGTTATTTCTGATTATTTATTGTTTAATAAGGATTTCAACTGGATCTGTATTGTTTCCTTTCCCAAAGCTCTGGATTGTTGCATCTGATGAATTTTTTATTTCAAGAGGATTGGTCATTATTTCTTTATTAATCAGTAATTCTCAAGGCACGAAATTACTTTCAACATCTTTTGCATTTACTTCTGAATATCCTATAGGACCACCCTTGAGACCTCTTTAAAAGTTTAAAGTCTTCTAATGAGAACGCTATTGAATCTAACTTCATTATAATATCTTACAATGTCATCTTCTTGTCATATGAAAGATCAAAAAGCTTTTTTCCATGTTTAAGATGAAGGTATCCAATGTTCCCATATAAATTTGAATCTTGGATTAAGTCAGCATTGTTTCCAAATATAGTTTTAACATTGAATTGGGATATGAAAATATAATCGTCAATTCTCAACGGCAGATACGATAAAATAATTGTGCAAGGAGGCATTTTACAGCATAGCATGGGGGAGATGTTGTAGTGGAGCACTAGATCAATGAGGCATTAAATCTAAAATTAAATTAGAAAGGCAAAAAAAATAATGTAGGCCCCATTCTGATTAAATACATTATGGGGGTGATGTAGTGAATCATTAAATCAAAAAATAATAATAGCAAAAAAAATAGTGTCCGCTCAATTAAAAAAAAGCAATAAACAAGTATAAAAGAATCAAAATAATAAGTCACAATTCAATTTGTTATATTGCAATTTTATTTTTATTAATAAAATTATATGCAATTTCTTTGAAAAATATCATAATATGCATATGGCAATCAAAGAAAGTTAAACAATGATGATTCATATTCGTAACCATGATATTTCAGAACTTCATTTTAGTTAATAAACATATAAAAACTTAATACTTGCAATAATCTCTCTCTCTCTCTCTCTCTCTCTCTCTCTCTCTCTCTCTCTCTCTGATCTATGCTACATGTATCACATTAAAAAATTTAATCAAAAATATTATAAAACGTGTCAAAGAAAACTATCATGTGCCTATGTATGTATCCATGTATTATGAGGGTTTTAATTAAATTGAAAATAAGAATGTTTTTATATATAGACATGTGAAATTTATACATAATTTAAATAATATTATAATGAACCAGCATAGATCCTCTCAGCCCCAGATCTCACAAGCATCAAGAGGGGTTAAATCTCTCGAAGTGCAAATCTCTCCTCAAGTTTTGCACTTGAGAGAGGTTCATACCTTGAGAGATTTGATCCCTCTCGACACTTGATAGATCTAGGATTAAGATGGATCTATGTTGGTATTATCAATGTCCGATAAATGAACACAAAAGTAGGTCAATTGGACTAAAAAGTAAAACCAATATGAATACAATGTGAGGGTGCCAACGCAACTCCTCGAAAATGCCAAGAAGAATATGAAGAAAGAAACCTACAAAAGTGTAACATCAAAACATATGTATAAACCCGTGACAATGGTATGGCGATACAAAATAAGTGGCTTTGTCGAAGACAAAAAAGGTAGACACCCCAACTCAAGAACATATGAATAGAGACAAAAATCAGTGATGAGGCTAGTGATGTCAAGGTCTCTTGAGTCAGATGGTTGAGGCCAAGTGGTGCAAATTGGGCGCTAGCTCACTATTGAAGTCTTTTGGGACGATCGAGGAGCTCGAGTACACAATTTAAGAAGAGTTGTATGAAGCCAGATACTCCTAACATCCAACGTTAGAATAAGGAAAAACTCCAAATGGATCTCTATTTGCTCCTCTAGATCTTGAATGTAGTCTAACAAGCGAGAAGTGCTCTATGATCGATCTATTTGGAGTTGATCTCTCTAATACTCTAAGAGCATCTGCCCTAATGTATAGATCGACCCCTTCAAGTCAATCTCAATAAAATCAAGTGGCCCCCCCGAAGGAGCAGACTAAGGAGATAGTTTTAATTATATTTTGCACAAATATTAATAATTGATTAGCAATATCAACATTCACGTGATTTCCCTTTTCATTTGGGCAAATAGCAATCATCATACCCCTTCCTTGCCTTGAATAGAGACCCTAAATTTTAATAGAACAAGAGCATAATTTGGACACATGTTTAGATTTCCTTTTTTCCACTGCTAAACTTCATTATAAAAAAAAAGAACAAGAGCATAAGTTTGAGGGAGCCCACTTCTTCAACGTGAAATTAAATTTGGGTTAAAATTCCTCAAAATATCCCTTAATACACCACTATCACTTTTATATTTTTATAATTGTTTTAATGCTTAGCAACATTTTCATTGCCTTATTTTGTTGGTGTTAATTCCTTGATTTTACTTACTAACTAAAAAGTGCAATGGAAATGTACTTTATAAGTTGAATGTTATAATTTGACTTGGATTTCAAATAAAGGGATTTTAAATAATATTTAACCTAGGGTTGCAACCCTATGTTTTCACCCACCAACTATTGTTCTGGAATTCAAGCACCACAATATACCAAGATATGTGATCTCTTTGTAAACGTTTTGATTGTCCTCGCCCCCCCCCCCCCCAAAAAAAAAAAAATCTCAAGATGGCTATTCACAATGGAGCTTATGATACTTGTAATAAATGTACAGTCACAATTTGAATGAGTCAATTGCTTCTCTATTAGAGTCGACCACAATTCAACGTTACGCCAAGTTTGTTGGCATTACAATATGTTGTGTTAATTTGTAAAATAAAAGGGCGCAATGGTATGAATTTCAATCCATCGCCTTCTACGCCTTCTTGAGTTGCCTATCACATCAATGTTACATCTTTAGAAATGGCCGATTCCCAATTGTAACCTTCACCAATGGTAATGACATTATTTCTTTCTATCTTTTGTTATAATCCCATCTAAATGGCAAACCTATATATTTTCCTTTCACTCTATATTTCTCTTGTATCCTTCACAAGTACATAGGTGTAGGTAGGTTTTGACTACAATCCAAAAAAAATGAAAGCTAAGTCACAAGAACCGCTTATTTTTGCCACGTCCAAATACTCAAAGCACCCATAAATAAATAAAAATAACTTGGAAACATCGTAGGTGTGTCTAATGCTCCCAAATCTAGAAACATTGTGTAGTACAAACACTGTTACACGAAGAAAAACACTACCAAAGTGAAGATTGTTTGAATTTTAAAAGAGCTCATGCAATATCTATTGGAATACTAATATGTCTTTTATGGGATTTCCATTGAGGACTTGAAGGGAAAAAAGACCCACATTTATGATGTCAGTTGCATGTTAAGAAAACAACTTAAGAGGTGCATCCTCATCAACCATTCATTGCATGGGACACCTAACCCTTGCACCTCTTGCCTTCCAATCTTCAGAGGCCTAGAGATGCAATACCAAATCCCTAACATTGCAATGAAATTGGTCATTCAAAGGACTAACTTCCACCATTTACTTAGGATGCAAGACCCTACTTCGAACTTGTCCTTTCTTACCTTTCCTACTTCTAGTAAACATCTCTACCGATTTCTAATGTGACTTGGTAGCATGAAGAATAACTACCTCCCAACAAAGAACCCACCCATTATCCCATATGAGAGGGAACACCAAACTTCAAGACATGCAATAGTGCCTCAACACTCATGAACTGAACTATTTAACATGAATAAAAGAGTCGACCTCATATCAACAAATCAACATCAAATAAGCATAACAATGGAAACAGAAAAATGATCAACTATAATAGATAAATTCATATGAACAGAGCACTACCCCGTAATAAGAAAATTCACATGAACAAAGCGCTTTCCAACAAATGAAATGCAGTTACATGGGAATCCATTTGTTCAAACAACATGGAGAGATTCACATACCTTCCCCTAGCACAACATCTGATGTTACAGGAAATTCAACCCTGCAATATCTAGCAATTCGGCCTCCTAAAAAATCGCTCAAATCAACCTACACTCTTCTCCCTATGTTGTTACAATCTTGTTGAGCCCTTCACTCTAGATCACTCCTTGTTTTTTCTTTGTCTTCACCTCTCCCTTAGGCTTATAGTATAATCTTCATCAAGCCCAAATGCCTAACCCTAATTTCCCTTCTAGAAGATCTAGGAAATCAATGGTTGAGATCATTTCTAAATCACTTAAATAATTAAATTATTTATCCTTAGAAATTGACTTAATAGTCCACAATAATTAACTGACTTTAACTATTGTACTTTTCGTAAGTTAGACTTGGGAAAGTGTTGTAGCATACAACAACCCCCACTGATTTTAATTTTTAATTAAAAAAATAGGGACCCTTTAAAATTTTCTCTTAGTGATTGATTTTCTTTTATTGATAAGATTGTTTATCAAATTTCTTAATATTGATTGTTTGATAAATAAAAGGGCTATACAACTAGGCTTAACCACCCATCTTCCATGAAATAAACCTTCAAAAAACTTTGAAAACACTTAGTCTTATAGAAATCTTGGAATCTCATGATCATGTAACTCCACAAAAATTAATTCTAAAGAACATCAAGGATTCAAGATTATCAACAAACACGCCCGCTACCAGTTGTCCCACTTGAACATTTTCCTGCAATGCTTGTCCTCCCGACTCCTTGAATAACCCAGAATCCTAGAATCCTGGAGAATACTTATTTTTGCATTTTGAAAACTTACGAGATCCGAGAATTCGGGATCCACGTCACCCTTTTAATGAATGTGGCCCACATATACGCATGATGGTTAGCAAGGTTGATATTTTAGCTAGATGAACTCAAAAACCTGTGACCCCAGAGATTTTATGATAATTGAATTTTAAATGAAGTTTCGAAATCCGGGATCCGAGATATGATGTGGCTATTTCATATGGCCCTTTACGTGGTTTCTCGTCGTTGCCACATTAATTAATATGGTTAATAATGGTCCAATCAAGCACATTAATTGTCAAAAGTTGGTTTTATCTTTAACTCTATTTACCCTCATTTTCAATGATTGTTCATCATTTCCATAGGAAACCATTCCGCTCTGCTAAAACTATGTTTTACTGCTTCAGGTGAATTGGAACGAAAATAACAAGGAAGAGATGAAGAAAGCTAAATCAAAGAAGAAGACTCTTGCCCCCAAGTCAGTTGGCTCATATAGAGAGATGGTAGATGAAAAATCACCAGAGGCAGGTTTATTCTCCGACACAGTTTATACTCTAGATTCTGACAATTCATCATGGGAGAACATAATATGAAAAATCACCAGAGGCAGGTTTATTCTTCGACATAGTTTATACTCTAGATTCCAACAATTCATCATGGGAGAACATATATAATGTTTTCGAGGATGAGGAGTCGCAAGTCACAGAAAGAACGGCAACAGTAGCTGATAAAACTCCTACTTCCCAGCACACTGCACATGATGCAGCAAATTCATTTCTGCACAGAATTGCTGCTAGACCTAGGCTTATGCCATATACGGATATGATAAGATGGGTGGTTGAGGATGTTAATGTTATAGTTACAGAAAGAAAGTTTATTACCAAGAAGGGCATTGTTATTGATTCATTCGTGATTGAAGACCTCGAAGTTACATATCAACTTCCAAAACCGCAGTTTCATTTTAATAAACAATATGTAGAGGAGTTTACCAAAAGGCATGAAGTACCAACAGCCTTAATTAACGAATTGAGACGGAATCCAAACCACCATAAAATCGAGGTAGATGGTAAGTACGCAACTGCTTCTCTTGCAACCCCTTTCAATCAAGTCGTTGCTATGTTATGTAGCTTATATGCATCACCAAATGCCTCAAAAATCCCAAATGATTGGATTCCTCTAATCGATTGCACCTCAGAGGGTGACATTTTCAACTGGGTACTATCTTGTCTAATAATTTAGCCAAACATATTATTGCATTTCGTAAATCCCGCATTGTTTCTAAAAACAAAATCCCCCCTTTTTATATGTCTGCCTATGTTTTTCGTTGGATTTCCCCTCCATGGGATGGAAATGGATTGTTTCTAATCCTTTGCCCATTCATATTTATTATAGCGCCCTGTGGGAAACCAACTAATTTGCATAGTTTTACCAAATTTGCCATAGGGTAATGATCCCTATTATGAGATGATATATGAAAATAAACCACCAAGAATTTCCCAGGAGGCTATGGATAATCTAAGAAAGATTGGAACTTGGTTTGGGGAAGAAATGTTTACCAATATTCGGTTTTGGGGGAGTTATGCAGCACCACACGTTCTACCCCTTTATATTCTAGAAAAGTTGCTTTGTAGAGAAGTGGCCTGTCAACTAGTTGGCCATGGTTTAACTAGAGCTTTGAAAGAAAGCAACAAAAGTATCTGGCCTCAGTTTCCATTACTATTTGGCATTTTTTCTTTAGCAAATTATCAACATGCAAAGAAAGAAATATCGCCTATAAAAGTGCTCAAATTGGCTATTATGCCTTTCTGGACATATGACCCTAATAAAGAAGCAAAGCAAGTGGATGCCCTTGCCGATATAAGAAGATATATTGATGAGAACAAATTTGATGATATCTTTGCTCAAGCCTTTTCTTTAAAGTCAATATTGCAAAACGTGATGGATACATTGTCAGCTGAAGAACACGATCAATTCTTCGCTTTCAGAGCTGCCAAATTAGAAATATTGCATATGAAAGCACTAGCACTTCCTACACAAGATCCTATACATTGTTGTAATCCAACTATATCTACTCAAGAGGCCACATCAGCATCTAAACAGCAAGAAGTTTCGATTCAGCATCAGCAAACAGGGACATCAAGTTCAACAAATCCTAAAAGTACAATTTCTACATTGCCTGAGATGGAGAGATTATCGGATGAATTTGATTATACTCTAAGAAGTAATCAGAGCAAAGAAAAACAAGTTGTAGATTTAACAATTGAAACAGACTCTCAAAAAAAAACAACTCAGAGTGACCCTGTTACTATGTAGAACACTCCTAAGGGTAAAGAGAAAGTTGAAAGAACATTTACAGATATAGAAGCATTTCTTAACATTGAGGAAATCCCTCCTCTGAACATTTTCTACAACCCAGAACACAAAGCAATTGTCAGAAGAGGAAGAAAGAGGAAAATTGGTGACTCCCAGGGCCTAGTTGCTAGAAAAGCTTCTCAAGTCACACATGTTGAAGTTTGGTGGATGGGATCCTCTGTTGATTCTAATAATGAATTAGGCAAAATGAGTTAGTTTACAGTTGTCTATGCTTATGTTACAATTGAGAAAGTCTTTGAGGTATAGGGTCAAGTCAAGGAAAAGGATGAGAAAATTGCTAATAGGAAGCAGGCTTTTGAAGAAAGAAAAAGAACAACTCAAAGTTCAATGGAAGACATAATTAAGCTCAAAAGATAATACCATTACAGAGCTGCAAAATCAATTGGATTCATTAAAAATTCAACATGCAAAAAGATTAATACAAAGGATAGTCAACTTTAGGATTCCCGGAGGCAAGCAAAACAACTACAACCTAGCTCATTTCTATTGAAATTTGATGACTAAAAAGTTTCCTGCAATCCCAGCCCAGTTTTAATTTCACCTTATCACTCCCATCCAATCAAATGCCCTTTCCCATAAACATACATTCATCATATAGAATTCTGGAAATGAAATTTTCAGATTTAAACACATGGGACTGTCAACACATGCTGAAAATAAATATGGACATAAACAACTTGCAACACATAAAAAAAGACATTGATTTTTTGTCAACTTAGACCCAAGCAAAACCCCTTCAATCTTCTCTGAGGAAAACCTGTTAGAGAACTCTTCAAATTTATTTATCTTTCAAGTTCAGGAAAAATACATTTGCAGACAAAACAAAACAGCAAAATACAACTTATCTCTTCAGCCCAAAACTCCTTGAAAATTGTGCCCACTTTGCCTCAATTTTCGTGCCTGCTTGAAGCTGAAAATATGTATTATATGGATACAGATTGTATTGCACAGATTTTGTATGCACTGTACAGATTTTTGAAAAAAAAAAATCTCAAAAGCTTCACTCGAACTACATGCAGCTCACAGCATTAAATGTTGTTCGTACTATACTTTATGTTGTCTTCTATGCCTTGATTTCCAACTTTGCCCAGAAATCACTCCTTCAGCTTGCTCCAACAAATTTCTTCTTCAAAACTTTTCTCCAGTGCTCAACCTCCTTTCTCCAATCTGCTCATGAAGAATGAATGAATGCAGTCTCTCTTTTCTTTTCCCTCGTTTGTTTCCCTAAATGACTTTTGGGCAACCCTAAGATCTAATGGCTCAAATTCATTTAGATCAAAGGATGAGAATAAATGTGCATTTAATTCTCACTTTCTATTTTTTAACTCACCCATTAAATAAAGTACCCACATTGTACTTTATGTCTAAAGTCACTTTTCACTTTATAATTTAACATTGACTTTACCACTTATAAAGTCACCTTCACTTTATAATTTAACATTGACTTTACCATCTATAAAGTCACTTTCACTTTATAAAATCACACTTAGGAAAAGAATTATTTTGGACACTTTTCCCTAGGTAGAGACTAACCCATGGGAAACCACTTGTCCAAGGTACATTAAAACAACACTCCCTCTTACCAAGGAAATTGTTTCTCACCACACCCATCTTGTCCCTAAAATGGACATGCTTGCCTCTTGGCAAGGACTTCGTGAGAACATCGGCCACCTACTCATCTGTCGATATATACTCCAAGCTTCAATGCCCCCTTCTGAACATAGTCCCTAATGAAATAATATCTGATGTCAATATGTTTTGACATGTCATGAAACGCTGGATTCTCCGTGAGTTTAATGCAACTCTGATTATCACAGTGACTAAATGTCGGTCTCAACTCTTGATCAAATAGGCCAATACAACAACTTGCGAAGCCAAATGGCCTCGCAACTAGCCTGGCTAGTGGCCATATACTCTGCCTCAAAAGAGCTCAAAGCAACTGACTTTTTCTTTCGACTGAACCACGACACAACTGTCGAACCCAATCCGAAGCAACACCCTGAAGGGCTTTTCCTATTAGAAGCACACCCTGCCCAATCTGAATCTGTGTAACCTGCCAACCTCACTCCATCTCCCCGCCTATAGTCCAAACCATAATCAACAGTCCCCTGCATGTAGCGAAGAATCTACTTTGCAGCTACCCAATGCACCACCTTGGGCTCAACCATGAACTGCCTAATTGTGTTCACTACAAAGCATATATTTGGCCTAGTGTTGACCAGATACATCAAGGACCCAATAAGCTGCCTATACAATGTGGGATCCACCAAACTAGAATATGAAGCATGAAGCTTCTTACAGTTGGAGATTATAGGAGTAGACATGGGTCTACAATTTGCCATGTGAAATCTGCTCAACACATCCACAGCATACTACCCCTACCCCAGAAAGATATGCCCCTCCTCCTGCCACACCTCAAGCCCCAAAATGTAATGCATCAACCCAATGTCCCTCATCTCTTACTCCATAGAAAGATCCTCCTTACAACCACTAATCAGTCTCTTTGCCCCAGTAATAAACAAGTCATCAACATACAACACAAGAATGAGCAGATCATCCCCTACAACAATTTAGTATAGGTTCGAATTTGCATCACTCTTTGTGAAACCCATCTGCTGCAAGTATCAATTCTCGAATACCAAGCTCTCGGAGTTTGCTCAAGTCCATAGAGTGCTCACCTCAACCGACATACATGAGTCTCCTGCCCAAGTACCTCAAAGCCCTGTGGTTGCTCAACATACACCTCCTCCTCTATAACTCTGTTCAGAAATGTAGTCTTCACATCCATCTGATGGATCTGCCAACCCATTTCTGCAACAATAGAAATAACGGACCGAATAGAAGTGTCTCGAGCTACGGGAGCGAAGGTCTCATCATAGTCAACTCCCTCTATCTGTGAGAACCCTCTAGCCACAAACCTCGCCTTGAACTTCACAATTGACTTGCCCTCAAGCCTAGGCACCACCTCCTAGACATTGTTCATAATGATAGAGGCATACTCCTCCACCATAGCCTCTCTCCATACCTCCTAGTTGGCAGCATCCTCATAGCTAGTAGGCTCAGAGTCAACAATGTTGGTAGCCTTGGCTACATAACTGCAAAACCACTCAAGTGGCACACTCTCCCTATTCACCCTCTTCGGAGGACCAACAAACTCTGCTTCCTTCAAGGTGTCTTGAAGCCACTTGGGCCTCCTCTTCCCTGAAAAAGCTTCCCCATAGGGAACCTCATCCTCTACCCCCAGTCTAGTGAACCTGAAGGTCTACCAACTAACCCTTGTGTGCATGTACCAACACCTGTCCTCGAAGAACCTGTACTGGCACCTGTGCTTGTGTCAGATGAAGTGCCATGTGAACTTTGTACCAGTGGACTCCCTAAAGAAATGCTCAGTGAACTCGCCACTGGTGCCCCAGATGTCACTGACACTGAAGGACCTCCTATACCAATCAATCCAGAACCCTGAGGTCCTGCTCCCTGTACCTGACCTCCCTACTGAGGAGAAGTTTGTGACTCTCTCTCATCATACTCCCATGATCTCCGATATACCCTCTCCTCTTAGAACTTCACATCCCTCCTAATCACCACTATCCGTTTAGAAGGAATGAAGATCTGATAGGCCTTCGAAGTCTCGTTGTAACCCATAAAGATACCCTTTTCTGCCATGGGTTCGAGCTTCGCCCTCTAATCCTTGGGGATATAAGTATATGTGAGACATCCAAAGATACGAAGATGTCCCACATGAGGCTTCTCTCCAGTGAAAGCCTCCTCCGAAGCCATATTCCCCAATACGTTGTGAGGACTCTTGTTTTGAAGATAAACAACAGTATTGCAGGCCTCAACCCACAAAAACAAAGGCAACCCCTGATCCTGAATCATCGCTCTAGCATCCCCAACAATAGCTATGTTCTTTCTTTTAGACACCCCATTCTGTTGGGGGTTGTAAGGAACCGTGAACTCTCTCTTAATGCCCTCATGTGCACAGAAGTCAAAAAAACCCACCATCGGTGTACTCACCACCATTGTCTGACCTCAAGACCCGAATCTTCCTACCTATCTGCTTCTCCACAAGAGCTTTGAACTCTTTAAAGCTACTGAAGACCTCACCCTTGGTCTTCAGGAAATATATCCAAGTCCTCCTAGAGTAGTCATCAATGAATATAACATAATACTCATAACCACCCAAAGACACATGAGACATACGACCACTAACATCATTATGAATCAAGTATAGTATCCCTGTAGATCTGTTGTCGCTCGCTGGGAATGGTAACTTGGTGAACTTGCCCAAAGCACACCCTCTGCAAACCTCATAAAGCTCGACACTGAAATCAAGAACTCCAGTAGTGATCTCCCTCAAAACTCTCAAAGCTCCATGATGCATATGCACCATCCTCTGGTGCCATAACTCGCACAAGTCTCTATTGCTGGTGGTACTAGTGTGAGTGCTACCAGATGTGCTACTCACCAATGCTCATGCCCACTAAAAAACTGAACCTATATAGTTTCCCAGAGCGGACTCTAATCACTTTGGCCAAAGTGATGGAAGTTACCCTGGGATGCATCAATCCCTGCCCTCCTGAGAAGGTGAGGTCAAACCCCTTCTCCTTCGTAGCAGACACTGAAATCAAGTTCTTCTTCATCCCCGGAACATACAAAACATCCATGACCTTCAAAGAAGGCAAAGACTAACTCTCAAAGGTCACAATCCCCACACCAACAGCTCTCACAGTGCAATCATCTCCTAGCACAATCTCAATATCAAGTGCCCTCTCTGCAAGCTCTAAAAAGAACTCTCGTGCACCTGTCATATGGAGGGAAGCCCCGTTGTCTATGTACCACACATCAGATGATGTACCCCTACTAGATGTAGAAGTAATAAATGCAAAGTCCCTATCAAACTGTGAAGCAAACGGCGCCACCTCTACTAAAGCAGCGGTACCCTTCTTCCCCTTGTTTTTCCTCTCAAGACATGTAGCAGCATAGTGTTACATCTTTTCACATGCCCAACATTTGACTTTGGACATATCAGTATCTTTCTTCTTCTTCTTCTCCTTTCCCTTAGCCCCATCTGATGATGCCCCTTTCTTGGCCTTCCCTTTGTTCTTCCCCCTGGTTGTCAAGGCTACATCCTCCTCATCTATTATCTTCACCCCACCACTGTCAGTCTTTTGTATCTCATGCTGCACACAATCATCCCAGAATTTGTCCCAATTGGAAAGATTCTCCCTAGAGGTAACAATATCTCCAAAGATACTACCAAGACTTAGGAAGTCCCGCTACAGCTATCCTGACTAACTCTGTGGGTGCAACTACCTCACCAATAGCAGTGAAATCATTACGTACCTATTTGACCATGCCAAGATAATGAACTAAACTTTCAGCCTTTGTCATCCTGATGTTCTTCAATTGTTCTTTGAGTATCATCTTCCTTCTCTCATTGGTAAGAGAGTGGTTAAAGTTGTCCACATCTGAGATGCATAGGTGTTTCCTCTCACCTGAGGAACCACGTGATCCTTCAGACTGTCCATCAAAATCCTTTTTGCCTTTGCATTATTTTTTGTGAATTCAGCAAGTTCATCTGTAGCAGTAGGAAGTACAACCTCTTGCCACACTATGTCCCAAATTGTTGCCTCCTTAAACCCTCTTTGAATGTTGTCCTTTCAAATGGCATAGTTGGATATCCCATCCATTCTATCCTCTTTCCTTAACAACATGGCCTGACTATTGTCCAAAATTTACAAACCAAGAAAATGGAGAAATGAACTTTGCAGCACACCTTGTTGTCCCAAAAGTTCAGTTTGTGTGAAATTTCACCTTGTCCCAAAATATCAGTTTATTGTCCAAAAATTCAGTTTGTTGTCCAAACCATTGTTTGTTGTCCGAACCATTGTTTGTTGTTCAAACTGCAATTTTCAGGCTGTAACTCTGATACCATGTTGAAATCTGATGATTAAAAAGTTCCCTGCAATCCCACCCGGTTTTAATTTCACCTTATCACTCCCATTCAGTTAAACGCCTTCC
This sequence comes from Pinus albicaulis, assembly GCA_034641835.2. Lineage (NCBI taxonomy): Eukaryota > Viridiplantae > Streptophyta > Pinopsida > Pinales > Pinaceae > Pinus > Pinus albicaulis. The sequence continues at coordinate 1,373,350,199 of CM076579.1, forward strand.
CATAAACATACATTCAACATATAGAATTATGGAAATGAAATTTTCAAATTAAAACACATGGGACTGTCAACACACGCTGAAAATAAATATGGACATAAACAAACCAACAACACAAAAAATCACATATTTTTGGTCAACTTAGACCGAGGCAAAACTGCTTCAATCTTCTCCGGGGAAAACTTGTTAGAGAGCTCTTCAAATTTATTTATCTTTCAATTTCAGGGAAAATACATTTCCAGACAAACAAAACAACAAAATACAACTTATCTCTTCAGCCCAAAACTCGTTGAAAATTGTGCCCATGTTACCTCGATTTTCGTGCCCACTTGAAGCTAAAAATATGTATTGTACGAATACGGACTGTACTTACTGTATTGTAAGGATTCTTTATGGATTTCCATACCATTGTATGAATTGTACGGATTTTTGAAAAAAAAATCTCAAAAGCTTATCTCGAACTGCATGCAACTCATAGCATTAAATGTTATTCAAAATGTATCTTTTGATGTCTTCTATGCCTTGATTTATGTGCCCAACTTTGCCCAGAAATAACTCCTTCAGCTTGCTGCAACAAGTTTCTCTTTCAGAACTTTTCTCCAGCCCTCAACCTCCTTTCTCCAATCTGCTCATGAAGAATTAATGAATGCAGTGTCTCTTTTCCTTTCCCCCTTTTGTTTCCCTAAATGACTTTTGGGCAACCCTAAGATTTAATGGCTCAGATTCATTTAGATCAAGGGATGAGAATAAATGTGCATTTAATTCACAGTTTCTATTTTTTAACTCACCCATTAAATAAAGTACCCATATTGTACTTTATGTCTGAAGTCACGTTTCACTTTATAATTTAACATTGACTTTACCACTTATAAAGTCACTTTCACTTTATAATTTAACATTGACTTTACCACTTATAAAGTCACTTTTACTTTATAAAGTCACACTTAGGAAAAGAATTATTCTGGACATGTTTCCCTGGGTAGAGACTAACCCATGGGAAACCACTTGTCCGATGTACACTAAAAATCAACAATTTCAGTTAGATAAGTTTAAGCATGAGGCTCTTGAACTTAACAATCAGCTCAAGAAGCAACAGGAATTATTCTTTGAAGAGCTCAATTTAATGGAGATCCAATGCAAAATCGGTAATACTTTAACTGATGAATTAGTGGGCATCAGTACTTCTTATGATGAAGTAAGGAAGAAGCTCAAATGTTTGTTAAAATGCCAAAACAACGAGGAGGGTAGAACATCAGATGGGCCAAAGATTGATGAGGGACAAACTAAGATTATTCTTAAAGGTTGGAAAGCGAGAATTCGTGCAATCAAGGAGTCTCTCAATGGTGATCGGGATCTTTCTAGCCCAATAGTAGAAGCAATAAATGACTAATTACTCAAAGCCCATCTTATTTCAAAATGCCCTAAAGGTTCCTTGCCAGATGTGCAAAGATTACGAGAGCAATGGGACGAAAAGCAGAATGATGTTACCAAGGAAATTGAGCAATTGAAAAGGTAAATCTGAATGACAACTAGTGATATGTGGTAAAGCCCCACAGTCATTAGTTGCTATTAAAAGCACTAACAAACAACGTCACTCAGATAATGCCACAATTCAAAGCCGTTATCTTTAGTTGTCAAATCGTGATGAAGCCCCAGATTCCTCAAGAAGTGGAACCGTCACTCGAAGTCTATGAGCATTGGTAAAGCACCTTTGGTTCAAGTTCAACGGCCCCAGTTTACTTACAACAAATTTCCTTTTATGCATATTTTCAATTTTGTTACATTTAGTTAAGCTTTCCCAGAGATCTGTTTTATCTCATGTTTTTTGTAAAAAATTCTTATAAATACCCCTTTCATGCATTTAAGAAGGGGTTTTGAAATTTTGAATGAAAGTGAAGCTTTTGTCGCACTATTGTACTCAGCTTCATCTTTTTAATATATATTTGAACTGTTGCAATTCTAGAAATGAGTAGATTGATATCGGACCGAGTACTGTCTGTGTACATTCTTTCTTTAAAAGAATTGTTATATATATTTCAATATTGTTTATGCTTGCTTTTATATTGATTTTGTCATTTATCACCTTTGAATACGTCAAGATTAATTCTTTTAATTACAGAGAACAGTATCTACGATTTGTCATATGTGGAGAGCTTAACATTGTTTTGATTAACTAAATCGTTGTTCTAATATTGTTTTGTAGTGATCTTTATTGTTAAAAATCAATATTATCATTTTAGCACACGTGATTTGTATACCTAGGTACTATAAATAGTTTATATATTAGTTTTAAAAATTAAGTTTTCGCATATCGCTTTTATGATTGTTGTATCACCCATTTCGCCTTATTTCAAACAGGGAATTGGAAACCCAATTGAACCAATCGGAACCACCAATTTCAACGGAAAAAAAATTTCTAATTGGGCCTTGACCAGGTGGATTCCCCGAATGTTGATGATGTCAATTTTTGGCCATCAACATAAAGAAAACATAAATCACTTTCTCCACCAAGCAAACACCTAAAGAGGCAATAAATCATTTTCTAAATGCTAAGACACCAAGCCTATCCAGAAGACTTTATGACGCTCGTCCACAAGCTTCGACACAAACTACACATTTGCACTAGAATCTATATAGGCCAGATATATATTAATGTCTAATTGGGTTATATATAGTTATACAAGAAGTTACTACAAATGGTTTCTATTGAGACAATATTGCAATACCTTTGATGTTATGATGATAAATTTCTTCATGTGTCAAAGTAGCATTGGAGGAACATAAAGAGTTTCAAAGAGGGTTGCATAAAATGTAGGAAGTTCAATTCTTCAAGCTTGACATTGTAGATTCGAAATGGAAACTTATAACATTAAGAATTAACAATAAAAGTGGATTCCCTGTGATTCCTACTTGAACTTTGTTTGTTTGAACTCTATGCAAGTAGAGTATTTTGAGTCTTTCCCAATAATTTACCATAAATTTTGGATGAAGTAATAATTATAATTGCTACATAGTGTAAGACCTAATAGTTAAAACCATATGCTTCCTCCTTGGTGTTCACAAGTTCAATACCCTAATGGGAGGTTGTTAAATTATACATCTAAGGCCAATCTCCACTTTGTACAACTGATTTGATGAAGATAAACATTGCATTGAATTCCTCTTTTCGAGAGGACCAAAATCGACATAAGATCACTCAAATCTATAAAGAAAAAGTGTGTTTTTTGAATTTAAGCCCTCACATGTGCAAATTGTCAAGGTCGGCTTCAACTTCATGTAGCCTCATGAAGCCCAAACATCATGTCTTTTCACCCTCAACGATTTGTATAAATAAGAGAGACCTCCAACCTCATTTGGCATCTCACTCACTCATCCATATCTTCTCTCTCCTCATCTGATGGGTTCGTGCAGCTATTGGGCAGCCTAATTCTCTAACACGTGTGGCAAGGAGGAGGACAAATTGCAAGGCCGAAATTTCAGATATTGTTACAAGTTTGACCAAGGGTGCTTTGACCTCATTTTGCTGTGATTTTTCCACCAAATTTTCAATTTTTGGAGGCAGCATCTATTGGCACAGAAACCGAGAGCAAAAGAGCAAACTTTTACTGAGTTTGACCCTCTGTTTTGGGATTGTTTTGACTATCTTTGACCAGCTTCAAAGACCGAATATGATTGTCCTAGACCAAGCTACTAAAGGGTTGATTTGACTGTGAACTGTTGACTGGTTAGTGTTGGATAAAGTAGTCATTGTTGTCAACATGATTGTCGAAGCATGATGCATGAACCCTAGACGATGCAAAACCCTAGTAAAGAAGCCATATAATGGAACCCTAATTGTAAACCACAAGCACCACAAACATTATTGAAGGAGTCCTAACCCTCATTAGAGATGATGAAAATCTAGACCCTATCCCTAGCTTTGTTAAATGACCATACAAACCAATGTTTTAAAACTTTGACTCGAGTTCGAAACCAATCGAGGTTCGACTCTTGACTCCGACTCTGACTCGACCAGGTTGATTTTAATGACTCGATCTTTGTAAAAAATACATTAAGTATTTATTTTTTATAAAAAAATAACACAATTTTAAATATTTTTCATTCATGTTTCCAAACACAAAGCATTAGAATATAGAGAGAAGACAACATATGATCAAAGTAGGTTCATGAATATATCCATTATATCAAAATGGCACCTAGAGCACTGTCAAATACATGTAATATATAGAGATCAGAAAAAAAAACACGTAACCAAGGAGGCTCTAAATGGCCTCTCACAAAACATCACTAGTCACTAGTCACCACTGCTAGATAAGCCAACATCTGGCTCAAATTCTGAATCAGAGTGAGTCGGGGAAACCCATGGCTCCTCCTCCTCCTTATCAAGATCTTCGGCTGCAATTTTAGAAGTAGTAGCACTCACACAAATGCAATGAGATAATTATGAGGATATGTGAGGGGGTTGGGTAGCTTTTATAGGCTTGGGAGAGGTTAGAATCTAGATGGACATGAAAAAAACCTTAAATCGGCAAACGAACTGATTTGAAGTTTGTTTCAATCCTTTTTTTTGTTGTAGCCTGGGATCCTGGCTCGACCGAGTTAAGTCAAACTCGGCCAAGCTAGCCAGTTTGTTAACAAACTGGCCTTTGGCCCAATTTTTGTGCCTGGGCAAGGGCATGACTCGATCGACTTGGTCGGCCAATTTTTAAAACAGAGTTACAAACCCTGTCCTTACCTTGAAATCCCTAACTATCCTTGATAAAACTCTAGCTTCATTCCTAGAATTGTATGCTTGATCAAACCCTAACCCTAATTCATGCCCTAACCCTAACTCTACATTAATTTCCTAAACCATTCGATAAAATTATAATTTCATTATAAGCAAATCATATAATAAGCATTATAAGAAATATATATACTTCCTACACATTACATTATCCTTCACATTACATATTACATACGTTATACTTATTACTTTACCCTTCACTTTACATATTACATACATTACCTACTTCATAATTATCCGACACATTATGAGCATTATATATGACTTACATATCCTACACATTACATTACCTTTCACTTTATATATTACATGCATCTTCACTTTTACATATTAAATACATTCCCTACTTCATAATTATCCTACGCATCGCAAACATTATTGTATGACTTCCCTTGCTTATGATAACACTTACTAAGAACCTACAGGTCAGTTTCAGCTCTTATAAGTTTGCTCCACAAGTGTGATGCTTACGTTTCTCAACACATATAAATATAAGGTGCATCGAATTTGTTTTAATACAGATCTCGGTGATGATATAAAAAATAAAAACGAAGAAAAAGGTTTCACATCTCGTGAACCTGAGGAAGGAGGTCAAGAAAATACGAAGAGATAAGATAAGAGATCGTAGAGAATTATGGAAGCTCTTGTGGGTTAATTTTCAGACTTTTTAACCGCAGAAGAGGAGTTACATCGCCAGACAGTAAAACGAGACTAGAAGCGAGAAAGAAGAGGAAAAATAAGAAGGACAAAGACCAATCTGAGCATTATGGTTTTGAATACGAATTTTTGAAGGATCTAAATTGGGAGCAAGACTGAGATAGCTGCAAATCAAAAACAACACAGTGAAGGGACAAAGTATGAAGTGAAAGTTTTTCTTAGATCTATCTAGGCAAGACTACTCGCACCTGGCATAAGAAAGATTCTATAGTTTTGAGCTAAATTATGAGCTCGAACCTGCAAAAATCTCTATAGAATATTACTTCTCATTGTTCGTTATGTTTTGGTAGTTGTTTGATGAAGAGAACACAACATTAATCAAGCTAAAGAAGAACATAATTAAAAAAAATGTAAAGTCTTCACAAGCAGTTATCATTGAAAGAGAAATCACCTACACTTGTCGCCCTTAGATTTCTCAACATTGAATTCCATGATTGAGTCTATAAGGACCATTACTTTACAAAGTGAGTGCCCTGAGTATGAGACATCATTGGAGGTCGTCTTCACCACCATATAGGATATTCTTGTCAGCATATGGGACAAGAATTCCACACCTTTGCATTGTTTCGTTCACTCATTGAACCCAAAATACTACTGCTATGAGTGGTTGAATGGTGGACCTTCCCACAGATTCGCTCCTCACATGGATGGTGAAATTTCACAAGGGAGGAAGGATGCATTGAGGCAAAAAATTTAAAAAAAGAGCATCCCTTAATGAGGTGGAGGATGCCTTTGCAAATTTTTCCACTGGCACTGGGTGATTTGCAGGCTATGATTTGATTAGAGTCAGGGGGGCTAAGAAGCCCTATTCTTGGTGAGAAACTCATGGGGCAACAAGCCCTCCTCTACAGCGTTTAGCCATGAGGCTCCTCTCTCAAGTTACTTCCTTCTCTTGTTGCAAGAGGAATTGGAGCATAAATGGGAATTTGTATAGTGTGAAGAAGAGCAAGCTTGAGCAGTCCAGGGCAAAGATAATGGTGTATGTGCACACCAACCCTCGTCTTATTTACAGGCAGAGAGATGAGTTGTTGAAGGGAAAGACAAAGATGTGAGATGTCTTTCTTGATGATATGGGTTTGGACAGTAGTGTTGAATTGGCTTTGGCCAACTTGGAGATTAACGAGTCAGTGCTAGAGTCTATCACTTTTGATGATGGTGATACTCTTGAGGGGTCATCCTCCACACCAACAAATGCATGACCCCTCCACACCAGCAAATACAGAGATTATATAGGATAGAGAGGAAGAGGATGCAACAGATGAGAGCAGTGGTGACCGTGACAGTGATGTTGATTTTGATGATGATCATTGATGAGCTACGTACGACCTTGTAGTTGTTTTGTATTTTCTATTTCTATTTTCCATTGGCATTGCTAGTAAGGGGTCCTCATGACTCAGTACCTACTACCTATGTAACACATTTTGATTTTGATGACTTAATGAGAAAACTGCTATTTCTTGTCTTTCTCCTATTGGATCATTGATGAATTTGTCGCAATTGTATCTATATGCATGATGCTACATTGTACAACTTACTAATTTAGTATTTACAACGTAGAATCTAGATCTATGTTTGAATTTGTATCATGAATGAGAATGTGTAACATGAAATCATTGAAATATCTATTTTGTATTATTTTTTAATATATATATATATACATATATATATATATACATATATATATATATATATATATATATATATATATATAACGTGTACTATGTGTCATGTTCTAGGGATTTACATGCTCTGTGTCAAACACTCAAATTTGTGTGTCCCGTGTCCCCGTGTCAGGTGACTTAGATTACAACTAAGTATAGATGAAACACATGTGTCCTTGAAAGATGTCAATGGTGGTCAGAGACCTTTGATTGCCGAAATTACTTGTAGTATTTATGTGACCTAAAATATGAAATTGTATTGGACTACTAACACAACTGTAAGGTGATGTACATCAGCTGTTCTTTGTTGGGGGATATCCCATTGTTTGGGTTGCGAGATTGGATGGTTTTGGATCAAAGGGCTATAGCACCTGAGAAGTGGAACTTTTACTCTCATTTTGAATTGAAATTGCAATTTTTTCTTCGAATAATAATGTCCTTGAGACATAACCTTGGGATTTATTATAGTGCCTCCCAACAAAGTTACAATAAACAAGAGATTTCATCAATGCCTTGGACACGATAGGCTAGATGGAAACCACACAAAACAAGATAAGTAGCCTTGAATGAGACACCAATCTTTACAGCATTAAAAATGGTATACAAAGGTAAGGATTTATTTACCGCGATGAGGTCTCCAAATTGGCCAGTAAATTTTGTGCCAATACAGCTCTTAACCATTTTCAACAGTGTAGGACCTACAAAAAAATGTAACAAAGTAAGAGGGCAATAACTGCATACAACTACTTTTATTCCAAGAAAGAGACATCTTATATGAGAATTCAAAAACCATAGTATCAATTGTGTTCTAGATGCAGTATCAATAGTGTATTATCTATGTGAGACATTCCAACTGAATGAGAATAGTAGGAATATTATAGTAAAACTAATGGCCAAGAACAACTGCTATAGAAACAGAAATTGAAAAGCACTTCCGATCAGAAAATATAAAATCAATGGCTTACTAAAACCAACAGTAAATCATTCAACTATCAGTGCTTCCCATTATAGTTGCCATTATCCTAAAATACAAATGGCAAACATATCTCAACTGTGGAGAGAAACTAAAGATTTTCATTCTGCACTTACATGGAATCAGTGCTTGCCATCATAGCTGACATTTTTCTAAAATGCAATTGGCAGTCATATCTCTACTGTGAAGGGAAACTAAAGATTTTCATTTCTACAATTTCGCAGAGAAATAACCAATAAAATTAATTAATTAACTATAACTGAGAAATCGGTGATATTTATCATATCATTGATAAGATCAATATCAATGATATTATAAAATAAATATCATTACTATATACATATCAGTCATAAAATATCGTTACTTGCTCGAGATAGGCCAATAAACTTACGGTCATTTACATCAATAGGAATAGCAATCTTGTCAAGAACAGCAATAGCGTCCTCAAGAGCTTTACTGTAAGCTGCACAAAAAAACTCAAATTTACTACGAAAGATCCTTCTTTAAAAAGTTGACACTCGCAGAAATACAATGAAAGAATATAACTCGACTTAAAATATGGGAGTTACCTCTGCAAATTACAGTTGGGTGATAAGCCTTGTCAATGAAGGCTTCAGCTACATGCAGCATCTCACCAGCTGCCAAAAGGAATGAAATAGAAACCGAACTCAGCCATGACCAGAGCAAAATTGAATTATTCAACCTTTCAAAAGGCAAACTGAGAGGAGCTCCAAATGCTCTATTAAATTACTTAATTGCATTCTCCACAGCCCTTCTGTACTGAAGTTCTAGAAAAAAGTACGATAGGATATTTCATAGAAGAAAAATAAGTGATGAGGTTATTGAGCACATGAACAAACTACTCCACAAGAATAAGCTATTGTACTGAGATGGTTCCTCAGAGATATTCAAATAGCACCATGATTAGATCTTGCTCTTTCTTCTTTCTAATGATACGACATATTGAATATAACAAAAGGACTTAAATATGCCATCTCATTTCTTTGGCGCTACAGTTATGAGGCCTAAATCTTTACGAGTCACTTAATTGAGACTGTAATGATTTTGGATAACTTAAGGTTGTCCATCAAGTCATGGACAACTGATAAAGCAAAATGTTTGCTCTAATCATGACATGCATCCAAGACTCCAAACCCAGCCAAACATGTTCCCTGTGTTTATACAGACCCATGGTATTACTGGGAAAGGCCAGATGCAAATCATTGGTTGATTTTAACAACATGAATGCCCATCAAATGTGCCATCTCAAACAAACGGATAATCATATTTGACAGTGCACTATCCTCTCGATAGTGTAAAGGAGTATTCCCTGTGATCTTCCTACAAAAGAAAGAACCTTAAATGTATTGTTTTTAATCTAAATGAAATGTACACTTTTCATGCTAAAACTTTGAACTTTAGAAAGGAACCAAATTTAGTTTTTTTTTTTCTTATCTTTTTCTAAAGCTCACATTCAATGCTTTGATTTGATCCATATTAAATTAATTCTAAATATTTGGGTACACTGGCACCTGGAGATTCAATGTATTGAATAGTTGTATATATTTTTCAAAAGCCTGTGAAACATCTATCTATGCTTATAGCACATTCAAAGTAAATCTGTTGTCCTGATCTTCATTGTTTAACATATTCTTCATCCCAAGTTTAAAAACATATACCAGAAATGATGAATAATAAATGCTATAGGTGATGAATAATGCAGCTGCAATTACACCACGGGGTTAGCAAGAGGTAGACTGTCCATGTACCGAATACATGTACCACTCTCTCACCTATACCATCTCACATTACATAATTAATAAAACCCTTGGATGGTTTTGGTCGTTTAACCACCAAACTAGCCTTAGCATTAATTGTTACATGTTATTACCAACATTGACAGGCAACATATTAATATTATTTAAAATTAATACTGGAGTTTTTATTTTATGAAACAAGAGTTCCATAAAGACTTCAAAAATTAAGTTCCGTCTCCTGAACTTGAAACGCAAAAAAAGTTTGTCACCATCAGCCCCATTTCAAATAACAGCAGATTCTGCAAGGTAAAACCACTGGTCAAAACCATAGTTTTAAAAACCGGCCGGTCAAATGTGCCTGCGGTCGAAACCGGCCAAGCAACCCGGTTGAAGAGGGCATTTCGCCCTTTTTTGCAATAAACCGGACCTAACCAACCGGTTCCGTTCCTAACCGGCCGGTTACTTGCTAACCTTCTACGCGGACCCACACACGGCCGCAGTTAAGCTTTAGGGCTGATTTGTTTATAAGGGGGGGTTCATTTAGCTACTCTTTCCCTATGCGGACCCACGCACGGCCAGAAATGGGTTTTAGGGCTGATGTGGAGGTAAGGGAAGCATTGACATTTCATGGTAATGTTAAATTCTTAAAGTAATCATCCTTTTACTTAAATTTTTAACATTACCATGAAATGACTTAGGATGTTTAAGAGTGGTTTCGACCTCATTAGATTTCATATGGAGAAACTAGAATTTTAGGTTTCACTCAAAATTCAGCAGACTTGATGGTTTTCAGGGTTTCATGGTTTGGGAATTTGCAATGTTTCCATTTGATTCTATCATGTGTAAGGGAATGATATTGGCATTTGATCAAGAGCATGAAGTCCTTTAAGAACCTTGATGTACCCTTCAATCAAAGGAAAACAACTGGTTAGGCATGCTAATCTTTTTCTACCGCATTTTAAGGTTGAGGAGATGAACCCTTCACTCAAACCAAAATCATTGGTTAGGGATGTTAAACTTTTTCAATTTATATCATGTTATAAGTTGAGCAATCCAAGTCTGAAGACTTTGAGCTAGATGATGTTTATGTATCTCTTGTTGATGATCCCATTTCTAGTAGCGATGAATCAATGATGAGTTTCATGAGAGACCATGTTGCTCAGTGATTTGTAGTTTTAATGTCTATTTTTGCTACTACTACTACTACTAAAGTTGTAGAGGAGTTTTAGTAGTCCTCAAACTTTGAGCCATATTATTTATGTAGCTCATGTTGATGATCCCTTGTCTAGTAGTGGTGATAATTTTGATCATGATGAAGAGTGATTATGTTGTTGATCACCAATATGTAGTCTTGTATTAGGCCAATGGCCTCATAGCTTGTAGCATTGTTTTTGGACTTTATGGGCCATTTGGAGCCTCATTTCTTATGTATTTTTCGATGATATGTATTGCACTCGGTGCCATTTTGATATATTCACCTTTGCATGGTATATAAATGAGTAAACTTTGCATATTTTGTCTCTATTGGCTTGGAATCATGGTTGCAAATCTTAAAAATAGTTTTTTTATTAAAAAAATAATTATTTAATGTATTTTTTTTTTAAACCGGTTCATTGAGATCTGACCGCTCCCGGTTAGACCAGTTCCGGATAGAAACCCGGTTCGTTAGGTCCACCGGTTCCAGTTTTTAAAACTATGGTCAAAACCTACCACCCCCACATTAGCCCTGGTTCATAATCACCACGGCAGTCAACTCACAAGCTGGAAAACCGGATCAGAATCCTTATGAGTCACACCCTACTCTCAGAAATCTTTTTCTTTCATTGCACTTCAGAAAAAACGTAGTCTACCATCTGCTGAATGGATTCTTGTGACCAACACAACACATACATAGAGGACCTCTTCAACAAAAAACGAACAGCAATTAATAGATGTATGCATATTTGAATGATCATTGTCATTGCATAGCCCCACAACTGGCAGACTCGCAATCCACTTCCTCAGTCTGCTCGGCTACGTCCACCCCAGAAAAACAAACCATTGTCTCTATCTACAATCACCTTTCCCAGAGAGCAGATTAAGAAAGAAATCTTGGCAACTGAGGGGAAAAAGAAACGTAGTCCACAAAAAGGATATGGTGTAACTTGTATGTGGCATAAGCTAGCATCCTCTCCAGATTGACAAAAATTTACATTCATTCCATCCACTTATGTGAAGTCTCTGCCCATGTATATTCAAATCCTGTTGAGCAGAGCATGAAAGGTAGGAGACTTTATACAAAGCCATTTTGACAGTTACTTGATTGGTGATGTGGGAACTAAGCAAAGTGATGAACTTTGTGATTTATTTCTCTTCTCCAAATCCCATGTGCATGAAGCGATCACCCTTGAAGAATTCAGCAGTTTTTTCTAGCTATGGCACATGTCATATTACTTCCAGCAACAATATTGCCTACCTAGAGATTTATTTCACCAAGAAACTACGGTAGTCACTGCTGGCCTGATGTCTATAATAGTGTAATGTCTAAATACATTACAGTCTACTCAGGCAAATAAATGCTTCCTCCAAAACAATTTTTCCAGCAAATCCCAAGGGTTCTCACTGTAAAGACCTACAACCACGATTCCAATTATAATATCAAATATCTGCAATGGGTCTTCACATCTACTACATACAAACTTCTCAGAACCTGTGTCCATGACAGGTCCACCAGCATACAGCCCATCTGGCAATAAATTTCTCCAGCATTTAAATCTTTTGCAGAGCCTCTTTCTACCAATTTCCCCAACACTCAAATCTGCTATAAGATGTATGTCCATAGTGATATGCCTAATGTAACTGTTTATGCATCATTCATAGCCAACATTCAGACTCTTGTTAACAACCAAAAAAGTTGCCTCGCCTCCCTTTTCATGAATATAATCTGTAAAGATTAGAAACTTCAATATATTTAATTTTACAAACATGACTGACTTTTGCTGTCATTATCTTTCTGTATCTGACACCCACCTTCAGGGGTGTTTGTGTTTCACAATGATGACTTTTATCTCCTACCAGGACTCATCGCCCACTCATCTTCCCTCAATGCCAAATAAGTAGGCTCAGATACGGATGGAGATTTTATAAAGACACATCATTATGTATACCAGAGAGGGAGAGTGATATATTCTACATATTACTAAAATGCCACAAAAAATAGTAAAATGCACCAAGAGTTGGCCCATGATAGGCTACCGATGTACCAAATACATGTAGCACTTTCATTTCTACCATCTCAAAGTCAAATTACATCATTTATAATACCATGAGATGGTCATGGCAGTTTAGCCAACTAACTAACGTTAGCACTGATGGTTACATATTATTAGAATGGTCACAAGATTCATTAAATATTGGAGATGCACTGTTTTCTCCTCCAGTCCTTGCAACTAAACTAAGGCTCAGTAAGAAGAGTATTTTGCGTTTCAATTGTTCCATCTGTGCAATAAATGAAAATACATTAGATGGATTTTAGGCTCCAAATGTCCCATGCATAAAAATATGATATTACCATCATGCATCTTCTTATTATGCCAGTGAGCCAACCAAATCTGCTAATATCACATTGTCAAATTACAAAATGTAAATCAATAACATAGGTGAGAAAGCAAAAATAGAGCTCAAAATTTGAAGTAGATTAAGCGCAATGCAGCACATACATGAGTAGTTGTGCGCTTGAATAAAGGCCGATCAATCAGAGAAAGATCAGTGCAAGCAGGATATAAGTAGAAACTGAGGACAATTCTCTCGTATCAAGATGACAGATTTTGATCAATGTTATCAGAACCGAACCGGAAACGGTGGAGCTGGGCAGTTCGGCTGTTTTTGACCCAAAACTGGTCCGAACAGGGCTTCTGAGCCGGTCCACCGAACCGGCCGGTTCAAGACCGGTTTTTTTCTGTTTGTCCCTTCCCAAGTCAGTGTAAGAAAAAAGAAAAAAATCCTTTTTTTTATTTTTTTATTTTTTCAATTGGTTGGCCCGCTTCTAATTCTCCCCTAGGCCAAACCTAATATTCAAGCCTATGGTCCTATTATTTCGATGCATTTAATGGTAATGTTAAAGTTGTTAAAGTAAAAGTGACATTCTCCTTAAAAGGATGTTAAAGTTCTTAAAGTAAAAGTGACATTATCCTTAAAAGGATGGTAAAAGTGACATTCTCCTTATAAAGATGTTAAAGTTCTTAAAGAAAAAGTGACATTCTCCTTAAAAGGATGGTAAAAGTGACATTCTACTTTAACAACTTTAACATTTCCATGAAATGACTTAGGATGTTTGAAAGTGGTTCCAACCTCATTGGATTTCATATGGAGAAAGTAGAATTTTAGATTTCACTCAAAATCCAGCAGACTTAACAATTTTTCAGGATATGAGGATTGCAGGGATTGCAACATTTACATTGGATTTCGTCATGTAAGAGGGTAAGGAACTAGTATTTAATAAAGAGCACCAATCCCTTTATGTACTTTGATGTTAGTGGCAATGGTTGTCGAACTCCTCTATCATGACTCTACTAAAAATGTACCCATCACTAAACAAAATCTTGGCTTGACATGCTATGTTTTTTCTATCTTAATTTAATGCTTAGAGAGTTAAATTGTTGATAAAGATCCCAATATAGTCAATGATTGCAGACTTGGATGCTACTCATTCTTCAAATGAGGATGAGGAGGATGATCAAGATGATGATTCTAATGATGGCATTGACAATGAGAACTTGTAGGTTGTAAATATAATATTGTAGACTGTAGTATCATACTATCATGTTATTTTGGACTATAATGGCCTTTTAGAGCCCATTGCTTGATGTTTTTTGGTTCAACGATATTCTGCACTAAGTGCTATTTTGGTTATATGCACTATTACTTGCTATATAAATGAGAACTTTTGCATATTTGAGTATAAATGGTTTGGATTCATATGGATGCACATGAATATATATGGTTTTCTTTAAAATACGAATATTTTATGTGTTTTTGGTAAATTGGTTTTTTTTCCCGGTTTTTACCGGTTCTGACCGGTTCCCGATCCACAAAGTTTTTCGGTTCGATCACCGGTTCAGTTCTGATAACATTGCTTTTGATTCACAATACTTGCTAAGAATTTGCAAAATGAGGTAGATCCCCTCCAAGTCCTAACACGTCCAAAAACGGTTTTGGTTGAAACAAAGCTTTCTAAAGATAAACACTCCACCTACACCTCTTGATTATTCAATGTTCTTCCTTGAATAAAAATTGAACCGGTCTTGTAAATCCTTTTCATTCTTACCAAACTCTTAATTTGATGCCCCCCAAAAAGTTGTATTCCCCATATGCATGCAACGATCTATCAAATTCACATTTCAAAACATCTCTTGCTTTGTCGCTTTTACTCCCACCCAATGGGTGAACTTCAATGGATTACAAGCCAATGAGATCAAGTTCATTTGCTCAGTCAACTCGATGAAAAGAGAAGTTGACTCCACAATTTATTTCATATTCTTGAAAAAGTTTTGTTTTGAATAGAGGCTTGGATGGCAGCAAGTGAATAATTTCATGCCTCAGCCCACCTAAGATGAATCCTCTCTTGAAGTTCACTATGGCAACCAAAATTTAACCTATGCCACTTTTAAGGAATTTAACATATTATTTGCATCCCCTCCCCTATTGAAGCTTATGGTAGCTATGAAACGTCTTTTGCATAGGCTTGTTGTCTTATCATGTAGAAGATGTTTTATTGCCTCTTTAGGTGCTTGTTTGATGGAGTGAATGTTGGAAATACTCAGGGGGAATGAATCAGTATTTCGTAGCAATTGGCATTACCCTGCCACCCTGAAGAGCCAGTGGACCACTTTCACAATTCTTAGACTAGACCCCCTTGTGCTCTAATTCAATATAAGAAGATAGTAGATAAGAGAATGGTGCTCTACTCAAGATGAATATCCTGTCAAGTCCTACAGTTGCACTGCTGCACAATATTGATCACACTGCACAATCCTGCTCAAACTGCACAACCCTACTCAATCTAACCACTGCACTCGCAATCCATTGATCACTTATCACTGGACAATGTTGCTCTAACTGATTATGCTACTCAAACTAATCATTGTACATCTGTAATCCCAAGTTGTACAAATTGTGTTGCAACAACTGCATTGCTCATGTACAGATAAGCAATCATATGCTCATGGAGCAGTCATCACGTCACTTCATTGCACCAAACTACTCATAATGCTACAACCATCTGGCACTGCTATCAAATAATGGCACAAACCCAGGTTCCTCGAGCCATCCATATAACATGCCTTCAAAGCTCTCAAGCAAGGGCCAAGGAGGGCTACTAGCATATGTGTAAACATTGTTGCTCAAATAGTCAATGCCTTGGAGACATTTTCACCCACTGCAGTCACGTATATCATTGTCAAGAGTTATGTCAATATGTCTATATGTCAAGTCAAGGTCAAATCATCATATCAATGTCAAATCAGTGTAGTCTAGGCCTATAATTCAGGTCTATGGGACAAGTTTGTATGTCAAGTCAATATGTCAAATGTGTCATTTCACAATTTAATCAAGTCAATTGTTATAATGGTCCTATCAATATAGTCAATTATATGTCATAGATAGCCAATTCAAATTACTATTGAGAGTCCCTATCTTATTAACTGAGGTCACTATCAATTCATAGGGTGCATAATCATTATTATTATTTATACCATTGAATCAAACATCATTGTCAAGATTGTATCATCTAGACTTTTGCCAAGTATCAATGTCAAGCTCTATATGTCGCATATATATCGAGGACTTTTATACGATGTATTTTCAAATCCCGCTTATTATTTTCAATATTGTAGGTAAATGAACACACACAAATGTATAATCAATGATGTCTGCAATCACAACAAAATATGAAGTCAATTAATGGCTTAGTGCATTTGATCCTACCAAGGTTTTGAAGTCAATGATTGGCTTAGTGCATTTAATCCTTGAAGTTCACTAATACATAATGATATTGTGGTGAGAATCCTCGTCATATATTGACAACCGTAGGTGATTTCGTTGCCCCTCAGTCAATGTGCTGAAAGATAAAACTATAGGCCGCAAGGATTTGGATCTGTTCTAGTCCCTTTAATTAGGATCATAGGTTTCTTTCATAAGTATATCATAAAGACATACAAGTAAATATGGTCTTACTGCTACAAGTTGAGACAACAAAACTTTTTCTGTAGTGAATATATTGTTGAAGATGGCACAGTAAGATTCAATGACAATGACTTGATTTCTTGCTACAAGATCACATTTGATGAAACAGGTATGCCTAGGAGGATGACCAAACCCTTCTTTGAGAAACAAGACTGTCCCTAAAGGATTTTGGCTTGAGGTCGGCATTAACTTCTACGGAACAGAAGGCTCATTGATAAGTATAAACATGGTTCAAACAGACTAAAGATCATCTGAAACTTGTTATTCAAATTCTAATCCTTGAAGCTGAATTTGTAGTAAGAAGTGTGTCAAGTAGTGAACACTGCAAGAGATTCATGTTAGAAAATCAAAAAGGCAAAAAGATTTTCCTGTTCTTGATAATTTACTTGTGATGTTTTTGTATTCTTATTAGTTTCTTATTATATTCTTCTCTTTTAGTTCATCAAACAATTACCAAACCAATAGCACATAGATCAAGGACACCAGATATAGGCAGACAGTCAGGGCAAAACCCCACTCTAGGGGAAAACAAGATCAGTAATTCTTCCTTCAATAGTTTTCCTGAGATAATCCAAGACTCTAGACCTTGACTCACACTTCCTCCACACCAAGTCAGCCTTCTTCTTGACGCTACTTTCGACCTAGCAGCAGCAGCACTATGCAGCACTTTCTTCGACCCAAAAACTTTGACCTTGCTTTACAGACTTCAATCTTAAAGAAAAAACTTTGATCGTGACTTAGGCTGTTCGATTTTTACCCAATACACCTTTTCAAGGCAATAGCATCCAACAACAGCAACTTCAACCTATTCTTGTCTTGGTAGCAACAACTAGCAGCAACAACACAGTGAGAGACTTCAATCTTCCAATCTAGAGCACGAGAGAGAGAGAGAGGGAGACACCAAAATTTCGATTTTCCTTTTCTGCTTCACCTTGACTAAACTTGCACTCCTTTAGCCCTATTCCTTCACTCCGCATTTTCTCCTAAGCACCAGTAGATGTCAAACTTTTGTGTGTGATAGATGATACTCCAAATGAATTCGATATCCTTGTATATATAGGCTTGGGGTCACATCGAATTACTTGACTTAAGGCCGACTTGGTGTGGAGATACCATAAATCATATTTGACTCGATACTAGACCCTTTTACATGATTCAAAAGCCCAAGAAGGGTCTCTTTAAATATACAATGACTCTATAAACTCAGAATAAAAACTACAAGTCCTCAATGGGGACTTTGACCTAAAACATAATGACCCAAGCATGAAACCCATGCTTTAATTAGTCGTTGTAACAATAATAAAAATTCATTTATTATTCTTTCGATAAGTACATTAAATAGTGACTCAAATACATTAATGAAGACCGAACCTAGTGACATTCTTCAACACTCCCTTTTAAATAGGGAGGCATTCATAATATACAAGTATAAGCAAGATCTCCAACTATGTGAATTATGAAGAATTTTTTAGGCAGCTCAATGTCATGGACTAGATTCCTTACCAAAGAAATCTATCCAAGGTCTCTCAACAATTTAGGCACCGCAATGCCACGGACTAGATTCCTAACCAGGGCAATCTATCCAAGTGGGACTAAGATAGACTAAAGCTTCCAGACTCTCTAGGTACCATTAGGGTTACTTACTAACCATTAACCCAAGGATCCAGGTGTGCATCCAACCAATGCCACCCTCCCTACCAGACATCAATACAAAGTGTCGGCCCGATTTCCCCCAAGCAATGCCTCACTCGCAAAGCCTCAACAACAACAAATCTCTCCCGATCAAAATTATCGCCAACCAACATGCTTATCAAACCTTTGAAAGATTTACCTATACAATCACAACCCCAATCAGTAATACACTTTCAAATGTACATAATCAAATGCAAACCTTCGAGGTCTTTCAAACAACTTGATGTTGTTGCTCAACTTATCTAAGTAGGACTATGAATCTTTGACAGAAGATTCCTCAATCATACACTTTCCTTTCCTACTTCACATGCAGCAACATACTCTTTAAAACGCATTCTCCAATCAAAACTATGTTATGCCCTCCCTCTCAACCAAGGAATTTTCTATCCAAGCTCCCTCTTAACCTAGGGAGATCAACTTCTTTCAATATTGGAGAATCTTTCATGGCTTCCATCCTTCTCATCATGCTTATCATACCAACTTCTCTTACGAACCTCTTCACCATCTTGAAGATGATGTACTTGCACAACTTAGATAGCAAGTACAACCAAATCTATAGAAGCATGAAATTAGTTATATCAAAATCTTATGATAACAGAAGCATTAGACTTTACAAACATAATCAGCAAGAGATTATACTTCAATACTTCAATTTCTTGCCCAGGTTTTGTTACAAACCCTAAATCACATTAATAGCCCAATCAAAATATCAGTCTCGTTACATCTAGGGTTTTAACATTACTTTCAACAAGATGGCAAGTTCTTTCATATTGCTAACCCTAGAAACAATTCAAACAAGTAATGCTTCTAACAACTTTCAAAATTCATATGTTAGACTTCCCATTAGAATTTCATGTAAGCCCTAGATTTCATATATGAGCTCCAATAATCAAAACCAATCACAGCTTCTACTAGGGTTTGATGTAAACCCTAGATTTTCCATCTCCAAATTCTCAACAAACACTATATAGATTCATAAATTCCAAATGGTTATACATACTAGAGAATTTAACTACTACTAGGGTTTAGCTACAAAACCCTAGATTTTCCAAACAACATCATCTTAAAACTTCAAACACAGACTAGGGCTTTTGTCTCCGAACCCTAGGACTTATGAACACATATATCTAGGAATTCATAATCATAACATATGTCAAGCAATATTAATATATTAGCCATTTACCGACCTAGACCAAGCTAGGACTTCATCCAAATGAACACATACCTAGGGTTTCATTCCTAAGACCTTACTTTAAATACATAACAAGGGTTTTGCTTAAAGACCCAACCAAACCCTAAGGATTTAGGGTTTCATAACGCAGCGAATCAAACCCTATTATACCAAAACTTCAAACGTTTGAGATTTCATACAACATCATTCAACCCTAAGAAGTTAGGGTTTCCATGATCATACCAAAACCCCAAACATGACATCACCAGTATATCAAAACAGAATAGCAATTTCTTTAGATTCCATCAATAACCTTAAGTAGGTTAGGGTTTCACACATTATTAGCATACCCTTAGGTTAGGGTTTTCCAGAGAACCTTTCTAGGGTCCTTTTATACAAACAATCAAAGATATGAGGGTAGATTTATCAGATGATGAATCATCCCAAACAAGAATCTTTATGACTCAAGAGAGCTAGACACAACAATTGTTAGTAACATAGAATGGATTACCAAAGAGAATGATTATGAAGAGAACAAAGCTTATGATCTAAGTCATGCCTTTGTTTCTTAACAAACCTTTTAACTCCAATGCTTTGTCTTGTGAGGCCTTCTTTCATAATCCTTGAACATTCAGCAAGTCATTTCCTAGACAAGGAAATAGAGGGTAGAAAGGTGATGAGTATTTAAAAACTTAAGTATATGAAACCAAAACTGAAAAGAAATGAGATACTTATCTTTGGGAGTTGTAGAGAGCTCCCACCAAAGCTTGAGGGATACTTGAAAACTTATAAAAACAAAAATGTCTTTTTCAAAGAATATGTTAAACCTACAAATACTAAAAATCCAAAATATACAAATGAAATTTGCAAGGTTAAGAGCAAAGGGCTTAGTAGTGGAAGTCCCTTATGTCAGATTCTTCGGGTTTAACTTTCTTAGGAGATCCTTCTTCAGCAACATTTACATAATCTCTTTCTTTTCTTATTTCTAGGATTGTCGGGGCAAACACTTTTATAGTGACTCATTTTATAACATTGATAGCATTCCACCTTGGACATATCAACCTTCCTTCTTAGCCCCTTTGACTTCTTGAAATTTTCTTTCTTGTGTTGAGTGGTGTAGGCATTTGAAAATTCTTCATTGTTGGCTACTAATGAGATTCTTAATTCCTCTTATAGCTGCTGCAAGAAGTTCATAATTCTTCAAAAGTGGGAGCTTTTTTCCAGTTGTTGACTCCTGAAGCAAAAACATTCCAAGAAGGTGGCAACCCTAATAAGGCAGTGATCACAAGTTCCTTGTCTGGTACAATTTCATCAATGGAAATAAGGTCATCCCTTATTCTTGCTATCTTCACAAAGAAAGTAGCCACAGTATCTTCTTTAATCATCTTGGTGGTCCTTAGTTCTTTCTTCAAAGTTGCTACTTGACCAATGTTCTTAATAGTGAATAGTTTTGACAAGGCTTTGTACATTTCTTGAGCATGGTCAATGTTAGCTATGCATGGGACAAGTTTGTCCCTTATGACTTCTACCATTAGAATCATGGCCACGAATTCTAATTCCCTGAATTTCACCTTATCTGAATCATTGGAGTCTTCTGTAGGTTTCTTTACTTTTCCACTTACAACATCTAATACTTTGTTCGTTTCAAAAATGAGGTCAATCCTCTTCTTCCAAGACCTGTAGTTTGATGCTCCTTCAAGCTTCTTCTCTCCCTTGATTGAGTTAGACATCTTTCTTGAAAATAGTGAACTTAATTCCTTAAAGAATTTCCTTTTATGATTCCTTGATCAACTCCTTAAAAACTGCCTTTTTCTTCTTTCTTCACCAAAGCTCTGATACGATGTTAGAAAATCAAAAAGGAAGAAAGATTTTCTTGTTCTTGATAATTTACTTGTGGTGTTTTTGTATTCTAATTAGATTCTTATTATCTTCTTCTTGTTTAGTTCATCAAGCAATTACCAATGCAATAGCACATAAATCAAGGACACCAGATATAGGTGGACAGCTAGGGAAAAACCCCACTCTAGGGGAAAACCCAGTCAATAATTCTTCTTTCAATAGTTTTCCTAAGAAAATCCAAGACTCTAGATCTTGACTCACACTTCCTCCACACCAAGTCAACCTTCTTCTTGATCCTACTTTTGACCTGGCAACAGCAGCACTATGCAACACTTTCTTTGACCCAGAAACTTCAACCTTACTTTAGAGACTTTGATCTTGAAGGAAAATATTTTATCTTAACTTAGGGAGTTCGATTTTGATCCAAAACACCTTCTCAAGGCAATAGCATCCAACAACAGCGACTTCAACCTATTCTTCTCTTGGTAGCAGCAACCGCTAGCAGCAACACAATGAGGGACTTCGATCTTCCAATCGAGAGAGAGAGAGACACCAAAATTTCAATTTTCCTTTTCTCCTTCACCTTGACCAAACTTGCGCTCCTTTATCCCTCTTCCTTCACTTCGCACTTTTTCCTAGGCAATAGTGGATATCCAACTTCTGTGTGTGAGAGATGATACTCCAAATGAATTACTTGACTTGAGGTTGTCTTGATCTCCTTAAGGCCGACTTGGTGTGGAGGTACCATAAATCATATTTGACTCAATACTAGAACTTTTTACATGATTCAAAAGCCCAAGAAGGGTCTCTTTAAATATACAATGACTCTATAAAGTCAGAATAAATCCTAGAAGTCCTCAATGGGGACTTTGACCTAAAAAATAATGACCCAAGCATGAAACCCATGCTTCAATAAGTCATTGTAACAATAATAAAAATTATTTTCTTTATTCTTTTGATAAGTACATTACATAGTGACTCAAATACATTAATGAAGACCGAACCTAGTTACATTCTTCAACAATTCTTAGACCTTTAAACCAAGGTCGAGATGATCCTCAGAACTAATATATCAATATAATTCCATTTCAAAAGAAAATTAAGTTGAAAAGTTAAGGGGAGAAAACTTCACCACAAGAATCGATCAATAATAAATAATTTTGAGCCAAAAAGTTAAGAGATTTTCATTTTTGTTGAATTAGTGTTTGACCACTAATGAGGGTCGAAGACACTTTTTGCCAAAATACTCTTTGTTGGTTGAAAAGTGATCAAACTTGTCACAGGTTCATGTATTATCAATAGATATATATGCAAATAAATACTCCCATCAAGAGTCGAGACCAGAGCATGAAACCTTACCGGTAATATGAATAGAAATACTCTTCGTTGGTCCCTTGGATTACAGAGCTAAGAAGCTTCCTTGCTTCCAGATGTCGCAGGGCTTAACTTTGTGTTAAAGTTGATGCCCTAAAGAGGGTTGAGAACTTTCTTCTGCAAACTAAACCCATAAAAAAAATTTCACACAAATATACTCACTCGCTTGATGTTTCTTTGTCTCCACAAGGGCCGATGTTGTTTAAGGTAATATTCACAAATGAATAATCGTTGAGTTCATTATAGTCTTTGAGGTGGGATATATCTCTTTTTATAGTGTTTAGAGGGGCTTTTATTATTGTGGACTATTAAGCCAATTTCTAAATTTATCCAAATAATTTAATTATTTAAGTAGGTCAAATTGTTGAAAGGTCGATTAGTAGAGGTTGAATTTCCTAAGGTGCAAAGGACATTTGAGGGGAAGGCACAAGGCCAAGTTGTTGGTGACAAGTGGGTTGTGGTGAGAGGTGGGTCAAAATTCTCTAGGCCAAATTTCTGGCTAATTACCAATGGACCAAAATTCCTAGAGCTGAATTCTTCCAATGGGGTCGAGTTACAAGTTCCAGTCAACATATTTCTTTGTAATTTCTTTGTGGGTTGAAACCCTAATTTTTTTAAGATTAATTAATCAAGGAGAATTGTTGTGGGTGTATTTCTTTGTGGGTTGAAACCCTAATTTTTTTAAGATTAATTAATCAAGGAGAATTGTTGTGGGTGTTTATCTGTTGCAATATGTGATTGATCTCTTTCTATTTTTAATTCCACTACATATTGAATTCTAGAAGTTAAAATACCAGTGATTTTATTTTTCAATAATTCAAAACTTATTTGGGTAATGAAATAAATTTCTTGGAATAAATAATTGTTGCAAGAAAATAAACCTAGGCTGGTATTAAGAGACTTAACATCCCTGCCTTCCTCATTCCACCTTTTCTGTGAAAAGGACATCAAGGGTGCAGTAAAAGTTATGAGTACCAACAAAGTGACAGATGAGGAAGGGCTTCAAGCCAAATTCCTTAAACACGGTATCTGGTCTCTTGAGTCCCATATTGTTGATTTATTTAACCATGTGGTATGTTTAGGCTTCTTCCCCTCCTAGACAAGACACATTATTTATCCAATCCACAAGTCAAAGGAGAAGTTTTAATCTGAACAACTACCAAACTATCATGGTGGGTCACACATTCCCCAAGCTTTGTACCACAATGTTAAACCAGTGGTTCTCTAAGGAGTTGGAGGGTTATCATCTTAGGGCTTGAGGTGAAGCCAGTTTCCAACCAAATTCTGTTAATTTTTCGATAACAATGGTATGTTCTATGCTTGCAACAATTACCTCAATGTTCATCTATTATCCCAATGATAATTTCCACTTATTTTCCAATAGCAATCACATTAACCATTTAACCATTAGACATTGTTTATAGATAGAACATAAACAATAAAATGCAAAAGACAAGCCAAGACAAGAGAACACAAGAATTTGGCTCAAGCTAAGGAAAACCCCAAGATGGGAAAATCCTTGATCAATTCTTCTTATTATAAATATCAAATGTTCAGCAAAGAGAGGGAGAGTACAATAATACAAAGTCAAAGTCAAAATCGACTTGCCAATTTGATGATCCAATACCACTATCCAAAACAGACCAGTCAAATATGTAGTTCTACCCGGACTCTTCCAAACTAGCTTGGTTAAAGGAGAGAGGAACTCGACCTCTCTTGTTGGGCAAAGGCAGCCCAAAACAATCAACAAATCAGGAGTAAAACTCGGTCAACATGAGCCAACTCAAGTCAAACAACACAAAATTCCTTAGTTCTTGTGCCAGCCAATGCGTCCTAGTCAAAAAGAGTCAAAAGTCAGCGGCAGTCAAAGGAGCATCCTGAAATCCGCACGTGTGAGAGAAATAGGATGTATGCAACTTCAGATGACAAGAGAGAAGATATTATGAGTTGTTATGATGCCCAATGAGGTTTGAGGTCACTTTTATTTACATGAGTCAATGTGGGTCAAAAGAGATGTCTCTTGAGCTTCATGAGCCTACATCATGGTGAGGTCGACCTTGACAAATTGCATGTGTGGGTTGTTGAATTGTGTAGCTCGGGAGGTACTCCAAGCCCTAGGGTTCAGGGTTTTGAGGGCAAAGCACCACAAGGGAAGCTTGTGGGCTTGGAAACCAAGTGGGGGGGGTTTTGCACCCATCGTGATTTGGGCCAAAACCGTGATGAAAATACGACATGTGATGGATGAGGATGATAGTGGTCGGCGATACAATTCCAACGCATCGAGAATCGTTCGAATTCGAGTCGCCGTTAGAGAGAAATGAAATTTTGAAGTTGATAATGTAATTAATGGTTGCCAAGTCATGTAGGTTTGGTGTAAACAAGTCCATTAGATGTGTCTCTTCAATAATTCGTGGAGCTCCTTTATAGTCTATAAATAAAGGGTGAATGTGAGTGTTTTAGAGCATCCAAGTGTGTAACACAACATCTAAGTGAACTCAGTGGAGAGAGGAGTGAAGTCGCAACAAAAGAGAGAAGCTTTAGTGTGGAGGAGTCTGCCTTAAACAATGTGGAGAGGAGTTGTAGGTCCAGTGTATGCTTGGGATTGTTTTTGGGCTAAAGACAGATCCGTGTAGGGCTAATCTTGAGTGTAGCTTGGTGCTATAAGGAGCCGACAGCTAGGCCGAGGAGCATAAAAGGATAATGTTGCTGGTTAGGGTGATGTTTGGGCTTGCTGAGGAGACCGAAAGCTACAGCATGTTGTTGAGCTAAGCCGCAGGCCATAGCTAGCAACTTGAGGTTGTTCCAAGGCAACCTTGAGGTGGACAAGGCAGAAAACGGATAGCATGGCACTTGGAGGGTCTATTCTAGGTGGAACGCAGCCCTAGAAGGGTGTAGTTTGCTGACAGCGCGGAGGTTAAGAGCTACATATTGTGCCCTAACCAATATTGCAAGAGCAACAGCTAATAGTGAAGGACAACAATGCTTTTGGTAGGAGTGTTGAGTCAACTTGATAACCGGGTTGGATCAGCTTGTTGGAGCATCTTGTTGATGCCAAGTAGATGACTTTCGTGGTGGTGAAGTGTCATCTTAGGAGCATATTCAGCAATGATTGGATTGGGTGCCATAGGTCTGTTGGAGGGCAGCGTATTGCCTACCCAAAGTAGCCCTAGACGAGCTATCTTAAAGGACAAAGAGCAGCTGAAGGTTGGGTGGAGATAGGTGTCGAATTGCAACGCTTTGATGGACGAAAGTTGTTCCTAGCATAGCAAATTGGAGCTTGAGATTAGGCCTACCCAGAGAGCAGATTGGATTAGCCCATGTACACTCACAAATGGACATGCAACAGTGTTAGGTGGCAGCCCTCCTAGAGTCTCAATGAGTAGTACACTTGAAGGACTAAGGCACTACTACTGAGCATTACGGAAGCGAAGGACAAGCGGGACGAGATACAACATTGTGTTTGTCATTGTATCTTGAATACCATAGAGTATTGTATTATTCAGATTTGGTTTAATATAACGAAGATTGGTGGTTGTACATTATTGTACAATTTTGTTTAAAACTGTGTATATTGTGCATATGTGATTCACTGCTTTATATTTCCACTGTGCAAAGTAGTTTAGTGGCTAAGATTCTTGGTTTGGTAGCCTCAGTGATTTAAGAATCTAACCTAGATCCAAGGTCGTGGAAATTCAACATGGTGTCAAAGTGTGTCTGAGCTACTTTGGAAGTCAGTGAATCAGAGTTTGCACAGCGAAGAACATCATGAGAGGGAGTTGGTCACATTGGGAGTGAAGGAGTATCTACAATGTCGAAGTTGCAGGCAGGTCTCCGATATGAGGATAGGTTGGAAAGATTGTCAAACTATACTCCTTGGAAGGAAAGGATCAAGTTGGTCTTGCAAGTCAACAGGATCTGGGAGTTTGCCGAGAAAGAGATCAAGAAGCCAACCGACCCTAAAGAGTTGGAAATATGGGAAGATTTGGATACGAAAGTGAGGTTGATCATTTTTTATGGTGTGAAGGATTCTTTAATACCTCATTTGTCCGAGAATAACAATGCACATGAGATGTGGATGGCTATTAAGAATTTGTTCCAGAATAAGAACGAGAACGAGGTATTGGTATTGCAAGATAAGTTGAGGTCCACCAAGATGATAAAGGGTGAAGGAACACCTTTGTATCTAACGAGGTTGTCTCGGGTTCGAGATGAGCTTGCTGTCGGTTGTGTCAAAGTTTCAGATGCAGATATGGTAAGGATTGCCTTGAAAGGGTTCACCGAGGAATGGAAGCCCTTCATCAAAGGAATCGTTTGCAGGGAGAAGTTTCCAGACTAGAATAGATTGTGGGATGACTTCATTTAGGAAGACTTGCGACACGAGGATCTTCAGCCATCGAGGAAGGCAAATGAAGACGTGGCACTTGCAGCGAGAATGAAGGGTAAGCCAAAGAAGGACTTGAGTAAAATCAAGTGTTTCAACTGTGGCGAGATGGGTCATTTTTCATCGAGATGTTCGTTGAAGACAGGAGAGATGATGAAAAGAGGAGGAAAGGAAAGCATGCCATCGGATTCGCCACTTCAACAGAGATGGATGATCTCTCCCGGAGGTTGGAAGAGGACGACTTTGCTATGACTTCTCATTTCTCACAGGGTACTATCAGAGAGGATGGATGGTACGTGGACAGTGGTGCGACGAAGCACATGACAGGGTCACAGGAGGTTTTTAAGACTCTAGCTGAATGGGACTCGAATTTGCACACGGTGTTGGGCGACAAGAGTCAGTTGGAGATCCGAGGATTGGGAGTTGTGCCATTCAGGATGGAGACAGGACGTATGATGCAGGTCCAGGATGTAATGTTTGTACCAGGACTCAGCTATAGTGTGATTTTCGTCTCGATGATGGAGAGGAAGGGCTTTGAGGTCTTGTTCCAGGATGGGCAGGCAATCCGCAAGACTCAGGCCTAAAGGCTCTAAGTCCAATGGGATTGTGCTTGGAGTGAGCGAT
Organism: Pinus albicaulis; assembly: GCA_034641835.2. NCBI lineage: Eukaryota > Viridiplantae > Streptophyta > Pinopsida > Pinales > Pinaceae > Pinus > Pinus albicaulis. The sequence continues at coordinate 1,373,378,392 of CM076579.1, forward strand.
AAGGGTCTCTATAGACTGACAATCCCTGAGGATCATGGAAAGAAGCAGGGGCAAGTGCAGGTTCCAGAGAAGCAGGAGCAGGTGCAGGTGCAAGCTTCAGAGGAGCAGGTACACTTTTCTGAGAAGGTCCAAATTCCAGAGGCTCAAAGGAAGTCAAGTTATAGGGCGAGTTTGTAGATTTAGAGGGAGGCTTTGCAGCCCAAGAAGAGTGCATGGTCAGTGGGAAGCAAGGGTGCTACCACATCTGGCAAGAAGGAATCATGGTGAGATTGTTAAGCGATACAGAAGAAGAAAAAGAAGCAGGAGGCTTCCAATGACAGCGACACTTCTGAGAAGGTCATAGTTCACCGTGCAAGGATTGCTACGATTGTGAGCGCCAGGAGTTGGGCAAGTCTTGTGAGAAGTGATGACGAAGACGAAGCACTTCTTAGTCGTGGAGGTACCTCCCTCGCTAAGAGGGAGTGTCGATATGTGTAGCTTGGGAGGTACTCCAAGCCCTAGGGTTCAAAGTTTGGAGGGCAAAGCACCACAAGAGCAGCTTGTGGGCTTGTAACCCAAGTGTGGGGTTTTACACCCATCGTGATTTGGGCCAAAACCGTGATGAAGATATGACATGTGATGGATGACGATGACATTGCTCGGCGATACGATTCCAACGCATTGAGAATCATCTGAATCCAAGTTGTCGTTAGAGAGAAATGAATTTTTGAAGTTGACAATGTAATTAATGGTCGTGTCTCTTCAATAATTCGTGGAGCCCCTTTATAGTCTATAAATTAAGGGTGAATGTGAGTTTTTTAGAGCATCCAAGTGTGCAACACATCCTCTAAGTGAACTCGGTGGAGAGAAGAGCTAAGCCGCAGTAAAAGGGAGAAGTTTCAGCGTGGAGGAGTCTGCCCTAAACAACGTGGAGAGGAGTTGTAGGTATAGCGTATGCTTGGGGTTGTTTTTGGGCTAAACACAGATCCGTGTGGGGCTAATCTTGAGTGCGGTTTGGTGCCGAAAGGAGCAGGCATCTAGGTCGAGGAGGATAACACTATTGGTCAGGGTGATGTTTCGTCTTGTTGAGGAGACCGAGATTGTTCCATAGCGAGATTCTTCATATGGCACATTTATTCTACATGCTCAATATTCTACTCAGGTTCCACCCTCCTTTGGCTCCACTATCTCCACACATATTGAATATGCAAACCATCTTCTAGATCTGCGGTTTATATTGCATAAATAAACCTCACTCTAAGGGTCACAACTTCTCTTCTTCTACACAAAATTTTCAAAGTCTTAAGGGCATACCTTATGAACTAAACATGCTAGGAAATTTTCCTAGCTAGGGAATTATACTCATGTACTTCTAATTGTTGTAGAAAAAACCCTATCCACTTATAGAAAAAACCAAGACTCTTTCCTCCATAAAAGACTTGACCTAGCTCATATGGATTCATAGATTCTGGGCATTTATTTGACTAAAGCTTGACATGAACTTTAGATCTCAATGTTGACCCTCGAACTAGGGTTACCTCAGTCAATATTATGCCTGTGTCTACTTTTGTTCTGGCTCTAAATTATAGTGCAAGCCCTCCTCCATTTACGTTGATCTTTATCATAGTCCTTGCGACCTATTAACCACCACAAGACAAGATCATATAAACCCTCTCTTCTATTCCATGTATAAAATCTAACCATAGCCAGCAACTTGAGGTTGTTCCAAGGCAACCTTGAGGTGGACAAGGCAGAAAAGGGACAACGTGGCACTTGGAGGGTCTTTTCTAGGTGGACCACAACCCTAGAAGGGATTGTTTCGATTGTGGGCGCCAAGAGTTGGGCAAGTGTTGCAAACATTGATGAGGAAGACGAAGCACTTCCTAGTCATGGAGGTACCTCCCTCGCTAAGAGGGAGTGCCGATTTGTGTAGCTTGGGAGATACTCCAAGCCCTAGGGTTCAGAATTTGGAGGGCAACGCACCACAAGGGCAGCTTGTGGGCTTGTAACCCAAGTATGGGATTTTGCACCCATCATGATTTGGGCCAACACCGTGATGAAGATATGACATGGGATGGATGAGGATGATAGTGCTCGGCAATACGATTCCAACGCATCAAGAATCATCTAAATCCGAGTTGTCGTTAGAGAGAAATGAATTTTTGAAGTTGACAAGGTAATTAATGGTTGCCAAGTCATGTAAGCTTGGTGTAAACAAGTCCATTAGATGTGTCTCTTCAATAATTTGTGGAGCCCCTTTATATTCTATAAATTAAGGGTGGATGTGAGTCATTTAGAGCATCCAAGTGTGCAACACATCCTCTAAGTGAACTCGGCAGAGAGAAGAGCTAAGCCGCAGCAAAAGGGAGAAGTTTCATCGTGGACGAGTCTGCCCTAAACAACGTAGAGAGGAGTTGTAGGTACAGCGTATGCTTGGGATCGTTTTTGGGCTAAAGACAGATCCGTGTGGGGCTAATCTTGAGTGTGGTTTGGTGTTGGAAGGAGCAGGAAGCTAGGTCGAGGAGGATAGGAGGATAACACTGCTAGTCAAGGTGATGTTTGGTCTTGTTGAGGAGATCGAAAGCTACATCAAGTTGTTGAGCTAGGCTGTTGGCCAGCAACTTGAGGTTGTTCCAAGGTCTTTTCTAGGTCTTTTCTAGAAGGGTATAGTTTGTTGACAGGGTGGACGTTAAGGGTTGCATATTGTGCCCTAACCAATATTGCAGGAGCAGCAGCTAACAGTGAAGGACAATAGTGCTTTTAGGAGGAGTGTTGGGTCAAGTTGATGACCGAGTTGGATCAATTTGTTGGAGCAGCCTGTTGATGCCAAGTAGATGACTTTCCGTGGTGGTGAAGTGTCATCTTAGGAGCAGATTCAGCAGTGATTGGATTGGGTGACATAGGCCTGTTGGATGGCAGTGTGTTAGCTACCCAAAATAGCCCTAGACGAGCTATCTTGAAAAACGAAGAGCAGCTAAAGGTTGGGTGAAGATAGGTGTTGAAGTGCAACACTTTGATGGACGAAAGTTGTTGCTAGTTGGCAGATTGGAGCTTGGGATTAGGCCTACCCAGAGAGCAGATTGGATCAGCCCATGTATACTCTACATATGGACATGCAATAGTGTTAGGTGGCAGCCCTCCTGGAGTCTCGATGAGTAGTAGCATTGATGGACTAAGGCACTACTAGTTAGCAATACAAAAACAAAGGACTGACAAGACGAGATACGACATTGTGTTTGTCATTGTATCTTGTATACCATAGACTATTGTATTATTCAGATTTGGTTTATTATAACAAAGATTGGTGGTTGTACATTATTGTACAATTTTATTTAAAACTGTGTATATTGTGCATATGTGATTTATTGCTTTATATTTCCGTTGTGAAAAGTAATTTAGTGGTTGAGATTCTTGGTTTGGTAGCGTTAGTGATTTAATACTCTAACCTAGATCCAAGGACGTGGAAATTCAACTTCACTTCAAAAACATATTTCTCCTTATCTGATTTCAGTGAACCTTAGGTCAATTTCGGTCCTCTCGAAAAGAGGAATTCAATGCAATAATCATCTCCATCAAATGAGTTGTCCAAAGTGTAATGTGGCCCTAGTTGCACAACTTAACAAATTCCCACACGATTGATCACATTTTCATCCTCTGAGCCATTATTGAGGAGGCTCATCATTTCTCTTCAAAGGTTTATAGTTTATTTGAAGACCTTCAAAAAGCATTTGACACAATTCCAAGGGAGGCATTGTTCCAAAGGATCCACAATATTCACATATCCAAGACCTTCATGGAAACCATTATGAGATTGTACGAGCTAATTTTGGGGCAGCTTAGGGTGGCAAACAGCATTTCCAATTTCATCCAATAGGGGTGTTCCCATGACCCTTCTCACTGACCCTCTTCGGGATCTACATTGATGAGCTAGAGTCTCTCCTACGTAGGCATATCCAAGAGGGGGCAACAAGTGTTGATTTCACTCCTTATCTTATACCCAATTCTTGTGATTTAATTGTATTAGAGCATAAGCCACTTTAATTTACTTCATCAAAGTTGTCTATTGTTTTTATTATGAGAATGTTATATAAATGCATAAGCTTGAAAAGTCTTTTCAATGGGTGTTTGAATCTATACATTTGTCCTAGGGCATTCCTTGTGACACCCATTTTTACCATAGTTATAAAGTTTGGACAAATCATTGCTTTGTGACACTCATTGACCTACTTTTGGTTCGTTTGTTGGACATTAATAAAATTATCTTATCCTATCTTATGCCTCATTTCTTGGCATTTAATTGTATTAGAGCATAAGTAGCTTGAATTTGCTGTGTCAGAATTGTATATTGTTTTTATTAATGAGCATGCTGGATCTACACACCTGTCCTAAGGCATTCCTTGAGACACCCATATTTACCATAGTTTCCAAGTTTGGCTAAATCATTGGTGTGACCAGTGTTGATAATATTGGCTTCGGCAAAATATTGGCGAGGGTCCTAAAAACATCTTCGGCAATATCGGTGAAAATACCATCAAAATATCAGAAAATATCGGCAAACATTATAAAATGCATTATATATTCATTTTCCAGATTTTTTCAGATTAAAAATATTGGCAGGACGGTGCTCGCCCAGCGAAATTTTGGGTTGTCGCATGATATTTCGGCGATATTTTGAAAATTTCACAATATCTTCAAATGCAAAAATGCCGCAATATTTGTCAGGCGATATTTCGTACCCGTGAAAAATCACAATGCGAAATATCACCCCGATATTATCAACACCAGCTGACACCCATTGACCTACTTTTGTGGTCATTTGTTGGACATTAATAAAATTATCTTATCTTATGCTCCATTTCTTGATATTTACTTGTATTACAGCATAAGCCACTTGAAGTTGTTTTGTCAAAATTGTCAATTTCCTCTTTTTAATGAGCATGTTATATTGTCTATTGTTAATTTTTTGTCAAAATTGCCTATTGTTTTTTTATAATGAGCATGCTTCTCTGATGCAGAGACAGTGTATCATGCTTATTTTAAACTGGTTCTGTTCTGTTGCATGTTGTTAACCTTCTGGGCTTGAACAGGGGAAAAAAGAACGAATGAAGTCATCCTTCATTTTGTTCAGGCCTTGTCTGCCGTGTTCTGTCCAGTTAAACCACGTTATTTGGCAGAACTTTATTGACAGAGCAGAACAGAACACAAGAAAAATGAATTGATGATCTCAGCCTTCATTCTGTTTCAGCCTTTTCTGTTCTGTTAAACAATATATGATGGTGTGTGTTGCTTATTTCATTAACTTTATTAGCAGAACAGAACAGATATGATTGCTTCTTCTTTCTAGTCAAATTAGATGAAGAGAACAGGTAGATATCATTCATTCTCTTCATTTTTTATTTTCTAAAAATTTGAAAAAAAACAGCTTTTTTTTTTAATTACGGAGAATTATACTGCCAAATTGTTTCGGCAATGGATTTTTCCTGGCTTTATTTTCTTCATATTGTACCATATCCATAAACAAATACAATTGGAACTTCGTAACTACAAATTTTACTGTAGTATATCTATTAATTTCAAGGTAATGAGGCAACGGCAGACTTCCAAAACATAACACTATATAACAGAATACTTCCAGTGAAAACTCGTATTTACAAGATGCTGAAAAGCTGACAAGCATAAATTTTTAAAACACAAAACCATAGTTCTTTCATCCAAAATATGACATACCTAGCACAATCACAGATGTTGTGCCATCACCTACTTCCTCATCCTGAGTGCGACTTAATTCAATCATCGACTGGCCAAAAATAGCAAAATAACAGCATGTTAGACACCCTTTCCTTTATGAATACAAAAAGGAAAAACACAGTCTACTAACTCTGCATGCTAAAAAATGATAATCAACAAGTCCATTATGGAAAAGGATATTACTATTACAAATAAAATAGACAAGTGGCTACCTTTGCAGCTGGATGTGCCAAATCCAACTCACGCAAGATAGCATTACCATCATTTGTAACCACTATGCCTGTTACATACAATAATATACCATGACTGTCAATAAATTCATACTTTCCATGGCCACAAAGCGAATATATTTGGTTACATGATTTAATCATGACATCAGGAAGACGCTGGGAAATTGAATCTTATAAAGTAGTTTTGAAGTTTGCATGCATACATTATCAAATAATGAAGTCATTCCTACCAAGTGAAAGAAATGTGGGAAGCATTATCAAATATAAATTTAAGGCAAACCAACGTTGTACACATATTTGGAAGCACTGCCATTGGAATTTCAACTGCACATTTAAACTTTGAAACTCCCAGATATGAAACTGGAACTTACATGGCCATTACCAGGCCATTTAAGAAACAATCAAAAAATTTCTAGGGAGATGTTTCCTGAAGAAGTGATCAAGACAGCTTCTAAAGCATGTAAAAAGTAATAATAGGTTTACTGGAATTTGGGAGAGGGAGTGCAAGGAAAAGCCCTTCGGCATATAGGTTGTTAGGCAAAAAATGTATTTGATGTATTAATTGTTGAATGGAATGTATCCAATTCATGAGCTGAAGGAACAACATGAAGATTACTGATTTTCCATCCACCTAGGCAAACAATAGTCCCATTCTCAAGTCCAAAGCAGCTATCAAAGCTTGTTGACATCTTTCAAGTAAAAGCATCCTAAGACGGTATACATATTGCAAAACAAAATGAAAAATTCAGAACATACTGAAAGCTCAATAAACAAAAGTTTCCTGTCACAAGTCAAAAAGGATAAGTTAAATTTGTAATAAATATCAAAAAGAACTCCCTATATATAACATGAAATAAGCCAAAGTTATTCTCACTACAACAAAATCATTTGCTACTGAGCATCAAAAATATCACTATATTTACTGCTACAAAAACAATCTCTGCAAAGAATTTCCTATATATAATATGCAACAAGCCAAAATCATTGGATACTGAACTACAAAAATATCACTGCAAATACCTCCTCCTGCATCAAGTAGCATCTTCAACATAGAACGGGGACCTAATGTGGTTCGAATAATATCTGCAACAGCCTGTAAAGTAACAAATGTAATACCAGTCAGCAAAAACAAAATAAGATTGAGAAAAGTTGAATACTTTTAAAATCAATTCCTATTTATTTGCATTTCCAAAGGCTTGATATAGATTCTAACAAGGAATAAATGCAGTAAAGAAACATGACAATGTTTGGATATATGCTTCAACCGTACACTGAATATATTTCTCAGATATTTTCACATAAAGAAAATACATTTTCCGTTTGAGGAAACCAAACGATATTTCCAACCAAAGCCCTGAATTTTTCTTTCTTTTATTATTTTTGCCATTCAACCATGGAAGTTTGTATAGTGGGGAAATTTTTATTGAAAATTGGAGATATTAATTGACCTAGTACATGGCCTGCCATGAGTGGATATTTGTGCTAGTTTCTTGCTATTAATGTGCCTAGTATCGCTTGAGACATGGGGAAACAGAAATGCATATCTCAAATGGGAATGCAACGGAAACATGAATCCCAAAAATGCAGGAAACAGGATCGAAGGTCCAAGGCCCAAGAAAATCATGCTATGACCAATACCTACATATCATTGAAATCATTGCCTACATGTTTACTAGGGTCATGATAGAGAGTTCAACAGTCAATGCCATTAACATCAAGGTACATAGAGGGCTTGGTGCTCTTGATTGAATGCTAGATTCAACTTTCATACCCTTGTACACAACCGAATCCAATGGAAATGTTGCAATCCCCCAAATCCTTAATGTTATGAATAAAATAATATAAATAATGATTAATTAGCTAATAGTTATTACTAAAGAGGGATGTCTAAATGGAACATGACCTTCCATGAAGAGTCACCTGCCTAGGGTATATAAGCAAGCTCCTCACTCTCATTCACATCATTCTCATTCATACTTTTTAATATATATTCTTGTATCTCAATGTAGATCTTTATATTCCAAGTCTTCTAGAGTATTTAACTTAAAGAACGAACTGTGTTCGTTCTATTTGCTATCAAAGTTGTTTGATCTTCTGGCCACTCCCCGCTGCACAGAGCCAGTCTGATCCAAGTCTTTGGCCATCGAGATTTGTCAACTTCGTTGCCATTGAAGCATTTCGCTACAAGCTTCTGGAGGGTCTCCATTTTCACTATTAGGCCTTTGGCCATAAAAGAAAAAATAAATAAATAATTAAAATATATATATATATAAAGGGAGACATTAAAAAATATATAATTACAAAAAAAGGTGGGGAAAAGAAAAAAAAAATTATAAAGAAAAAGTAATATTAAAGAAAAGTATTATTTAAAGAAAAGAAAAAAACATATAAAGTAAAAAAATATATATATATATATATATAAAAGAAAAGAGAAAACAAATAGAAAGAAGGAAAAATAAATAAATAAATAATAAAATAAAATAAAAATCCCTGCAGTTATCATATGCAATGGCAGCCTGGCTGCACAAAACAGACGCCAAGAGACCTATACTTTTGCCTCCGCGCGGTGACCGAGCCACACAATCGCTACAGCAACCCCACTCGATCTCTCTTTTCGTCTGAGTCACAACTGCAACAAGTCGCCAACTATCTACAGTGACTGCACCAAGATTTGCATCGACAGACGCCGCCATCGGCCACACCGCACCCCATTTCCGCCTCCTCATAGTTTGATTGTTGTCTCCATCGCTTGTCTGCTCCCTTCACACACTGCATACCACCAACACCGAGTTGTAGCATCCGTCGAGCTGCACTACCACAATTGTTGTTTCTGCCACCGCTTACTATAGCTAGGACAAAGAATTACACTATAGCAATTACCAAGCGCCACCATCGAATCAAACAACGCATCCTCAACCACAGCGATCACCACAAAGACCAAGTCGTCGGCTTCTCATGGTCGCTTGCCATAGCTGCCATCCCAAACCCAAACTCGACACTGAACAATTAACAATCTATCATGTCCGTTCAAACCATTCAATGCACCGATTAAAATTTTGGAAGATTAACGTAATTACCAAGCTTTAAAGTTGGAAAAATCATTAAGCCTTAAAAAGCAAAAGTATCAATAAAGTGTTACGCTTTATTATATGAGATAGCATTAAATCTTCTTTTGATAAAGTTAAAAGGTGAAAATTTCAAATTTATTAAAGGATTATTTAACCAAACTCAACACAAGAAATAAAATAAAATAAATTTAAACAACCAAAAAAAAAAAAAACCTTATTTTTAAGGGAAAAAAAGGGGTGTTATATCAAGAGTCCTTTATAAGCATACATGCTCAAGTTGTTATTATAATTATTATATTGGGAAAAAATATCAAAGGAATATTAAGTTTTTAAAAAAAAAGGTGAAAAGGTAATAAAGGGATAATTTTAAAAGTTCAAGTTGATTAAAAGGTCCTTACATTCCAAAGTTACAAAAGAAAAAGGTTTGATGTATTAAAAAGAATTATATATATATATTGGAAGTGCTAGTTGTCATATTGTTGACGTAAAAATATCAACACAAAATGGAGTCTAATACATAAATGAATGCCGGAAGATTCTCATAAACTAAATATAACTATGCCTCAGTCCTATTTAGAATTAAAGGGTCTATTGCAAGAAAAGGTGTTACTATCGCTATCTCGCCAGTTGAAAATAAAAATGATATAAAACCTAAAATTGCAAACCAATTAGTGATTCCCGAGTCAAATATAATCGAAAAACGAGATTGTTATGACAACAAAATATATGACATAACCAATTTACAATTAAACATTGGAGATTATACATTCCTATTACGATTCTCAGTTCAAACCCCTTTGGAGTGATCAAGGTGACATTATTTTAGGTTCACCCTGGATGGAAAGCCTTGGTTCCTTCATCCTGAATACGAAAAAGAAGTTTTTGACGTTTTCTTACAAAAAGAAAAAAATAACACTCCAAGGTGTTACATTGAGGCCGAATTCAGTAACACCAGAAGATATACAAGATATCTCAAAAATAACTTTTCAAGAAGGTAAAAAAGTACTACAAAATATGCAAAGAGAAATTGACAAAATCACCGCTGACAAAAATGAGGAAGTTACTCACCTCAAGGGCCACAATGAGAAATTATTGACGCAAATTAAGAAACTTAAAAAAGACAAGAAATTTGTGAAAAACAAACTAGAAGAGATCAATATGAAAAACATATCGAAGTCTTTAGACATAACCGTCCAAGTTGAAGAAAAAAGAACAAATACCGATTTCGTCAATATCAGAACTCCAAAAGAGGACAAAGTACTTGAAGTAAAGATGTACTCAAAAGTTGCAGTTCCAGCAACAAAAGATTCGAGTGAAGATCCATAAATTAACCATATGACTTCCATAACTAAAGGAAATCAGTACTTCAAATAAATCAAAAAAGAAAACATCACAAACAAGATAAGATAAAATCAAATCACTATAACTCCTTATCGACATCTGAATCACAAGAGTAGACAATTCAGTCAAGCTACGTATCTGTAGCATTCAAAACGGAAACAACAAATTGATGTTTTGAAGAATATTGAAGTAATCTCAATCTAGTCCAATGACGACAAATCATTACAAAATTCCAATGATCAGAATATTTCGTAGAAGATTAATCAAGGATGGTCAGATCCATGTTCAGTCCAACAATTTTGCTTATCAATTAGAGGATCGTATCGTCTAGTATCAACGAAGATGGCAGTTCCGAGACGAGAAGACATTCGAAACCGAAAAAGAGATTAAGCATTTTTCATCAACAAGCTTTAAGGACGAAGGCAATGTTATGAATAAAAAATATAAATAATGGAAACAATAAATAATGATTAATTGGCTAATAGTTATTAATGAAGAGGCATGTCTAAATGGGACATGACCTTCCATGAAGAGGCGCTTGAATAAGGTATATAAGCAAGCTCCTCACTCTCATTTATATCATTCTCATTCATACTTTTTAATATATATTCTTGTATCTAAATGGAGATCTTTATATTCCAAGTCTTCTGGAGTATTTAACTTAAAGAACAAACTTTGTTCGTTCCACTGAAATCCTAAAATTTTAGGATAATGAGTGGGATCTAAAATTTTGCTTTCTCCATATGAAGTCCAATGAGGTTGGAACCACTCTCAAACATTCTAAAACAATTGATGGTAATGTTACCATAACCATTAAGAATTTAATTCATTTTTACTGTGTAGTATTTCCTTTTACTAGAAGATCCCAGCAGCTTCTTCATAAATAACATTTCAAAAGATAAGTTATCTGACCGTTTTGTTCACAACTTCGATTATGAACAAGACTATAACACAATCGTCAATTTACAGGAACATGTCATCATGGCTTCTGGTCTGAAATTATATCATAATATTGTAAATGATGTTGAGCTGAATTTGCCATATATAGAAGGGAGAATTCCATAATGCATAGGTTTACCTATAATAGATTGATGGTCATATAGAGTGAGATCATATAGTTTTGTTTCATTGAGACCATATGCGATTAAGAGTGACCGAGACCAAAAACAAAGCAAGATCATGTGATTTATAAAACAGGATCATAGGGCAAGAGCATATGCAGATATAAAGATGCAATATTGCCACTACCAAAGATGTGATGTCATTACCATGTTGATTCTACATGATGAGATCATGGCATTAGAGTGAGAAGACCTGAGCATGAGAGAGACCTTTAGCCATAGATGAGTGAGTGTAAAAGAGTGAGCTATTTGAGGGATAAAGATGAGATGATGACATTTCAAATAGAGAATGGAGATTGAACCAAATGCATTGCTCAAATCCAAAGCTCCAGGGTAAGTTCCTTAGATACCATGTAGGAATTTACAGGGTAAGTTCCTTAAATCAAACACCAGAGGTCACCACTCACAAACAGATCACAAATCAGTACACCAGTATTTGACGTGGTTAAAACCCTTGAAGAGGGAAACAGTCCACAGCCTGAGCCAACACGGCCACTTCAGGCAATTTATTAATATAAAGAAAGAAAATTTACATAAGATTCTCTCATAAATGGTTATCAGACAAATGACCCTTCATGCTCTTTAAAAAGAGATCATGGACCAATCGGGTGTGAAGCCACGGATCAAGTGTCAGTAATACCGAGGAGAGAGTGAACCGTTGTATCACTACATATCGTGACCATCGAATTATAAGTTACAAATGTACATAGTAAAGAAACACGTTTTACCTAACTCTACGCTAGACCAAGTTATACTTAACTATTTCCTATCTGTCGGAATATCCTAACATCCCCCCTTAAGAACAACTTGGGATAGGATTGAAGGATTTACAAAGGTGACACAAAAGGAGACCATTTCCTATGTGTCGAAATATCCTAACATCCCCCCTTAAGAACAACTTGGGATAGGATTGAAGGATTTACAAAGGTGACACAAAAAGAGACCATTTCCTATGTGTCGAAATATCCTAACATCCCCCTTAAGAACAACTTGGGATCGGATTGAAGGATTTGCAAAGGTGACACAATAGAAGAAGGAAGGAGGCATTAGAGCCTATCCCCCCTTAAATGACAACTTTTTAGAACTCCAAGCATAGATCAAAGTTTGGTAAACTTCGCTTATGTGAGAGCCTTTGTAAATATATCAGCAACTTGATCATTGGTTGAGCAATACTGCACTTCAAGAACACAGTCATGAATGAGCTTTCTGATGAAGTGTGTGTGAAGCTCAATGTGTTTCATACATTGATGTTGAACTGGATATTTGCATTGTTGAATGGCACTCTGATTATCCAATCAAAGTGTAGATGGATGTTGCTAATGAAGACCAAATACGGTCAGGATTTGACAAAGCCATAGGGCTTCCTTGTTGGCTTCAACTGCACCATGATACTCTGCTTTTGCTGAAGAAAGAGAGATGGCACTTTGTTTCTTACAAGACCAGGTAATAAGTCCTGAACAAAGAGTGAATACATAACCTGCAGTAGACTTTCGATCATCAGGGTCACCAGCCCAATCAAAATAAGTGAAACCAATCAACAATGGAGATTCTCCTGCACTGTAATGAATCTCAAACTAAATTGTACCTCGAATATATTGAAGTATTCTTTTAGCTGCTTTCCAGTGACTTTCATGAGGTTGGTGCACAAACCGAGCAACAAGACCAACGAAAAAGGAAAGGTCGGGATGGGTATGGGTTAGATACAGAAGTTTACCAACAAGTTGATGGTATAAGGTAGCATCAACTTCAGGGATAGTACAAGTGACTAAAAGCTTGACTCCATACTGAAAGGGAGAAGGGCTTCCAGTCTTCCATGTGAAAGTGGCATAGAGGATCACAGGCATACTTGGACTGAGAAAGGGTAATACCTTCTTTGGATTGCAAGACTTGAAGACCAAGGAAATAATGCAAGTGTCCTAAGTTTGTCATTTTAAACTTCTTTTTGAGGCTAGACTTCACATGGTTTATATGGTAGGGATCACTACCAGTAAGGATAAGATCATCGACATAAAGAACAAGGATGATGAAGGACTTATCCACTTTCTTGGTGTAGACAGTGTTGTCAGAATGACACCTAGAAAAGCCATTATCTAAGAGAAAGTTATCCATTTTGGCATACCAAGCTCGAGGAGCTTGTTTGAGACCATAGAGAGACTTCCTAAGGTGACAAACAAGGCTAGAGTCGTTTTGGATAAAGCCAGCAGGTTGTTCCATGTAGATTTCTTCATGCAAATCTCCATGTAAGAAGGTGGATTTAACATCCATCTGATGGACTTCACATTTAAAGGAGGTAGCAAGGGAAAGAACAAGACGGATAGAATTCATTTTGGCAACGGGGGAGAAGGTTTCAGTATAGTCAATGCCTTCAACTTGTGAAAATCCTTTAGCAACAAGACGAGCTTTATGTTTATTCACTTTTCCATCTGGTAAATATAACTGCAAAAAAGATACTTTATACCTCCAAATCTAAAATGACATAACTTGGACAACCGGAAACCTTTTGGCATGAAATGAAAGAGGTTCCTCACTGTAACAGACGCTCTGGAAACAACAGAGCAATTCTCCCGGCCCGAAAGTCGTTAGAAATAGTAGATCTAAAAAACGACAGTCGCATGAAGTCAAACTGGTTTCGAATTTGGATCAACAACGAATACGGCCCTCAAAATGGCTCTGATACCATGTAGGAATTTACAAGGTAAGTTCCTTAGATCAAACAACAAAGGTCACCGCTCACAAACAGATCACAAATTAGTACACCAATATTTGATGTGGTTAAAACCCTCGAAGAGGGAAACAGTCCACGGCTTGAGCCAACGCGACCACTTCAGGCAATTTATTTTATTTTTTTTAGATCTAAGACAATCGGTAACTGGTGAGAGTTGCCTGAGCAAGGCCCGGGTTCAAATCCAACTGGCTGCCACTATAAACCTAGGCTAGGTGCAACAGCCTGCAAGCCGCACACAATAGCAATTAACTTATGCCTCAACAAGAGCCGAGACGTCCGCTATGGGGTCGCCTACTCTTCTAGCCAAGACACAACAGGCGTATGTCTCCACGGAGGTTTGATCCTGGGTGGAACTGCTGAAAGTCAAGTGCTTTCACCATTTTCCTCCGCTTCACGGACCAGGCAATTTATTAATGTTAAGAAAGAACATTTACATAAGCTTCTCTCATAAACGGTTACCAGACAAATGACCCTCCATGCTCTTTAAATAGAGATCATGGACCAATCGGGTGTCAAGCCACAGATCAAGTGTCTGTAATACCGAGCAAAGAGTGAACTGTCGGATAACTACATATCATGACCGTCAGATTATAAGTTACAAATGTACATAGTAAAGAAACACACTTTACCTAAATCTACGCTAGACCAAGTTATACTTAACTATTTCCTATGTGTCAGAATATCCTAACAAGGTTGACTACTAGATATCTGATACAGGTTTATTGAATGCAAGAGTTCATTTGTTGTACAAGGTAATCTTTAAGACGAATTGTCACCTCAACAAATTTGATTTCTTGAATTCCACAAAAAAGTGTTTGTATAGAGCCAACATTGTTTACAGCATGAAGATATTTGACCAAGCTTCAGATTTTCCAAAAACGCTTGGTTAAACTTAGATCAAATCTTAACATGAAGATAAAGATGATCATAAGTTTTCAATTGTTCCACTGGTACATGTAAAGATGAGGTTTTCAAACATATCAAAATTTGAATTGTCCTCTAGACTTTTAGAGCATAATAGGTTCAGAAGAGGAACCAAAACCCTTTTGCTCAGACTTGATGCCCTTAGACACAGGTTTAGGTGAGTCATCAAACAAGCCCTCCTAGAAGAGGGCATTATAGATTATATGGCCTTATATCATGCTTTGTTAAAAGGAAACCTTAGACAGAATACTTGTCTTCTTATATGTTGGATGCATCAACGTAGGCTCTGAATTTTGGCTCTAATAGAGATATTAACCATGTATACTTGTGAACTAATTGAACCAAATGCATATGAGAATATGTCAATGCAATGTGTATCAGGACCTTCATACTATAGGTAACAAAACAAGAAAATGCTCAATATTCCTATAATAATGTGAACTGGATTGAATGAGGATGTTGCCTCATTATTTGTTGCTCAGGCCACAGTGACTGATTAAAAATTTATCCACTACTACATGAGTAGATAGGGAGCTTGACTATATCAAAAATTGTTCCATGATTGATGGGTTGCTTTAATCATAAGGTACAAATCCTGCAATTGTGGCAACCGAGATAGTAGTAACCTCTTTATAGTTTAAGCCCCTTCAAAATCAATATTAATGGACAAACTTTGGCTTCTCCAAACAGAGATCAGGGATCTTTCTTTTCCTAAATTGAAGACTGAGATCTAACCTTTCTTCAGATGCTTGTGATGTAGTTATCTTGTGCCTTAGATAAGGCTGAAAGGGAATAAGCCTGAAGTAAAATAAGAATTGATATCTTGAAATGCATGCGATAAGGCTTCTTTAAAGTTTGATGCAACTGTGAGTTCTTCAAAAAACCAAAATCAAATTTTACGAGGCAGCTTAGAATAGACCAAACCCTAACTCCCTGTTGTTTTGCATAGCAGCTCCTTCAGGTGGTCAAGAAATTCAAAGTGTATTTCAAAATTTTATCTTATCTTCAAACTTTTGTCAACGGATTTCTTTCAGTGATAGCTTTCACTTTCACTATGGCTTGGGCTTATCTTCTCCTGAACTCTGATACCATGTTAATTTTAGGTTAGTTACTTCATGAGATCATTAACCCATTATCAAATCATCACATTAACCATCATCATATAATAGTAACTAATGAAAGAATATTAAATGTAAATGCAGAAGACAAGCCAAGACAAGTGAACACAAAGATATGGCTCAAGTCAAGGAAAAAACCCCAAGATGGGGAAAACCCTTGATCGAATATTCTTATTATTAATATCAAATGTTCAGCAGAGAGAGAGATTACAATACTTCAAAGTGACTTGCCAATTTGAGCCTTCATAGGGTGATGACATATTGCAGAGGTATCTTGATCTTATTAGGGTTTCTTCAATTCATCATGTTTCACTTAATACATCATTTTAGTTGTGGCTCAACAAAGAAAACAATACACTTCCCTCTGCTGACTCTTCGAGTCGATCTGGATCTAAATCAGACCTCTCTTGAACAGACATGGTCTACCTTGAACAGGGGTTGCACAAGAAGATATGATCCATCAAAAGTGTTCACAATTAAGCCCAAAATTTATACACGAACTCAACCCACCTTTCAGCTTATGATCATCGGATCAGCAAAAGCTACTATACCTAGTCAAACTGCTTGGAAGATATCTCAAGCCCTGTAGCTAACCTTCTAAAGTAGCTCGGTTCCTAAATCAACAAGATTTGGCCTACAGCCTGCTTGAGAAGGACTCCTAGTGGTTGCGGCCCACCTGGGAGGGAGTTCTCGTGACATAAAGATGCACTCAAACACCTTTGCTCTCCTTTTATTCCTGCGATCAGTCTAAAATAACACTAATCTGCAACTAAGGATAGATTAACCCAAAACAGTCCTTTCTTCCATGATAAGTCCTCCACCTAACTTCGCTGCCATTGAGAGGTAAGAATGGTGCACTAGGATGATGAATACAGCCCAAAATTTCCTTTTAAGACGTGCGGCCTTCCCAACAAAACAATCTCAACCATGTTATAGAAGAGAGACACAAAAACAATGTCCTTCATCCTCTTCCAAAAGCTCGGTTGTTTGAGACATAATGTAACGACCAAAAGTCATATACACAACAAAAATCTTTAAAATACTTCAAAGACATAAATGTCCATTTTAAGATAGGTAAATTTATATTGAATTGATGTAAGATATGAGATGATTACAAATGAGAATGAGGGCTTGCTCATATACTCTAGGCAGGTACCCTTTCATGAATGGTCATGACTCTAAGACATGCCTCTTCACTACTAACAAACTAACCATTAGTTAATTAATTATTATTTATTATTATTATATTTATATTTATTATTTTTATATGAATTATATTCATAACATTGTCTCTCTCTTCAAGAAGCTTTGTCCTCAAAGCTTACTTAAAATAGCTTCTTGTTTCTGAACGTTCATCTTCGTTGATACAAGACGATATTATACTCTGAGTGATAAACAAAATTGTCATACTGAGAACAGATCGAACCATCCTAGATTAATCTTCTGTGAAATCAAATTCTATGATGAATAGTTATCGTACGACTAGATTCTGCAAACTTCAGTTTTCCTGGGAACACAAATTTATTGTTTATTTTCTAAGTGATACTGGTACGTAGACTGATGGGAAAGTCTCTTCTTGTAATTCGGATGACAATAAATAGTTCTTTTGGTTGGACTTTCCCTTATCATGTTAGTGGTTGTTTCCTGATTTCCTTCAACCATTGTTGTTGAGTTGGCCACGGAATCATCATTTGGAATGTCCATCATTTGAACTGCAACTTCTGCATGCGTCTTCACTTCAATAGGATTTGGATTTCCTTGAACTGTGAGATTAGAGGAATCGGTGTTTGTTTCTTCTTCTCCAACTTGAACTACTACATCTAGCGATTTTGATGCTTCCTTTGTGACAATTTCTTCGAACCTATTTGTCAATGATTTCTTATCATCCTTGGGTTTTTTAATCTATTTGAGCAGATTTTGGTTATGATTTTTTGAGACGTAAGAATTCCTCATTTTTTAAGTCAACTTTATTTTGGCATTCAACCTTCTCGTGTTTTAAACACTTGATTTGTTTTAATAAGTTTTTGTTAAGGTCTTTTAAGCATAAATTTTCCTCTTCTTTCTTTGATAGACTTTCATTGAATTTCTTGTCAAAACTTTATTTTTCTTGTTCTAACTTGTGCTTCTTAGTTTTACACTTTTTGACTTGTGCAAGTAGTTTCTGGATATGATCTTGTAAACGAGATTTTTCTTCGTTTTTATTGGATATGGCCTCCTCAAACTCTCTTTGCTTCTCCGATATTGAGTTTTGATCCCTTTGAGGTATTAATTTCGTAACATCTTTAAAGTCTTCTAATGAGAACATTATCGATTTTTATTTCATTGTCATGTCTCGAAATGTGATCATCTTTCCCTTATAAGAAATGATGAAAATCAAACCACTCAGAAAATACATAAAACACACATAATAAACCAGAGACAAAACATTGGCGGAAAAAAACTTCAACCTCACGACTTCCTCACATATTTTCTCATTATTAAAAGGATGTAGTATTACAATTAAATAGATGAGAAGACTGTGTCTCAAGATAGTGCATGCTATCTTGGACACCTTGGTTGAGATCATTTCTCAACCAAACACACACCAATATAGGAGCTACCTAAACTAACTCCTATCTTAGAGAAACAACCCAATCTAGAGAGTTAGGCACAAATTCCTAAATTTTAATATTTATTTTATTTATTTTATTTTTGGATTTATTATTGTTTTATGACAGAGGCTAACATTCCTCCCTTCAATGATAAATCCAAAATAAGAACGAGGAACCATCTTCCAATTTCTCATGTTGATCCTCAAAAACATTGCCTGAAAAACCGTCAAGGCTGGATGCTGAAAAAACTGCAATTTGAAGAGACCATGAGTCAGCTGCATGTCTGATTCATCTCTGAATTTCACTTGACAACTCCATCACGTGCCAAGTTGCAAAAGGATCCATTTTTCCTTTGCGTGAAATCAGCATCCTTTGTCCACTGACAAAATTTGTTGAATGCCCACTGGGTGATGATGTCAAAAACAACTCACTGTTGCTTTTGTTGTGTTGAAAAATGCTCACTGCCCCATTGTTGTCGACTGCCCACTGGCGAATTTGTTGATGCCCACTGGCTACTTTTGCTGGTTTCATCGAGACTTTCAGTCTGACAACCATCGTCAATTTCATTGACATTTTCCCCCCTTTGTCAGCTGAAAGGAGAGACAATTCTCTGGAAAGTATTCTTGAACTCCCCCCTTCAGGTGTAGGAGTGTTGCACTGGTGTACTCCCCCATTCAACTGCATGAGAGTACCATCTTCTTTTCACTGTCGACTGCACTATGTGTGATTTTATTCGGTTGTAGAACTGAGACAATCTTTTGACTGTGGATGACCATTCCCAAGGATCGATCCATTCATAATTTATCTTCAATCTGGCTGATTGCTGTTGGTTGCAGCATTTCTCTGAGGAATGATTGGGCTTGCCATAATGGCGACAAGGATGGAGATCAAAACATTGATCTTTAATATGACATGTTCTTTAACAATGAGAACATTTCGATTTGACTGCAACTTCGAGTTGCGTGCATTTCTGTTTGTCTGCAACTTTCTCAGAACGTGCTGAGGTGATTTGTTTGAGAAATCCTGCACTGACAAACTTAATGGGCTTTGAATAATCTAGGATATGCAAGTTGGCATCATCTTTGACATATCCTAAGCCTCGTCGATTTCTGTTACTTTGGATTTCTTCCCATGGCTTGATGATGGGCTTAGAAGAAAGTTGAATGGGAACAACTTCGACACTTGAAATTATTTGGATGAATGACTTAGAATCATCTGGATGGTTCAAAGACTTGGAAGCATCACTCTTCTTTTGCAACTCATTTCTTTGTAGTTGCGACTCCAATTGAAGAAACTCAATGGTTTCATTTGTCTGTTGTAAATGTCGTGAAAGATCAGCAAGAATGTCTTTGCTGATTTGCACCATGTCTTCAGCACTTGATAGGATCAATTTGTGAAGAACTTCTATCAGTTGGATGCGTTGCGCCATTTGAACTCGCTCTCTTGAATTCAGGCTCGCTTGTCATAGATGTCGTGCTTTGAATTGTCTCACTTGACTTTGTTACTTGAATGACAAGCTCACTTGTCGTAGATGTCGTGCGTTGAACTGTCTCACTTGACTTCGTTACGTGAATGACAAGCTTGCTTGCTGTGTGGCTTGAATGGCATGCTCGCTTGATTTTTGCTTATTGCGCTTGCTTGGAACACTTGCTAGAGTTGTAGAACTTTCTTGCTTGAACTCTTGATTCACGCTCGCTTGATGACGATCGCTTTGCTCGCTTTGACTTGCTTGATTACTTCACGCTCACTTGAATGAATACTCACACTCGCTTGCAGAGGATGTGAACTTGTTGTTTGTTTGAGTTAAAACTTTCCCACTTGAGGTACTCACTTGATTGTGTTTTAAATGAAGGGTGTCGAACACTGCCGAAAATGCACCAAAAAAAGTTTACAATGATTTTAATGACTCACATAAAACAATGAATTCACGTGTCTTAATTTGACTTAGTTGAAGAGAATTGACGCTCTTAACTTCTTATCAATTCAAAACTTGGGTGTCGGTTTCAACCGAAAGTGCACACTTACAATCCAACTCA
Source organism: Pinus albicaulis (assembly GCA_034641835.2). Classification (NCBI taxonomy): domain Eukaryota; kingdom Viridiplantae; phylum Streptophyta; class Pinopsida; order Pinales; family Pinaceae; genus Pinus; species Pinus albicaulis. Next base: position 1,373,399,273 of record CM076579.1, read on the forward strand.
GATTACAAATTCTTAAATTTATGTGCAATAATGTTGATGTGTATTGTGCTTTGAATCGCATTAACTTGATTGTATTGAGTGAATTTGCTTGTTGAGGTAGAATGTTGATGTTGACAACTTTGAGTATTTGTTGTAGTGGCGCAAATGCATGTGTTGAGTTTAATTATCCTTCCTTGCAGCTACTTTGTTACAGGTGTTGTGCTTGCTTGCATTGAACTTTATGTGTGTGTTAAATGAGATCATTTATGTGTCAAAACTAGACACAAATCAGAAGAAAACATCATGAAGCCATAAAAACACGCACCATCACAAACATACACATGGTGTACCTAAGATCCCCTTATTCAATTTCGGGTGGATCTAGGACACAAGTACCAAAAAATATGTCTTTATTAATTACTGGATTACATCATCTTTCAGCTTCTCAAGCAATGATAAGCTCTATCTCCAAAGTTACCTTCAATATTTTCTTCACTTATCATCAACCCTAACTTGAACTTGCTCACTTGTCAATGTGACTTCTCAATTACAACCTTAATTTTGACTTTGACTTTGAAATGGACTTGATTGATCCTTGAATCTTTACAATAAATTCTTCAAAGGAAAATCTACCCTCTTTGACTTACAAAACTTTTGACTTTGGATGACTTCAAATCCCACACCTTATCACTCCAATTTTTTTTAAAACATCACCCTTATGACAAAAAAAATTACAATCTTCACCCAAAATGTAAATTTTTTTTTTTACTTTATCACTCCATACAAAAAAAAAAATTCAATACTCTCAAATTTCCACTTATCACTCCACTAAAAGTCACTTCAATTCTCTCACACCTTATCACTTCAATTACAAAGAGATTCACTTTACTTCCATTTGAAAACAATTTAATGGAATTACTTTATAAAGTGAATTGTTTTCCAAGTCTCAAGTTTTGTTTACATTTCAAAAACACCTTATATCTCCATTACAAATATTTAATAAGCATCCTTTTTAAAGTTCCTTTTAAAAATAAAGCCACTTTAAAAAGGTGGAATAACCGTTATGATAAATCTTTATTCACCAATAAAAAATTATTTATGAATTCCCTTTAAAAAAATGAAAAAGTGATTTTTACGAATGAATCTACCCTTCCTTTTTTTTTAAAAGCACACATCACGCTTTAAAAAAAAATCGCATGCTTTGACCGTTTAAAATAACTCACCATGCATGCTTTCAGGTCAAATGCTTAAATAAGTATATACCCAAAATATGCACACACGAAGCAGAATGCCTCAACCTCAGATTCTTCAAGTTGCCACAACCCCTTATCACGTGTCATCACAGCAATCTCGACGCTCTTTCCTTTACTTTCAACAACTACTATTAATGTTGTGGTTGCAAGCTTTATAGTTTCATGCCCAGTTGTCTCTTTGTAATTCTTTTCTTCAATCAGTTTTAAAATCAGTTAAAAGACACTTTAAGAAACTGATATTCATCATGGTATATATCAATTTTGATTCTTAATTCAGAATCCTAATATAGAAAAACGAATGCTAAATTGCAGCTACCTGGACACAACTCGAATTTTTCCTTATGTTGGCTCAAGTTGTCTGGCTCACAGCTGCTTCTTTCTAATAGACTGCCCACTGTTCAACGTTTATGCCAGGCTGCACACTACTTTATGTGCTACTCGCTTCCCTTTCTCTGGCGAACATTGCACGCACAAGCATGTACATAAATACTTCACACTCCACTCTTTTGTTGTTGAGCTCACCACAAGTACAGAACGGGCACCACCATGCTTTTTCTCAACTATGCATCAACGCTCTACGCTCGGATATGATGCAATAGTTGAATGCGCACGATGTTCACAATTCTGTTACTTTCTTTCTCCATTTTCTTGTTCTTCCGCCAATGCAGTTATGAAACGTCTCTCTCAGCATCCACCCAAAGCTTTCTGTATAGGAAAGGAGCCCTGCGCCATTTGGGTCTCGTCTGGTTTGTATGCAGCCCGACCCTATCAATACTCAATTCGCCCGTCAGTTCCAGCATGTTGCGGATACATACAAAGGAATGTGTCGTCCCCAAGGTTCTTGCAATGCCCTTTGCTCCTCTGTAAATGTTGCAGTTCTAGATGATGCTTGCTCCATTCACTCAAAAATAATGATCGCCCATGCCATGAATGCTCTGAAAGAAGATTTCAATTCATGCTTCGGATCCTCTGAAAATTCATAATTACATCTTCTACAACAGACGATGACACTGGTTCCCAGAATCTGGAATTTAAAGATGGAAGCGATCAATATATTTCAGAGAGTTGTTGCAGCATTAACATAGATATACAGTATCTTCTCGGCGCCATTGACGAGGAGCAACAACAAGGGTTTCTTCTTCCCAGTTGGCAACCAGAGCTTGGAAACGAGAGCGATCCCAAGCAATCTCCTTGGAAAGTCGATCTACAACTTGATCCAAAAGCTCGATTGAACGAATGGTAGGCGTGATGTAAAAAAACCAGAATTAAAAAACCAAATCCTCATTGTGTGAGCATATCGATACCAACCCATGGATAGCAATACGATCGTGGTCTTGGGCCTCTGGTTCGATTTCTTCACAGCGCTGGTGTTTGTTACAGTCGTGGTCGAACAATTTGAAATAAAATCTTCAATCTCTGTGTCTCCTTCAGAGCTTTCAACAGATGCCAGCTATGGTTGTTTTCGCCATTGTATGAGAAGGATTTCGCCTTTCAAATTCGAGGGGTTTGAAGCTATGTATGCACTTACATACAATATCTTCACACAAATGTAGCTCCACTTGCGCACCATCACAACTCAGATCTCACTCACTCAAATCTCACTCTTAATCACAGACACACAACCCATGTACAATCAAGTCTAGCTACTGAGATGCTACACTCAGGCCACAGACCCATAATTGCTTCGATACCACATGATGAAAATCAAACCACTCAGAAAATACATAAAACACACATAATAAACCAGAGACAAAACATTGGCGGAAAAAGGCTTCAGCCTCACAGCTTCCTCACATATTTTCTCATTATTAAAAGAATGTAGTATTACAATTAAACAGATGAGGAGACTGTGTCTCAAGATAGTGCGTGCTATCTTGGACACCTTGGTTGAGATAATTTCTCAACCAAACACACATCAATATAGGAGCTACTTAACTAACTCCTATCTTAGAGGAACAACCCAATCTAGAGAGTGAGGCACAAATTCCTAACTTTTAATATTTTAATTTATTTATTTTATTTTTGGATTTATTATTGTTTTACGAGAGAGGCTAACAAGAAAACATCAAAAAACGTTCTCTGTGTAACATGAATGCACCCAATTCTCTAAACCAAGGTTGACCAAGAATTATGTCAACCTCTATGTCATACATTTTTACAACACAAAATTGGGATATGTACTCATAATGATCTACTGTTATTTGGAAACCATTAATTGCATGTTTTTTTCCAAAAAAAAATTGATGTTTCACCTATATGGGCATATGAAATTAGCAGTTGATTCGCTAGATTAATATTTATGTAATTTTCGTCGTTTCTTGTACTAATAGTGATATTAACTTTTTTCCCTTGGATAGTCCCTCTTAATATAATAAACTTGTGATGTGTGATTAAAACACCCTTATAGGAAAATTGTCCTTCATCATTTTCAAATTAGGCTTCATTTTGTTTGTGGATTGATATATAAAACCAATTCCTTCATGACTTATTTTAGACTTTTTGAAATAACTTTACTTATAATTTATTAAAAAATATATATATCTTTTTATTATATATATATATATATATATATAATAGTGAATTAATATAGGTTACTACATATATTTAACCTTTATATAATCTAATATTAACCCAATTTAATATGTAACCCTTTTTTAAATGTTTAATGCAAATCGATATGGTGGGCAAATCAGTACATCGGCAGGGAACCCATACGCAGCGTTTGACTGGAGATAGAATGGCAGTGACAGTCAACGTGGTTTTGGGTACAAAGGACAATAGTGGTGTGAGAATGGTGGAACAAGTTTCATGGAGAGTTTGATATTGAAACCAACTTCAAAACGCCCTTTTCGTTGGGTTAATTGGATAAAACAACTATGTGGTTCATATAGATTCAGTCGAATTTTAGTCGGCTGCAAGGATAATGCATGGGGTTTGATGTGGGTGGTTGTGATGGTGGCATCAGGGAGGCGAAGTAGGGGAAATAACGATGGTCGAAGGAGTGGGCTACTGTAAAACAAGATAGCGATGCGACAGAGTGCTTACAGTGGATTAGGAGCGAAGGGCGAATACGATGAAGGTTGCAAGTTGTGGTTGGGGAAACTCAAACTTGAGTAGCGAAACACTTTAGTTGTGACGACAAAAAGGTTCACGAAGACTTGATGGCCAAAGGGTGGTGATCGGAGAATGTGGCTCTGATACCAATGTAACAACCAAAAGTTGTATACACAATGGAAATCTTTAAAATACTTCAAAGACATAAATGTCCATTGTAAGACATGTAACTGTATATTGAATATTGTATATTGAATTGATGTAAAATATGAAATGATTACAAATGAGAATGAGGGCTTGCTTATATACCCTAGGCAGGTACCCTTTCATGAATGGGCATGCCTCTAAGACATGCCTCTTCACTGCTAGCAAACTAACCATTAGTTAATTAATTATTAATTATTATTATTACATTTATATTCATATTAATTATTTTTATATGAATTATATTCATAACACGTGATCAAGCCTTTTTAATGTGCCAAAAGAGGTTGGAGGACACCTTTATATATAGGGGTCCCCAAAGAAGTTGTCCAAAGTGGAATTTTGCCCTCGTTGCCTTGGAAAGTTTCTATTATGCTCTTATCTAGATGCTTTTGGTGTTGACACCAATGTAGCACGACTCTTATCCGACCCTCAAGTACTCGCGAGTCTTGACGGGTCTTATAGTGAGACGGGTCACTCGCATAGAACTCACGGTTTCTACTCGTACTCGCCAAAACCCGCATAAAACTAAGCTACCCGCATTGAACCTGTTGTATCTTAAGAGACAATTCCTTGGTTGTGGAAAGGAATCAGTACTTAAGACATTTTTTAAAAATGTGTCACAAAGTAATTATATCAGGTGGTCTTCATTCAATCCCTTTGGAAACTAATTCTTTAAAACCCTTAACAATCTAGTATAACTCTACAATGCCATTAACTGTTGATATCTAAATGGAAAAGAAGAATTGTAGAAGAAACTCAAAATGATATGTTGTAACACAGAATCTACCACTCTAAATTTTAGAATGAATTTATGGAGAGAGGTGAAACTCAAAATAATATGTTGTAAACATAGAATCTATTACTTTTAAGTTCCAGAGAGAGTTTATGAAGGGAGAGGAGTTGGAGTGAAGGAGCGCAAATTAAGGTTATTTAACTCTTACTCACAGATGTAATTAAGAGACCGGCAGTTACATTACATAACTTCATTCAAGTAAGAAGGGACTCAAAATGGCACAGAAAAATGAATCACCATCAACAATTGCAGGAAACTTGCTGCTTCTTTCATTAATTCCTAAGAAAAGTAAGTACCAAAGTTTTAATCTTCCAGAGATCTGAAACTCGAAACCCCTCTTCTTTCTTTCTGTCTTGCTTAAATACATCAAAAATAGTTTGTAACTGCTAGAACTTATTGAAACTACTTCGACTAACTAAACTGTTAAAACTACTTATTACATTGCAATTGAGGACATCACTATAGCTTCAATCTTACCAAACAAAGAAAACGAATTAAAACTTGAAATATTATTCTTTTTCTTGAATCTGATTTGTTGTTGATGGGTCTCTCTGAAGTGTTGATGTGTCTCCCTGACAGATCGAACATCCTTGCCCTGCATTTCTTCCACAGTTCAATATTTGTCTTTTCTGCTTGGTGTCATGTCTTTTCCGTTTCTGATGTGGTATTTGAATAGTTCTGCAATAACGCCTCTTTGTCCAACTTGACCCAGTTGTTGGGTTTCCAACAGTGCCACTGTATGCTCCTTATGCCTGACTCTGCCTATTCCTCTGCGTTTCAAATAATGTTCTCATGTCTCCTTCTGCCCGACTCTGTCTCTTATGCTCGTGCCCATAGCGTTCAGTCTTCCATTTATTCACAAGGTGCCACCGCATACAACACTGTTCTGCACGGGATCGAGCGTTACCCAAGTCTACTGCCCGTGTTCACGTTTCTACATAAAATAACGCAACTATAAATAATCCTAGACTTTAAATAAATTTAAATTAACCTTTGAATGGTATCGCGTTTGTCTTTCCATCGCATTTTGGCTTTCCATGCTACTCCGTTATAAGCCTCCTCTTACCCCCGATGCAGTTTCTCAAAACAAAGGCCCATACTTTCGAATTTGAAATCCTTTGCAGTTTGACTCTGAAACTACATTGCATCCGCCCCTTATCGCATTTCGGCCTTCAGCGTTTATAACATATTCCTTAGCGCCATTCCTCCTGAGCTTTGCGATTTGCGAAGTGCAATTGGAATACATTAAATCGTAGTTATGAGTTGCATCATGTCTGGCCATTGTCGCACTTCGGCCTTCGGCGTTTATAACATATTCCTTAGCGCAATTCCTCTTGAGCTTGCGATGTGCGATAGAGGTGGGGATGACATGGCAAGTGGAGGTGGGGATGACATGTCAAGTGGCCATTGGCAATATGAAACCTCGTCGCACTTCGCATTTTTGCACTTATAACATATTCCTTAGTGTTGTTACTCCTAAGCTTGCGATGTGCGATGTGTGATGTGCGATATGCGATATGCGAGAGGGTCCCACGGCCGAACTTGAATACTTTAAATTCGAGCTTCGAACCATATCACATCTGGTCCTCGTATCGTATTTCGCACTTCAGCGATTCAACCTTGTTCTATTCCTCCTGAGCTTTGCGATTGTGATTTGCGATATGCGGGCAGGCCTTCCACGTGTGATTGCAATTAAGCCTCTGAACCCTGTTCTGCACGTGTATTTGCATGACTCGACCTTGACCTGTGTGCAATGTTCTGAACGCATCAATCAACCCGACTCTTTAACTGTTCTGCACGTGAATAAGCACGACTCGACCCGCCTTCACATCTCCGCACATAATGTTAATACACCAACATATAAATCAAAAAAAAATTTCGACATACAAAAATTTTACATTTTCTAACATATATGTTTTTTTGGTGTTTTGAGAAATATTTCAAAAGTAAATGCAAAATGAGCCACAACAGAACCCATGAAGAACTATATATGACCCACATAAGACCCGTGGAGACCCTCAAAATGTCATTTTTAAAAAAGTTTAATTTTTTTTGGAGATCATGTGGAAGGAAAGGGAAAATGGAGGGAAAATTTCGTTGAGTCTTATACGAGTATTATACCAATCGTTCTTGAGTGTTATACTAGTCGTCGAGTCAATATCCAAACTAGTATTATACGAGTACGAGTCATGCAACATTGGTTGACACATCCTATGAGCTGAGGAGAAAGGAATTTGCAAATCTAGATGTAGCTCAAACGAAAGCCTTGAAAATGGAAAAGGCTAGAAATGAATAGGGGAAGTCAGAAATTCATGGTTATAGTAGGGGGCCATCAAAGTCTCATGAATCCAAAGGGAAAGTTGAAGCAAAGTAGGTTGATAAGGATCCCATCAAGGAATTAACCCAATTAATCAAGAACATGGAGATGAATCATGCAAAAGAAATGCAAGCCATGTAAAATAGGTTGGTGGCCATGGAAAGATCGCAAATACAAAGGTTCCAACCTAGGCCCAATGATAGATGGCAAAAAAAAAGGGCCCTCCACAAGACTATAGGCCTCCAAATCCATTGGGTCCACCAACATGGTAGATCAAGTTCACCCTTCTTGTAGGCCATTATGAGTTGCATGAAGAGGCCACATGACCCTATGCAAGGTGAATCATAAAAAGTAGCATGTTAGGAGGTGAACATGTGGGAACAAGTGGTCAAATCAATATGTTCTCCATGGATGACCAAGTCAAGACCAATGAAAGAAATCAAGTGATTGATAATAGGCCTAAATTCAAATGATCTTGGGGTGGATAACATGATTGCAAATTTTGATTATCACTAGAATCTTTGGGGAAAAACCTACATCTGGATAGATTCTTGTTATGGAAAACATACTTATCAAAGGAAGGGATATTCAAAATCGAAATAATTGCAGAATTTTTTCTCCTCCTACTTCAAAATTAAATTTTGACTTGGGCAATTGGGTGAATAACGCAAAGGTTTCTATCCTAGTGACAAGGTTTTTGAGAATATCATCTCAAAGGGCAAAGTTACTAAGTGCCATTGAAGTTACTCAAAGGGAATAAAACCCTAATAATGAACCAGAAGATCAAGAAATTATATTAAAAAGTATGAATTGTTATGTGAGGAATGAAGGCCATCAACAAGTTTTTGTTTCTTTGATAGTGAAAGATTGTCTTTTGCACAACTACATGCTAGATTCAGGGGCTTTATCAAATGTCATGACCAAGAAATTCATTGAGCAATTGAACTTAAGGGTAACTAGGCCTTGTCATAACATATGTTCAAAAGATTCTAAAATAATTGAAGTGTGTGGGTTAATTAAAAACTTACAGGTTTTCCTAGCTGCATACCCAGACATAATAATCACCATAGATATTGTTGTGATAGATGTGTCTAATGCATGGGGAATGCTCCTATCAAGGAAATGGGCATTAGATTTTGGTGGTAGCCTTCAAATGGACCCTATCATATGCCACCATCCCCATGCCAGATAATACTTTTGTCTATCTTGTTCAAGAGTTAGAGAGAAGATATCATGTTGAGGATCCAAGGAAACCCAACAATGAAATTATCTATGGGTCATACAAGCTAGGAAGTGATGTAGTGTTGACAAATTTTCTACAACTTGACAAAACAGATTCGGAATAAAGACTTTAAGCATAGCTCAAAAAGGTTGGGTATTTCGAATCTTCCATCGGGGCATTCTCAGGACAAGGCAAAAGGATTGACAGTAGTTGCATTGTCATCACCCTCACAGCTAACTAATAAAAAAAGAAAAAAGCAAAAACAGAAAAAAGATATACAAAATGGATCACCAATTTCGAGCGAGATCAGGGTTCAATAAATCAGTAGTCGAAAAAGGAAAAGGAAGAGGCTTGGTATATCTAATGGCCATAAACAAGTTAATATTGGGGCAAGTCCAAGTCCCAATATCATCAGAAATGGACAAGACGCATCAAAAAAATAACCTATGGATCTATCTGTGAGTAGGCAGGTTCTCAAGATGTATTTCACCAAGGACATTTTCACCAAAGACATTTGATGCCATGAGGCTATTTTGTATTGTACTTCTAAACTTACTCATTGTCGATTTATTTTCTTAGATTAGCTTTCATTTTATGCTATTAGATTAGTTTCCATTTCATGTTATTACAATAGTTTCTTATTTCAACATGTTAAACTAATGTTTCATTTTAGTACTTGATTTTATAGATGATTTCTTGAGTGGACACTACTGATATATGCCTTTTTGTGGATGCAGATTTCAAGTCCTTACATGCTCTCACTTCCTATCTAGCACGCATCCCCATGTGGAGCCAAATGTTGACCATTGAAGTATATTTGAAGACTTGAAGACTCCATGCCCAAGGATATGTCAAAGGATTCTTGTACCTGCAGAGTTCAAATATCATCACAACTTTTAAGCTCTTTCTTCTTCTTATTCTTCTCTATTTTACTCGAATTTTCAAGCCTTGCAAGGATATTGTAAAGGGATTCTAGTATGATGAAATAGAGTCATGTAGTAGGCCTAGGTAGCTTAAGACTTTGTTATCAAGTGAGTTCACTCTAGGGAGTTTTTTTACTTGGTTAATTATTGGTACTTTCCAGCACTTAATAATTAATTGAGCTTTTTCTCCTAGAAATAACCCCAAGTGAGTCTTAGTGTCTAGAGTCATTGTATATTACCATGTATGATCACTCATAATATTTCGAGGAATTTGATTAGGTCTATAGGTCAATTTTTAAATTTTTGAAATTTCCCGCGAGACGAGAATTTTAATAAATTGTCTATGTAATTTGTAATAAGTGATGTCTAGAGAAGTTGTAAGGGGTCTGAGTGCTCAAACTTACACCTTTACTCTTCAACTTTCTACTAGGACACTTTGATGAGTAAAAAATAAATTATAAACCCTCCAAACAAAATGAATGGGAGAAAATAAATATCTACACATGACAAAATGATGTGGAAATGAGGTGGAAATGTATCAAGAAGTCAAAGTCAAGTTCTAAAATGATGTGGACTCAACCTAAGCCAAGAATCAAGGAAATCAAATTTCTTGAGGAGGGAGTACGAGTTTGAGGAGACAAATCCCACAAATTAAGTGAGCTCGTGTTCCAAGGTCGAGTTTGGAGTTTGGTTAGAGTTATGTTGAGTTCACACAAGATGAAGTGAAATGGTCTCCTACCACTCCACTCCAGAGTCCACTACACACATGTCCCTCTTCTCCTTTACTTCGACTCCCTCTTCAAGAAATGTGTGAAGTCTCAAGGGAAATTCAAGTTGCCTCTTGGAGATTCGATTTGCATGAGGGATTTCCTTAGGATTGGCATCACTCCATCTTGGGATCATCTCCCATTTTCTTATTTATACGAGTCTTTGGCTCTCATTATGTACTATTAATGCAAGCTCTTGTGTTTGCGAAAACTCTGCTCTTCTATTTTTTTAATGCAAGCAAGACTTTGGGGTTACATTTGAGGTGTTGTTCTTCTTGAGTGTGGTAATATCTTGATCATTGTTTCAATTCTTCTACTCATGTTTTTATGCTATTATTTCCATTATGCTTCTAAAGTTATCTTAATGTAGAGTTAGCTTACATTGGTATGAGGTTGAGAAATGTGCTCTAGATAGAGAAAGTTTTAGTTGATTTTCCTATAAATCTCTAAAATTTTCTTTATCATTGTATGTTGCTAAACCGATATGGATCTAATAAGCTTGTATGAAGTTGTCTAGAAGACATATTTTTGAATCATACTTCAAGCATGAGGGGCAGTTTTAAGAGGAACCATCCCACTCTTGAGATGCTTATGGAAGTTCCCGCATTTGTATAATCTCAAAGTCTCATCATTCATAATTGTTTTGCAGGGATCCTAGAATTGGCTTGTAATCAAGTCATATTCATTTAAATCATTTATTTCAAACTATTGTGCTTATAATCGTCTCATTTTTCTATTAAGAGCATGGGGATGGCTAGACAAGGAGGAGAGTTCTACTCGAATCCCTTGGTCTAGCCATTTGTAGATTAGTTGTAAATATTAACCTTTATTCTCTTATGCATTTTTCCACTAACCTTGGATTGGTTTGCAGGCTTGTTTTGAGCATTTGGTTAACTCTTTCTTATGGCAAGTTTGAGGGAGCATTTGCTAGAAACTACTAACAGTCTGGACCAGTGCAGCACGACTCATATAAGACCTGCAAGTACCCGCGAGTCTTGACGAGTTATATAGCGAGACGAGTCACTCACATAGGACTTGCGATCTTTACCCATACTTGTCCAAACCCCCATAGAACCGGTCTACTCATATTGAAACCATGAAGACCCACAGAGGACCCGCATAAGACCTATGGACCCACTCAAAATTCATATTTCTTATTTTTATTTTATTTTTTGGAGATCATTTTTTTAAGTTTTTTATGTATTTTCCCAAGTCTTCTACGAGTCTTATACGGGTCGTCGAGTCAATAGCCAAACGTGTCTTATACGAGTACGAGTACGAGTCATGCAACATTGGTCTGGGCATTTAGCATGGGATTGGAAGTCTTTTTGCAGGGTTGAGAGCATTTGAGGGGCAGATTTTGTGCCTAGCCCGAGAGGACTAGAGGCAGCTTTACTCCGTAGACAAGGTCGTGAACTTTAAGGGCATTGGCCCCTCTTCCTTTTCCACTAATTGTAATATTTTGGTGGTTAATTTACTAGTGCAAAACAGTCCTCAAACTTGGTAGATTTGGGAAACTTTGTGATTCTGTTTGGTGGCAAATTAGTGCATGCAAAACAATCCTTTAATATTTCAGATCTAAGAACCTTCCTTTGCACCCTTCATTTTGTTATTAGTTTGATTTTCTAAAGGGGAGATCAAGTGCTCATAAGCACCATTTTTGTATATATTTCCCTTGGTTTCATTTGAGGTCTTTGAGAGGCTTTTCTTCATTGTAACACCACATTAATAAAAGGCTAATATTTGTGAGGGAGCTTGGGAAATTTTCCCGTGGTATCCCATCTCCTCATTTAAAGGGAGGATTTTTTTTTGTGGGTGGACTGATTTTCATAGTCTAGTTTCTAACTCATTTGCATGTTTTTTCTTTGGTTAATCTAATCTACCTCATGCATGGTTAGTTCATAAACTTAACACATAGCACTTACATTCTCTTGACTTTGCAATCAAGCTTGCCATTTCATGTACTAGGCCCTTGTATTGTGAAATCATTTTCTTCATAGTTGCTTCAGTGACAACATTTACAATCTTTTGGAACTACTCATTTTTATGTGCCTTTAATGCTACAACATGCTACAAGCAAGCACTTTATATTTCCTTGACAACTTTGATATGTTCGTTGATCTAATTTCTCTTACTTGGCAATTGTTTCACATGCTATTGTTATGTGCTCCATTGCTTACTTTTGTGCTTAAATATCATTTTAATTATATTACTCATTGATACATCTTTTGGAACATCTTGTAGCCATTCTTTACTTGAGGCAAATTGCAAATTAACACTTGGCTCATTTACTTTCAAGCAACTTGTGAAGCTTCTGATCTCATGCAAATTTAATTCCAAAGCGTGTAAGTTAGCATTCCACTTTAAATTTTTCTATTAGATTCGTTGGAACATATTCTTCTGAGCACTATTTCAATAATTTATTTCAATTTATTTGAAAGTACTGTTATCGACACTTTTTTTTCGAAGCATCTCATTAGCATTCAATCTTTTCACTAAGCATTCTAGTAGTTTAGACTTGCATATCTAAAAATTTACCTCCAAGCATAAGCTTGGTTGAATAGACCTCACAGGTTAAATTTCTCTAATTTTTCTTCAACTCGTGTACGGAGTAAGGTTCCAACACGTTACCTCGCAGTTCTCTTAGTAGGTTTGTCCCCTTGTAGGAACGAAGGCACGTGGATTTGCAAGGATTATATGAAGGGTATCGTTAACAAGGGACTAGTGCCACCTCAACCCATCTTCCTTGCAAGTCACCCCAATCTTTACCTTCTAGTAAGAAATTGAAAGTGAGATTTCTCACTTTAGTCTAAGCATCTAAAATTAACCAAGATAATTGCATTGCACAATTTAGTCTTACGCATCATCTTGTCATGTTGCTTTATGAGCATTTTCCATTTTACTTGCAGTATTGTTGTATATCTCTTATACTTGTCATTCTAAGATCTATTTGCTCATGGCTATTAGATGTCATTGTCTATTTCTATTTGAACCATTCCCTTTACAAGTGCAAGCTTTATTCACTTTAGCAAGTTATATTTCTTATTGCTCATGTTTCATACTTAGAGCTAACATTTTGTTTTTCAAGATTACTTGTCATTGTAACTTGAGTTTCTATCGTTATCTTGCAAATACTTGTTATTTTTATTTGAGAAATTATTTACAAGGCATTGGTTTATACTTTTCATTCTTGAAAGTCATATGGATCATCATTGGATATATTTTTCATAATGCTCATACACTTACATACTTGTTTATATCTTGAACAAAGTTACCTTTGAGAAGTAGTTCCATTAACTTTAGTCTCCTGGGATTTTGTAATGTTCCTGAGAAGTTAATCACTCGAGAGACGAAGTAGCATATTAATCCTTGCAAGCTATAGTCTTTGATAAATGGGAAAACCCTCAAAATACCCAATGTGTTGGTGAGTTTTGGGGTAGTTGGGCAAAGAAACCCAAAGTTGGGGTTTGGAGTGACATTTAGTCAATTAATTAAGGAGAGAATCCCCTTAAGGAAATCTATAAATAAAAGAGCGTCGAATTCGATTAGTTCATCATTGGATTAGATCATTTATCTTTGTCGTCTTTGAGCCTGAGGCTCTCAGCGTTTTAAGACCCCCTTCTTTCTACTAATATTGGTGGTGAAAGATTCCACACTAGTTAGTTTATTTTCTTCTTCTTCTTTTTGTTCTGGCACAGGAAAATTTCAAACACACGAAGGTATATCAAGTGAAATTTGATGGTTGAACGCACTCCTTGGAAGCTAATATTTTGACAGATCGTTCGATTGATGGTCAAACCTCCGTGGAAGTCTCTCTAACATTGATCGAAATCTTTGAGTTTTGAGAAGGTTGAAGAACTTTTGGCCAAGCAGGGCTCTTCTGAACGATTTGTAGTACTGAGAAGTGACATTTCATGAGGACAAACCCTCGCAAGTCCAGACGACAAGCCAAATTTTCCCAACCACCGAATTTTAGACAGTCAGGAACGATTCTCCAAAAGGTGTCCTATAAAAATCTATGACCATTCTTATGCCCCAGGAGTTGACATCAAAGCTTATGTCGGCACAATGGCTCAACATGCATTCTAGTGAGTAGATATTCATGTAGTTCGAACAGTGGCAATTCGAGTTACCTTGGTTGCATTAAAGTGTAGTGAAGGTTGTGATTAGCCATGGAAGGGACACCAAATCACCATCATAACTATATGTTCAAATGGACATTCAAAAGTGTGATGCAATGGATCTTGTCTCAGGTCTAGCAATGGAATAATTTGTATAACAACGATTTACGTCATTGATAAAGATTCATGGGATTGTAATTGTGGGACGATGAGGAGGTCGCAGTCATGTTCCTCAATTCATGCTAAGAAACGAACAACACTCAGTGAACTAATTTGGAATTCAAGGATACTGAAGCAGTTTAGAATTATACGTTGAGTTGCTAAGTCAAATCCTTGACCCTGCAATCAAGCGCAAATCCTATAACAGCGTATTTAGAAGTTGATGTGTAGACCGATGCAAAGATCAAATCAAATTCCTATAGTTAACCTGAGATTCTGCAATCAAAAGTACAAATCTTGTAGCAAGACCTGAACCAGAGTTAAGTCTGCAAAGATCGCATATGATGCTTTGAATCTTTATCTACCTATAGGGAAACTTTATATTTTCAGATTGATTTTAGGTGTCTCTTTTGAACATATTTCGTGAATCAGGGCCGACTTGAATTTCTTGTTGCAAGCCCACACAACACATAAATTAATTAATTTCTCCAAAATTACAAATCCTCTCTTGGAGTACTTTGCAACCCCTTGCTCCTTTAAGGGTGCTCTACCATCTCCAAGGGTTAAATCATCAAAAGTCTTCTTGGTTTAACACCCACAAGCTTGGGTGCAAAGCCAACATCTTGGGTTCTTAGCGCACAAGGCCCTCACTGTGGTGCCAATTCCTCCACAATCATGTACCTTAGGATTTGGAGTACATCCCAAGCTACAAATCTCAACAAACTACTGAGAGTAGATGAGACAAGTGTGGGACCTTTAGGGACAACCCTGAAGAGTGGAGTAATGAAGATGTAGAGGTTTATACCATCAGATATTTCTGGGGAATCAAACCTCTATGATAATGATTCTACTGTGTAACGAGTCACGGCTTATGAATGAATATTTACTCATTTAATTCAGGACTCTGGAATCTGTTTAAAGCTCGAGTGTTTGTCAATTATGCCCCAGGACATCTATCACCTTTTTAGAAATTTAATTTTATGGTTCTCCTGGGGCAAGAAGGGAGGTGGAAACACTAGTTAGATATCCAGAGACAAATATTAACAATTTGCATGCAGATTTATGCCTCTTTTCAACACTAAGTCAAGGATACAATCGATATTTGTAGAACTCATGACTAGGAATTTTTCAAACAATGATATATATAAAGCATTGTCAAACTTGGCCAACAACTTAATTTCCAGGGCTCTATGCCCACTAAGGTTTGAACCTGTGTCATCATCATTTGATGCTTTGTCCGATCCACTAGACCAATGGTTGAATGGACTAGCAACTAGTGACACCATCATCATCAATGCTCCATAATTGGGCATTCGCTCCTCAAGAGTGCCCTGAAATGTGCACTGGAGGAAAATAATGATCTTGATGTCTGCGTTGAACCTGCAATGAACACGTTGTGTTGGAGGCTTTGTTCATGTCTCTCATTGATGATGGGTGATGAAATTAGATCACCCACACTTGATGGATTTTGATCATCGATATCATGGAAAAAATGAAGACAATATGTAGGGAAGGCATAATGTGAATAATGTTTGATCACGACTTTAGTTATGTTGTATGTACATTTGTTAGCTCTAGGTTTAGTTGAGGAATTGGATGCTTCGAGCATTAAGATTAAGTATCAAACAGTTTTGATAGTCAGAATTAATCATGGAAAAAATTAAAACAATATGTAGGAAAGTTGTACGCAAATAATGTTTGATCATGACTTAAGTTATGTGGTATTTTCATTTGCTAGTTCTAGATACAATTGAGGAATTGGATGCTTTAAGCATTAAGTTTAGAAATCAAAGAGTTTTGGTAATAAGAAGACTTTTGATGATCATTGAATCTGCTCCCAAAGCGTGCTCCACTCGGGAGCAGATCAGGTGGGTGCTCCCCAACAAAATTTGCACTCCCTAGTTTTTATGGAGCGACCACTCCCTTTTGCTCCCGAAGTGTAATTTTTTAAGGCAGGAGCGATCAAGGAGCGAACACTCTTGATTGCTCATGCCTTAAAAAAAATTGCTCTCGTGGGCGAAAAAGGCACGCGGCGGACGAGCGGCAAACAAGCAAGGGAGGGGAGGGGAAAATAAGATAAAAGACCCTCCTCCCCTCCCATTATTCACCATTTGCACATTGAGAGAGCAAGAGAAGGATTTTGGAATTGAAGCTTGAGTTGAGGAGGAAGATTGAGAGAAAGACTAAGAGGAATGCTTGGGAGCTTGAGGAGCTTGCACAGGAGATTAGAGCTTGGGATTGAAGGCCAAAGAGGTAGGATCTAGATCCTAATCTAGCATTTGTGTTTTTTATATGTTCATTGCTAAATGAAAATGTTCTCCTCTCTTTCCCATTCCCATTCCTCCATTTTATTGCAAGCAAGAAACTATAACTCCACCAAAGTTCAAAGAATCAAAACTTCAAACATCATGGTTATATGGCTTGGCATTCTCTTGATGTTGGTTCCTTTTTTTGTTATTACGGTGTTGGAGAGTAGAAGGAGGAGGGTTGATCATGATGAAGAAGATGAAAAAGAGGATTTTAATGGATTTGATGAAAACACTTGAGAGGAGGAGTACCTTGGCAAGGAGAAAAAGGAGAGTGGAGATGATGAGGGCACAAAAATGAAACCAAACCAAACCCCATTGTGGAAATATGTTTATAGGCCTGAAGCAAGGAAAGGGGGCAGAATCACTAAATTTACATGCCTCCATTGCAAAAACACTTACACAAGTTCATACACCCCTGTCAGAACGCACCTTTATGGGAAAAGGCCATGGGATGGAGATAAACAAATAGGAATCAACACTTGTTTAAGTGTGCCAACACCACAAAGAGCCAAATACATTAGGGAAGAGGAGGAAGCCCAATACTGATCTAAAAGACCAAAGGGTGTCTTTGAACATGATTGCCCACAATCACATGCACAAAGAACTCCATCAGCATCCTCTCATGGCAGTGGATATGGAGGCACAAGAACAAACATCCCTTTAAGGCATAGAACCATATCAGATTTCCTTGACGACTAGTGTAGGAATGATGTGGATTAAAAAAATTACCAGTTTCTCTATGCATTTGGGATACCATTTAATGTTCTTGGCTCACCTTATTGGAATGAAATTGTTTCTGCCATTAATGATGCCCCCAAAGGATACAAGAGCACTGGGTATGACAAGGCTAGAACCGTGTGACTTGATCATGAAAAAGCAAATATAGCATGTTCTTTGGGTAAAATGACAAATTCTTGGAATGAGCATGGGCTATCGATTGTATCTGATGGATGGACAAATGTAAAAGGCAAGCCACTGATAAGTGTTCTTGTTGTGTCTACTAATGGTGCAATCTTCCTTTCAACATATGATTACTCAAAAAGTTCAAGACCACCATCAACATTGCAAAACCATTTCTTGAAACAATTGAATGTATCGAGCCATACAATGTCATCCAATCCATCAGTGATAATGCTTCTAATTGTAAGGCAGCGAGAGCGATTACTAAGGATAGATACCCCAACATATTTTGATCTGAGTGTTTAGTTCACATAATGAACCTTTTGATGCATGATATTATTAATACAAACAACCACAATGCAAGTGGATTGATGATTTGTACAAGAGAGGCAAGAGAATGATAAAATTTGTTACCAATCATAGCAATACACATGGGCTTTTTCGCAATCACTCAAGTTTAGAGGCGTTGAAGATTATAAAGACTAGTTTTGCTAGCTACTTCCTCACCTTCAGATGCCTTTTGAAGGTAAGAGAGTCATTGGC
Source organism: Pinus albicaulis (assembly GCA_034641835.2). NCBI lineage: Eukaryota > Viridiplantae > Streptophyta > Pinopsida > Pinales > Pinaceae > Pinus > Pinus albicaulis. The sequence continues at coordinate 1,373,417,820 of CM076579.1, forward strand.
TCGCACGATATCTAGTCAACACTGGCAAGTATTAAAGGACATGGCTCCAACCGCAACTAGCAGGCAAGGTTTTGAACAAGTGGAGGAGACTGCTCTTGATGGTCTGTTTTGGGCACGTGTGAGGGAAGTTTTGCAATTCACCAAGCCCATTTATAGCATGATTCGTTTTGCAGATACAGATAAACCAATGATTGGGAAGGTGTATCAACAGATGGATAACATGTTGGGGCAAAAAAAATATTGTTCAAGAAAAACGATGCCAACTTGTATAGAATGATTCACAATTGTGTGTGTATATCCTTATTGCAAAATACTACTCTTCATCTTGGTTGGGCCATCCTGCACCTGGGGGTGGGGTTAGGATCAAACCCCATACAGATACAAAGGTACAAGATGGATATATCAAAACATTAGACAAGCTGGTCCTTGCAAGTTGGAGTGTGCTAATCTATGTCTTCAATTAGGTAGATACTTCAATTGCACTGGTTCGTTTGGTTCTTTGCATGCAATGGAAGATAGGGACGAATTTGATACTATCCGTTGGAAACCTAATCCTCTAAGGGTTGGTGTGGAATGTGAGCAGTCAAAGGGAGTCCAAGAGACCTTGGAATATGGAATCCAACGGTCATGTAAAATGTATTATAAATGTACATCATATGAATAATAAGGCTATCTCACGATTATCTTTCATATCTTTTGTCTTCTGCATGTATTTCTGACATGGTATCAGAGCAAGCCAGGCCTGGGCATTTTAAAAGCATGGCAACTCTGTAATGTTAAACAATAATATGTCTTGGTTGTTTTTGGTGATTCCGAAGGAGGCTGCAAATCGAGCTCTTGGGCAACACCATTCAGCGAAACAAAACAATGATGTTAATGATGCTCCCGCAGCTGACGAGGTAATCTCCAACACGGGTGATGTGCTGAGATAGTTATTTTTTCTTGATTATTTTACCATTTGTTGAGCTTGATAAAATGGCTCGAATTAATAATGTATTAGAGTTATTAAATACTCTAATGCACTCAACTATTCATGATACAATCACAATAGACAAAGCCACTCATCAATATTCAAACCTATTTACAAGATGTCGAGGACAAGATTGAGTTTCTACAACTTGAATCACAACTCCAACAAGATGAACCACAACAGAAAAATCACCATTTTGAACTAGGGTATGTTCAAATTTATTTTAAAAAAAACTCCCTTTTTGAGTTTGAACTTGATTCTCATCAATAGCTAGCACCTGATTAGATCAGCGAGGACACTTCAGGAGCAAATTCACATGAAGATAAAGCAAAGGTTCTGCTTGCACTTCCCAAGCCCATCATTAGACCTTGGGAAGAAGTTATCAGCAACAAGCACAAAATTGGTCTTGAATCTGAAAAGGATGTGCCCTTTCACATTCCAAACTACTCTAAACCCATCAAATTTCACAATGATGGGTTCCTTCAAGACAATTCAACTTCACCTGCTCCACAACTTGCTTCTTTCCACAACCACCAAGTCATATTATCAAATGCCAGCATTGTGATCAAGTTGGCCATGTGAAAGATCATTGTTTTAATCTTCAACCTTGTGAGCATTGTGGCATACATACTCACCATTCAAATAGATGTTCCAAACAAAAGACTCCTGCAAGAGCAAAGATTCACATTGAATGGATCGCTTCTTGGCAATGGTCTTCAACAACCAAGAAGATATATCGATTATACTTCAAAGTTCATTCTCAAGTATTGAAACATCTTGCAGTGGAGAGATCTTCATCTTCTCACCTTATATATGGCGAGGGGGGAAATTGTTGGTCAGCTACAAGCTTCAAAGACATATCAAGCAATCCTGAGCCACAACTCGAAACAAAGCCAAATGCCAAAGCCTAGAGCTAGAATCGGCTAGTGCCAAAATTAGGGTTGTAGCCAAAGACAGAGTCATTTTTCATGAGCATGATTTGGTTGGTGCCCTGCATTAAACCACCACCCATAGAAGACATCGGCTTCTACTAGCCATCTCATTAGTTTGAGATCATCTTCAAACCATCATCAAGAAGCACTTCCACTTCGTAGAAGACTTAGTTTCTAGCTAGATTCGGAATTGTTCCAGGACCTGCTTCGAACCTAGTTCCAAAGTTGGTGCTCAGCCTTAAACCACTAAGATTTTGCTACCTCATTTGGTTTGTGGTCTTCCTTAAACCAGCATTTCAGAGAGCACATCCAACCATTGGCTACCATACACTTTTGAATTCCAACTCTCTTCTTGGACCCACATACACCCCTTCAGATTGAGGGGAGGAATGTTGGACACCTAATCTATTAGAGTTGGTGTGGAGGAATGCCAACAGTCATTGAAGCCTAAGAGACATTTTGTTAGATGAAAATCAAGGGTCATTAAGAATTGTATTCATGTGTATCATATGTTTAATTGAAAGCATCTCGCATATCCTAATTTGTAGTCCTTTATTTTCATGAGTGTTAAACACATATAACCATCCCTAGCATTAGGAGGGAATACTCATACAAGAGTCAATCTACTCAAATATTTGAAGGTCATCTTTGTGTGAAGTACTATTGTGCCCCTAACATTAAGTATGGTCCATTATGATGCATCCATGGTTATTATACATAATGAAAGTTAATTTTCACTTATCTTGGGAGGGTTCTATCAAGTGGTTCTCATAAAAGCAATAGATGCCTCTTCAAGTGATTGCCCACCTTCCCAGCAAAGTAGCAAAGGTCGTTTTACCCATTGTAGAGAACGTATGGCCTTCTTAATGCAACATTGCTTATCCGGAGCAAAGCATTGGCCTACTTCATGACCCTACATGATGCTTGACATTCCAAAGGACCCCTAAATGCTAAAACTTTGTGTCTAAAGCTTGGTGTTGGAGATATTGATGATGCGCCTAATGAATCTAGGAAGCCCCTAGACTAGCCTTGACATTGATTGATGGGCATCACTTCTTCCAAAGCCTGGGTGATGATGGTCATCCTTGAGATGACAAGGGAGGGCTTGCACATCACTTTGGAGCCCCAATGCTTGTGGTAGAGAGTGTTATGCCACCCCTCTTGCTCCTTTAAGGGTGACGTTGGGCATATGTTTGCATAGAGGCACTTTGGAGGCTTGCACGTGATCTAGGATAAATATCTTGGAGCATGGAGCACTCATTAGCCCACATGACACCCTTTTGGGCCATCTAAAGCTCACTTGGAGGATGATGTCATGTTTGAGGACGACTTTCTCCCACACATGTGGGCATTTATGGCACTTTGTTATGCTTTTGAGTTATGGGGTTCACTTGTAACTTCTTTCTTGTGATACACTTAAAACAAACTTGTCAATAGGGCATTTTTAGTTAAATTATTGTAAAAATTAGAGGGATGAGTCTCATATAAATAAAACCTCCCATCATTTCATTTTCTGTAAATTTTTGTAGATGTTCTATGCTAGGAGCAATTTTACTTTTCTCACAGCAATCATACAAATAGTTAAGCAAAATGCAGATAGAACATATAAGTGGATCTTACAGAAGACAAACTAGAAACAGGAAAAATGTGGTGGTTCGTTACGGCGGTCAACAGGATGCTTCAACCAGCAAAGTCTCCTTGGTCAGCCAACCCAGCATGTGTCACAACAGTCCTCCAATCAGTAAACGAGTCAAACCAAGTCAACTCCAAAAAAGTCAACGTTGTCATGAAAAAGTCAACGCAGGGCAGCAAGCTAAAAGTCAACGCAGCAGCAGATTGGTCAACCTTTTGACCTCGATTTCTGTGCCAAATAGTACGACCTTCCAAAATCGAACTTCCCACAAGTTTTCAGCCCAATTGGACCATGCGTTGACCAAAGTCAACGCTGGTCAAACTTTCTGCAAAACCCTAACTGCAGAAAATCGTCCTTCAGCTCAGCCGTACTGTTTTGTCCTTCTTCTCCTTCACACGTGTGGGCTGAACTCGTCCTCCAAGGAGCTCGTACTAAATCAGATGAGAGAAGAAGATGTGAGTTGTGTTGTGATGAAATGCTCTCCAACTTTGCCTGTATTTATATCCATCATTGGGGTGTGTGACACATCTGCTGGGGGTGTGAAACCTTAAGGCCGACTTGCACATATAATTTATTATGAATAATAAATTCAAAATAAATGTTCTGCTCATCGGATTAAGACATATTATATATGGATTTTACACCTCTCCGAAAGAGGAATCCAACAAAAATATTAGCCCCTTAATCTGAGCATCATAACATGGAGTTTGGACCTAGTTGTCTAAATTTAACACTCCCTCTCAACTAGGGAGAACTCCATCCATCAGTGCAATCAAACATCGTGCATCATCCCGCCGTAACTTGCTTTGCTGGCCTCTTTATTTCAGAACAGAAGTGGGTCAGTCACAAAGACATCATCCCCCGACTGACATAATCAGTCCAGAGGTTCAAAACCTCTATCAAACTTATAAAGAGTCTCCAACCAACCGAAGTTGGTTAATCTGACCCGAAGTCAGGCAGAGGTCCCAGACCTCACTAAACTTGATCCCGGATCAAGTGGTTGGACCGTGCCATCCTAGATAGAGAGTACGGCAATCTCTGATGCGTCCATCAGTCTTTGCTAATAGTCTCTAGTTTTTCCCACCTCATTGGCCAAATGAGAGGTACTTCCCATGAGCCCTGAACTCAATGGGTAGGATGCATACGGGGCACAGATAAATGAGTGGTGAACCAGCTCAATGATCACAAAGGTGGGGCAGAAGCATTATGAGTGCTTATAGCTCCGAGAAGATATCCCCAAAGCCCCCCAGAGCTCCCAGAGCTCATCGTCCAACAGGACCCTCATCATAGGGTCTTTCCACGACTCCAAGATTCTCACGGAAGGTTAGGAACTTGACCTTCCCCAGGGGCTTAGTGAGAATATCCGCGACCTGCTCATCAGTTCCTATATGATCGAGCCTTACGGCGCCTCGCTGTACCATATCCCGGATAAAGTGGTACCCGATATCAATATGCTTGGATCGGTCGTGGAACACAGGATTCTCAGTCATACGAATCCCACTCTGATTATCACAGAGTATCACAGTGGTATCTAGCACATGTCCAAACAGCTCACTAAAGAGCTTCCTCAACCAAACTGCTTCACAACAGGCCATACTAGCAGCAATGTATTCGGCCTCCGCGCTGCTCAAAGCCACCGACTTCTGCTTCCTGCTCATCCATGAGATCGAAGCAGAACCAAGATTGAAGCAGCATCCAGATGTGCTTTTACGATCCACCACACTGCCAGCCCAATCGGCATCTGCAAGATATCCACTCTGAGTATCACACTCCTACAGTTGTATCTCTACCCCATGGTTTATCGTGCCCCGAAGATACCTCAAAAGATTCTTGGCACCAACCCAGTGAAAATGATGAGGCTCAACCATCTGTTGACTCAAAGTGTTCACTGCAAAACATATGTCCGGACGGGTGTTCACTAAGAACATCAAAGCTCCTATGAGTTGACGATACTCAGTAGGATTGGCCAAGATAGGCCCAGCAGCACTGCCACTCAACTTCTTAAAGTTGAGTTCCATCGGTGTCGACACGGACTTACAGTCCACCATCCCAAATCTTTCCAGAAGCCACAATGTATTTTCCTTTGCTGAAAATCTCTCCAGTCTCCGCTGCACCTCCAGGCCTAGGAAATAGTGCATCGACCCCAGGTCCTTCATGTAACTCACAAAATGAGCTCCTCTTACATTGATGAATGAGAGGGTCATCACCCATCAAGAGGTCGTCCACATACAGCACTAGAATGAGAGGCTTCCCCCGCACAACCTTGAAGTAAAGGTTCGGATCAGCATTACTTCGAGTGAAGCCCAGCTTCATCAAGTAACTATCCATCCTCTCGTACCAAGCTCTGGGTGCTTGCTTTAACCCATAGAGGGCTTTCTTCAACCTGCAGACATGAGTGTCTCGATTTTGAACTTCAAATCCCAGAGGTTGTTCCACATACACTTCTTCCTTTATTGCACCATGCAGAAAAGCGGTCTTGACATCCATCTGATGAAGACTCCATCCTTGCGTAGCAGCAAGGGCTATGATTGATCGAATGGTGGTATATCGTGCCACAGGTGCAAATATGTCATCATAGTCAATTTCTTCCTTTTGAGAGAAGCCACGGGCAACAAACCTTGCCTTGAACTTTTCAGCACTCCCATCAGATCCATGTTTGATCTTGTAGAGCCATTTTGCGGTGACAACAGATTTGTCCTTCGGTCTCGGGACCACATCCCAGACATCATTCTTCATTATGGACTCATATTATTCGTGCATAGCATCCTTCCAAATTTTATGCTTTACGGCTTCCTCAAAAGATCCAGGTTCAGATTGTACAATAGTACTCATGGTAGATAGATACCCTTGGTATCTACACGGCTTCTTGCTTTCTTGGAATGTCCCCCTTGGGGCAGCATGACCCTTAGCATCTTCGAAGGTGTCCCTGAGCCATGATGGTCTCTTTCCCAATGAAGGAGATGGATCAATAGGGTCCATTGGTCCTTCAATCCGGTGAAGGAGATGGATCAATTGGGTCCATTGGTCCTTCAATATCAGGTATTGTCTCGTCTTGCGGTTCTTCTTGATGTTCAGGCCTTTCTTCATGATTTTCTTCAGATCTTGGAAGATCTATTACTTTCTTCAGGGAAGCATCTTTGTCAAAAGTGACATCATGGCATATCTCTACTTCCCTTTGACCAGGTACATAGACTCTATAGGCCTTAGAAGTCTCACTGTAGCCCACAAACATTCCTTTCTTCCCAGAAGCATCCAGCTTACTTCTCTTTTCTTTCGGCACATGAAAATAGACAGGACATCCAAAAATTCTAAAATGTGAAACATCAGGTTTCTTACCAGAGAAAACCTCTTCGGGAGTTTTGGAGTCCAGAGCGGAATGAGGGCATCGGTTTTGAATGTACACAGCAGTATTTGCAGCTTCTCCCCACAGAAACTTCGGTAGACCCTGGTCACATAGCATGGCACGGGCGGCTTCCACAATAGTCCTATTCTTGCGTTCAGCAACACCATTCTGCTCAGGAGTATATGCAGTGGTAGTCTCCCTCTTAATGCCAGCTTCTCTGCAAAAGTCTTTGAACTCATTTGACTCATATTCAGTGCCATTGTCGGTCCTCAAATCTTGATCTTCTTTCCGGTCATATTTTCCACCAAGGCTTTGAAGGTACGGAACCACATGAAAGCCTCATCCTTCTTCTTCAAGAAGTATATCCAGTTTTTGCGAGAGAAGTCATCAGTAAATGTCATATAGTAAGAACATCCCCCCAGGGATGTTACGGGCAACATACCAGAAAGATCAGAATGGACCAGTTGCAATATATCAGATGTCTTTGTGACACTTGAGGGGAAAGGTCCCCTTGTATGTTTCCCTTCAGCACAGCCCTTACATACACCTTCATGATTATTTCCAAAGTCAGGCATCCCTGTCACCACCTTCCTTGCTTCGGGAAGGGCCTTGTAATGAAGGTGTCCAAATCTTCGGTGCCATAGTTCGGTTTGTCGAATACTATCACAAGTCATTGCTCCCAACGGACTTCCTCCAACCTGGTAGAGTGTACCAACTCTAAAACCAATCGAGATAGCTTCCTTGAAGCTCTCCTTCCACATGAGCACCTTTCCATCAAAGAATGTTACATTGAACCATTTGTCTTCCATGGCTGATACAGACACAAGGTTCTTCTTCAATTTAGGTACATAGAGTACATCTTGCAAACGTAGGACTTCTCCTTGAGACAAGTGGAGGGTCACAGTCCCTGTCCCTTTCACGGGATATGTGGCATTATCCCCAAGGATAATTTCTAGATTAGTATCCCTTTCAACCATGTCAGAGAGTGCTTCCTTGAATCCAGTGATGTGTCTTGAGGCACCACTATCGATTAACCAGACATCCATAGTGTCGGGCGGAGATGTAGCAGAGAGAGCAGATACAAGAATATACTCATTTCTTTTATCAACAGCATTAGACTCCTCATACCTGGTATTCCTAGACCTTTTAGAAGGTTGATTGTTTCCACCAAAGTGAGCCTTCCTCTTTCCTTTGGATTGTCGTTTCTTTGATTCCCATTCCTTTGATTGTTGTTGTTATCATCACTATCGGGAGAATCCTTCTTGAAGGGGCATTCTCTAGCATAGTGACCAGGCCTATGGCAAGTGAAACACTTACCCTTCTTTTCTTGAGTCCTTGTTCTTCCTTTGTCCTTAGAACCACCAAAGTTCTTCTTTCGAGAATGAGCACCATAGGCAGCATTTCTGTCATTATCGAATTCCTTCATCCTTGTTTCTTCTTGCATACATCTAGACAAAAGCTCATCAAAGTTAGGAATGGTATTATTATTGAGAATGGTAGTTATGAATACTTGCCATTCATATGGGAGTCCTCCAAGTGCGGTGAGAACCATCTCACGATCAGCTATTGTCTCCCCAATAGCCAGCAGATTGTTCCTTGTTTCGGTCAATTTCAGAAAGTAAGTTTGAACAGACTCATCCCGGCCCTTCTTCATATTCTTCAACTTGTTCTTGAGGAATAGCACTTGGTTCACATTGTTTACCTTGAACATAAGGATCAATTTGTCATACATCTCCTTGGATGTGCCTAGTTCAGATATATAGGCAACCGGGCTCTTATGTATGGATTCCCTGATCATCAGCTTTGCTTTGATCTCTCCCTTCTTATACTTGTTTCTAACAGCAGCGGTAGCATTGGATGGAGGTTCTTGAATTTTACCCAGCACATGATCCAAGAGATCATGGTCCTCCAATTTGAGATCTAATATCATCTTCCAGGCATGGAAGTCATCCCTTCCAGTCAGCTTGTCATTCTCCTTGAATTCAAGACTTGTGGAACCCATTTCTTCCGGCGGTGATTGCTAAAGATAGAGTTTGTCTTCACCTCGCCTCTGATACCATGTAAATTTTTGTAGATGTTCTATGCTAGGAGAAACTTTACTTTTCTTACAGCAATCATACAAATAGTTAAGTAAAATGCAGATAGAACATATAAGTGGATCTTACAGAAGACAAATCAGAAACAGGAAAAATGTGGTGGTACATTACGGCGGTCAACATGATGCTTCAACCAGCAAAGTCTCCTTGGTCAGCCAACCCAGAATGTGTCACAACAGTCCTCCAATCAGCAAACGAGTCAACCCAAGTCAACTCCCAAAAATTCAACTCTGTCCTGAAAAAGTCAACGCAGGGCAGCAAGCTAAAAGTCAACGCAGCAGCAAATTGGTCAACCCTTTGATGATGATTCCTATGCCAAACAGTAGGGCCTTCCAAAATCGAACTTCCCACAAATTTTCAGCCCAATTGGACCATGCGTTGACCAAAGTCAACGCTGGTCAAACTTTCTGCAAAACCCTAACTGCAGAAAATCTTCCTTCAGCTCAGCCGTACGATTTTGTCCTTCTTCTCCTTCACACGTGTGGGCTGAACTCGTCCTCCAAGGAGCTCGTACTATCTCAGATGAGAGAAGAAGATGTGAGTTGTGTTGTGATGAAATGCTCTCCAACTTTGCCTGTATTTATATCCATCATTGGGGAGTGTGACACATCTGCTGGGGGTGTGAAACCTTAAGGCCGACCTGCACATATAATTTATTATGAATAATAAATTCAAAATAAATGTTCTGCTCATCGGATTAAGACATATTATATATGGATTTTTTTACACCTCTCCGAAAGAGGAATCCAACACAAATATTAGCCTCTTAATCTGAGCATCATAACATGGAGTTTGGACCTAGTTGTCCAAATTTAACAGAATAGTTCATTGGTATTTTAGGATATTATCGAATTCATTTTATACTTGTCAAAGAAATGCATTTAAATTATGTGCATAAGCTTATCCCAATAGTTTTTCCTTAGATCATAACTTGCCTACAAAAGGTTGTGCTAGTTCACTTTTCACAACCCTACACCCTTCAAAGGCACCTCTAGTGATTACTCGTCAATAATGGCCAATTGCACGTCTTGAGTTGTATTCTTCCCTTTGCATCTAGGGTAACAATCAAAACCAGGTTTGTTGTTAGAATTTATTAAACTTGTTTCTTATTTTCTTGTGAAATGGTGTAATTGCAATTTATTTGGGATGTGGTTATGGACAACATTTTGTTTCAGTGCCCCTTGGTCCTTGGCAGTTTGCTTCAGAAAGCCATTCAAGGTAAATCACTTGTTGCCTAGAGTTGGAGTGTATTAGAAACCAAATCGAGAAAGAGCTTGTATAAACGACTCATGAATGTTGGATTAAAGGCTTGTAGTGTTGTGTATTTCAGCACTTCAATATTGCTTTCCCTTTTTTGCATCATCTCTAGCATATGGCTGAAGCATGCT